>OZ007538.1:648572-722516 GCA_963931895.1 Eupithecia pulchellata | reverse complement strand
CCTGCGCGCTGCGCCGCTGGCCGCTCTTCAACCCGCTCGTCGCCATACACGACTGGCACAAGGTAAGTACCGCCGCGCTAGCGGCAGATCATTCCATCATAAGGTAGCGTAAGGAAACTGATGAAGGTGATCTTATTGCCTTATTGTCTACTTGAAATCCATTACCAGTGAACTTCAAACCGATTACCAGTTGTAGACCCATGTAGTTCTTTTTAACAAATACTTCTCAGATATTCATTTTTCCCATATCATTTGCAATAGGTGCCTATATCAAATTAAGCTAGGAATCTACCAATCTTGGAACTATACAATGTGCTTTTTTGAGAAATACAATGATGGTCAAATCCTTTACTTGGGTTAGAGAAAAGTTGGAGAAAATATCTGTTTCTTCTGTTTTTCTTGTATAGTAGTTGTACTTTCTCTATTCTAAGCATACCTGTGTCTTCTGTTTTCCTTGTATAAGTAGGTATAATTCAAATATTTTTAAATTTTTTTATTTATCTAAATACTCTGTCGCAGAAATACCAGGCGCTGGTGGAGTCCTGCTTCTGTCGGAACTGCGTCGTGCAGATGTGTATGCAGTCGCAGCCGCCGTTTGAGGAGAACGCCTGGCGACGGAATCGACTTCGCAATGAAATCAAGGTACCATAACGAATTTAGACACGTAGCAAAGAGGCTTACTATAAAATAACAGATTATCTAGACGATAAAAAAGTTTGGGACGAGTTTTGCTCCTAAAATATCAGATTATCTAGACGATCAAAAAATTTGGGACGAGTTTTGCTCCATCTCGAAAACTAACAATCAAACAAGGTAAAGGTTTCTGGTTCGCTTCTTTACTTTACCTACCTTAAAAAGATTGAAGTGAACAATGAATCAAAATGATCACTTTTTTTTCCTATTTTTATTAGTTATTTAACTTGTATTTTGTCTATTTTGTGACGTGTCCAAGAGTCGTGTAAAGTCTAAAGGAAATAAAGCACTTTGATTTTGAATGGAATTGGTTTATTGAAATCATGTCAGATGCAGCCAGCCCCTAAAATGGGTTTGAATCATGTTAGATGCAGTCAGCCTCTTGGGGACACTTCCGACTAGTATTAATCTCGATCAGTAGATCTGTAGTTTGTTTGCAACAGTTTGCAGTTAGCTCGATTGTCTCATTTGTAGATTCTAGTTGTAATTTGCTTATTTGATTGTAATTTTCTTTGTCAGTAAAAGTTGGTTGCTTAAATAATAATAAAATAAATAAATTGACGAACTCTGTGGCGCGATGGGCGAAGGTCCGCCTGCGACGCAGGAGGTTTAATTCCCGCCTCGGGACAAATATTTGTACGATCTGCAGATATTTGTTCAGGGTGTCTGGTCGTTTTCTATACATAATAAAAAACTTCTTTATATTCAATACAGATGTTTTTTTTATTATATAATACACATAACACCTTGAACAAATATCTGCAGATCGTATAAACATTTGTCCCGTGGCATCAAACACGCAACCTCCTGCTTCGCAGGCGGGCCTTTGCCCACATCACCACAGTTGAAAAAAAAAAAATATAAATTCATCAGGTCTCAACAACCTTCGGTTCAATGATTATAAAGTTGTATAATAAACATTTCATAAACGTGTGGTGCCGGCATAGAATTTCACCACCCCAACTCTTCCCGTGGGTGTCGTAAGAGGCGACTAAGGGAAACACACCGGGGGGCGGGCAGCAGCGCCCTTTGCAGAACAACTACACCGAACTGCGATCCCCAATCCGCATGCCCAGCGTGGGGATTATGGGCAATAACCCCCAAATGATAATGCCATCTATGGCGCTCATTAGGGGAGGCCTATGTCCAGCAGTGGACTATTATATGCTGGTGATGTTTGATGTTGATAATAAACATTTCAGATGCTGCGCAACACGCCCCCGGAAGGCTGTGCCGCACTGCCGCTCGACCCGAAGTGCTGCCACTGGCAGGCCATGGTCACGGGCCCGATCGGCTCGCCGTACGAAGGGGGCGTCTTTTATCTCTACATACAAGTGCCCTACTCGTGAGTATACCTTATAATAATAATAATATTTATTTTAGGCGACATTAGTCTAGTACAGGATGGTAAAATACTTAAAAACTACGGCCCATATAAAATATATACCTTAAATTAACATACATAAAATAAACCTAATTACTAACACGTAATGTATATATTATATCTTATACCTTCATAATATCAAATCATATCACATCACAGCAACAGCCTTTAATAAGCTGCTGGACATAGGCCTCCCCTAATGAGCCCATAGATGGGATCAATTATCATTTGGGGGTGACAACTATTTAAATGTTTATAATTTCTTTAACATACTAGTAAAAGAATCCTGAAATATTTACGTGCCTGACTTGGGCAAGATATGAAGTTCTACTGTCTTATTCCATCGGCATTAATTTTCTGTATGTTAAATGTGTGCTTAATGTGTTTTAATAAATAATAAATATTAGTGAATTATATAAGGAAGTATTCAGAACAACTCTACCGTATTGCGATCCCCAACCCGCATGCCCAGCGTGGGTATTATGGGCAATAACTCCCAAATTATCAATAATGCTATCTATGGTAGACATGGGAGGCCTAGAGGTCCAGCAGTGGACTATTTTTAGGTTGTAGATAACTCTAAATTTTGATACATAGAGCCTTTTATGTCTTGTTGTGTGAATAACTTATTTATTTATTTATTTTTTATTTTGCTGGACAATCCACACAGCATCATCTAGCCCCAAGCTAAACAGAGCTTGTGTTATGAGTACTAGATGACTGATATACATAATACAATATTATTAAATAGATAGACATTTTTTTTTACTATACATAGAAAACGACCAGAACCCCTGAACAAATATCTGCAGATCGTACAAATATTTTTCCCGAGGCGGGAATCGAACCCGCAACCTCCTGCGTCGCAGGCGGGCCTTCGCCCACCGCGCCACAGAGGTCGTCGTGTATTAACTCCTCCATGTGTTCAGCTACCCGATGAGCCCGCCCGTGGTTCGCTTCCTGACGCGCATCCTGCACCCCAACGTGTCCCGGCACGGAGACGTCGGCATCGACTCCGTGCACCACAACTGGTCGCTCGCGCTCACCATCAGCAAACTCCTCATATCCATACAGAGCCTGCTGACGGATCCATACACCGCGGTCAGTTTATTCATTTCAAGATCAAAATCAAAGTGCTTTATTTCCTTTAGACCTTACAGGACTCTTGGATATTTACTAGCGGCCCGCCTCGCTTCCCACGTATATTAAACATTTATTTATTAAACGAAGGCACAACAGCTATATCTTAAAATTAGGTAAGTGAGTTACGTTAAAGATGTATTAAAAAGACAGCCCACTACGCTATGCTCATATTATGGTAAAATAACACGTTGGGAAACTGTGAAACCCACTAACACGTTGGGTTTCACAGTTCAGCGGATCCCTACACCGCTGTGAGTTTATTTAATGAGGTTAACTACAGCGTTGCAGTTACTATAACCCCTCTATTTGACGACCTCTGTGGCGCGGTGGGCGAAGGTCCGCCTGCGACGATTAAGATTCAATAACTTTAGGCTTACAAAATAAGCACTTAGATAGCTCAAATTTTTTACAGTTAATTATTATAAAAAAGAAATGATTTGTCTTGATTTCTCTGCTGTGTGGATGATCCAGCTTTATTTATTTATTTATTAAACCCCTTGAAATACCAGACATACTGAATTCGGACTGTTTTGTAACGAATCAAATTATAATTATTATAAAATGGTATGAAAGCCGCCATTATACAAATACAGCATTTAGAAGCTATCCAAGTGAATAATACTCGTTATTATCAACATTGCCCTGTTTTGTGAGAACTGGTATGAATATCATCCATTATTTATTATTTTCCAGGTTTGCATGGAGCCCGAAGTAGGAGAAATGTACGTGAACGAGAGAGCTCGGTTCGAGCGCATCGCGCGCCGGTGGACGTGGCGCTACGCTATGCATGATATGTACTCCATATAGCCTGCAGCTATCTATGTTGCCTACATAGCTCTGAAGAGGTTGGTGCGTTTAGCCACACAACACAACACAAGTGGAAACACGTTATCTGTCCAGGATGACTCATCAGTTGCGTAGGCGCAGGTCGTACGCAAATGACGTCATTAAGTTTCTGATTAAAGCCGAGTAATTCAGCGTAACTCACATGAACGTGACGGTTTCATAACCTACATGTTTAGAAAAAGTATGAATAAACGAAGGAGGTTTCACTTCTTAAAGTGCTAGTGTGAGTTTATTGGTAGATATTTATATAACTGCAGTTGTTACGTTAATATAACTGCAGTTGGTATTTAAAAATTTACTCACGTGGCCTCGACATATGATAGGACGAGGTAAATGAACAATAACTGAGTAAAAACAAAACCCTGGCTCTAGACAAAATGAGTTTAAATTATTTATAAAAAACTTATAACTTATTCTATGAATTATATTTTGTAATAGTCACGTATTCTCGTTATTTGTATGTCATGGCCATATCTTAGAATTGATCACAACTTGATGTATCTGACCATTTTATGAAATGTTTTTATAAAATGAAATGGAAAACACATCAACGAATAATCAGCGTTTGACGATATGAAATGCAAAACGCTCTTTTACTTCATGATTGGTCGTGATCATAATTATGATCAAAAAGTAACTATCTAAGATATTATCTTAAATAGTTACTTTGTCTACCGTTAGTGGCGCTTATAAAAATGCAGTGAAACGCCCCCATTTTATGAAACCTTTAATACATAAAATAATTAAAAATATCATTAAACTTATTCAGTTTATCATGAAATATAAAGTACATGAAGTACCTATATCATGAAAAACTGTCGGTTACACCATGAAGTGATCAATTTTAAGTTATGGCCTCAACATCTATCTACACGCTTGCAAATCCAAACACATAGAATCACCTACATAATACATATATTTCCATTTAATTATATTATTTATTTCCAATCGTTGTAAAAACAATTGGGTTGCTACTAGTATCTTACTAAAATAATTTTGAACTGTAGTAACTTATGTGTTTACCCAATAATCTGTATGCAAATTCTATCAAATTCTCGCAGGATTCTTGTACGCAATTAAATAAACAGAAAACCCTAATCAATGCATTAAATCATTTTTATTTCCTGTAGTCTTCTTATTTCTAATTCTAGATTTAAGTTTCTTTCCCTTAACCTTAGTAGAGTCTAAATCAACAGCAGTTTTATTCCCTTTCAAATGAGTCATTTTGAATGTTTTCTGCGCGTCGCCCCAGAGTTGTTGCAGCACCACGCAGTTACACAATGTGTTCACACATACCCCGGTGCCTGGTGCCCTACAGTAACCTGGATAAGGTGACTCGCTTGCCACAAGCCATCTCCTAGAATTATTGATAGGTACAGTTTTTTCCCCGAAGATGTTGTCAAACTCAGCCCAGCTGTAAGTCCGAGTTTTGGTTTTGATTCGCAGACTCCCGGGAGTGAAGTAATGCGTGTAAACTGCAACTGCGATGTAGCTCTGGAAAAAGAAAAAACAACATTTTTTTGCTATGTTGGTAAAATATTTATTGACAAGTTTAATATTTTTTTTTTATTATTATTTGAAATAAATGTTAGTTACACTAGAGTATAATTAATTACAATCTAGCCATCAATTTGGCTAATAGGTAATTTAGTTGTAACTTAATTTTATAAAAAAGTTTAATAATAAGGAAATATTTAAAGTTAAACAATCTGTGTTCTTAAATTATTAGTGATATGCTGGATAGGTAAAGGCTGAAATGCACTGGCAGCGTAGTAGCACAAAAGCATAATAATCAAGCAGATTTTTCTTAGTAGAATGCAATTAGCACGTACACGAAAAAACGCGCTGCCTACTCACAAGCCAAGCATGTATGTATTTCTAATACTGTGTGTATTCCAGGCTTTTTACAATATTCTTACATGCTAATGAATAAGATATTATGTAGGTATAAGTTTATCGCTAAGTCAAATATACAAAAAATTACTTAGGTTCTTAATAATGGGTAAGTTTAGATTAGTTTGGTAGGTAGGTAATGTTGGTATTAGTAACATCATTAATGTTTGGATATCAACCTTACTTAAATCTAATAAAAGTTAAACAACGACATCGATTTTCTATAACGAACGAGGCAGGTATGCTTACATTGAAATGAACGATCTGGAATTGCAAAGGCAAAGTCAGCATTGCAATTAATTTCTTATCAAAAATAACACGACTTCACGTTCACAGCGTAGTAAAGCAATTACCTAGAGACAAGGTTAGATTATGTCTGCATTGAATTTTATGAACAGTGAATATAAACAACTGAAATTTAATAGATTATCCAATTTTTGAAAAGTGTCTCCATTTGGTATAGTACAGTAGTAACGTATAGTGCGGATAAACCACAACTTTTTTCTTTTGATAAGTTCTCAAAAAATGCATTAAAATTTTACATTTTCAAACGTCACGCGTAATTGGGCGTAAACGGACACTGAAGCATTTAGTTGAATTTAAGTAATATTTTGTTATTTTTATGAATTAAAAGTAATTTTAATAAAGCTGTATTATACGTAGACTAAAAAAAACTTATGTAGAGAGGGTACCATAATCCTGGTTATACGTCTTGACTCTTGAATGGTTTTTGGTTATTGTGTGCCCGGTATAGTTAGGAACGTTGATTTTTATTGACCAGCTCTATCAGAAGGCTTTGAATGAGTTCCGGCGGAATCGTTACGGGATTGTCTCCATGAGCCCAGTCCCGCGAATTGTTATAAAAACAGCGGCGTCTGTCTTTTGTAAGTTCACCAGACTTGCCTCTGGAATGTTCACGGGATCTTCCTCTTGAGTGGCCACGAGAGCGGCCTCTCGATTGTCCACGGGATCTTCCTCTTGAGTGGCCACGAGAGCGGCCTCTCGATTGTCCACGGGATCTTCCTCTTGAGTGGCCACGAGAGCGGCCTCTCAATTGTCCACGGGACCTTCCTCTTGAGTGGCCACGAGAGCGGCCTCTCGATTGTCCACGGGACCTTCCTCTTGAGTGGCCACGAGAGCGGCCTCTCGATTGTCCATGGGACCTTCCTCTTAAGTGGCCACGAGAGCGGCCTCTCGATTGTCCACGGGACCTTCCTCTTAAGTGGCCACGAGATCGGCCTCTCGATTGTCCACGGGACCTTCCTCTTGAGTGGCCACGAGAGCGGCCTCTCGATAGTCCACGGGACCTTCCTCTTAAGTGGCTACGAGAGCGGCCTCTCGAATGTCCACGAGACCTGTCTCGTATGCGTTCACTGGACTTTCCCCTCGAATGTCTGCGAGACCTGTTTCTCTGTTCAAGATCATGAGAGATGCTTGATGCTTGGATTTTGTCCTTAGAATAGTTACGAGACCGGAATCTTCCTCTTAATTGTCTACAAGATCTACTTCTTGACTGTCCACGAGACCGCCCCCGAGAATGTCCAGGAGAATTGCATCTTGAATGACCACGAGACCTATCTCTGAAGCGTCCACGAGACATCTCTCTATCTCTACACGATTCACCAGACCTACCTCTAACACTGCACAAGGATCCCGATCCACCGGGATGAACTTCTATCACCACTGCTTCCATCTTGGAACTGCTTTGAATACGAATGGTTGAACGTATCCACGAATTGCACGAAATAGAAAAGCTACGCTCTATATATTGTGGTATATTGCACTTCATTGAGTCAATGTTTTGAAATGATTGCGCAATATTTCGCAACAGGCGCTGTGATTGCACAAAGTTTATTAACATTGCAAAATGTTTCACAAATTTCATTATTATCATCAGTAACTTAAGAGACACTCGTAGACACCTTACCTACCTAAGAGCGGTAGGGTAGTTTTGAGAGTATTTATCATCTATCAATGTTAGTCCACTGCTGGACATAGGCCTCCTCTAATGAGCGCCATAGCACCGTCTTTAGTTTGTCGCATCCAGCGTCAACCTGACGAGAGACAGGACAGACCAATTTGGCATTATATTAAGAAGAAACCTACTACCTACCTACTATACTGTAAACCACACAATGTACAATATATTAGTATGGACAAATAAATCAGGGTTTATTGATTTTATCTTAAAATAAAACTGCAATTATTATATTTGAAGTCAATTTAATTCTTAAAATTAATTATTTTTGTCACTGAAATGTTCGCAAGGCTTTTAAAAGTAATTACACCATCAATAGAATATACAAATGCGACGATCAATGTTTAGGTATTCCTCTGCATGCTTTGTTATTCAAATGCCAAGATCAGGTTAGCTAGATGGTGGTGTTGTCCCTAATTTTGTTTCCTTAGGATGGTTAAATACATTAAATAACTGAACAGTTCCCGTTTGGTCATAAAAAAACAATCTTGGTCTTTTTTGTGACATGGGCGCATTGAAAGCCCATGCAATGCATGCAGTAAATAAAACTGTAATTAAAATAAAGATGGAACTAAATTTAAAGTACCTCACAAAACATTTTTGTAAGTTCTAACTAGCACTACACAAAATAAATCTATGGTGAATTCGAAATATCCATATTATCCGGAGAGTTCTTCTCATCATTCAACTCTATGACCTTGTTGTCGATAGAGACATCTTTTTCCTCGATAACTGACAAATTGGGGGTGCGATCGCGCGATTTCACGTCGTGAGGGGTTTTGGAGTCTCTATGCGAGCGGCTTTTGGACCTGCGGCTTCTGGAGCGGGACCGCTTCCGGTCGCGGGAGCGCGAGCGTTTCTTATCCCTAGACCGGGAGCGTTTCCTGTCGCGCGAACGAGTCCGCTTGCGTGACCTCGATCTCTTTCTATCGCGCGATCTCGACCTCTTTCTATCGCGTGACTTGGATCTCTTTCGATCTCGAGAGCGGGATTTCTTCCTCGAGCGGGACCTCTTCCTGCGCGAGCGCGAGCGCGATCTGCGCTTGGACCGAGACCTATCCCTCTTCCGATCGCGAGACTTCGATCTGTCGCGTTTCTTTACTTCCTTCTCGTCTTTTACCTCAGGCGATGGAGTTTTATGTTTGTCGTCATTGCCGTTCGTTTCTCCCGAGACCGCGTCAGGTTTGACCTCCTCTTTCTTCTCTTCTGGTTTGTCCTCCTTGGCGGGAGACTTGGACTTTTCCTTTTTGACGTCGGGCGTGGGTTCCTTCTTGTCGCGCTTGCGGTCCTCTTTGTCCCGCGAGCGGTCGCGGCGCGCGCGCGAGCTGCGGTGCCGGGACCGCGACCGGGACCGACGCGAGCTGCGGTGCCGGGAACGGGACCTGTGGATTAGTAAAATGGATTATTTTGACTATTTAATGTTATTAATGTTTGTGATCTGTATGCCCCCATAACCGCTAATGAGGTTTTTTTAAACGCTAAAAAACTGACTGACCATTAATATTGCGCACCAGAGAGAAAGCAACTTATTACAATACAAGATGTTGCTCTAGCTCTATTTATTTTAGCTAATCGTGGTTGGCGAAAGTTTAATGTTGAAATCAGGACATAGCAATTAACTAGGGATAATACATAGGCTTCCTATTTTAAGGTACTACTTTCACTAATACGAAGTAGTTAGCTAACCATTAAAGCCGGACACAAAATTTACGTTAAAATTGCATAACTTTTTAAAGTCTTGACTTTATTAACACTTGACGCGTCGAGACGACACGTCGGGTGTTTGCAATGTGCTGGCCATAGGAACTTGATACAATTAGATTCAACTCTATCCGCATCGCGTGAACTTATAATGCTGTGTGAATGAATTGTCCAGGATTATTTATTGACGACTTCTGTGGCGCGGTGGACGAAGGTCCGCCTGCGACGCAGGAGGTTGCTAGTTCGATTCCCGCCTCGGGACAAATATTTGTACGATCTGCAAGTATTTGTTCTGGTTGTATATAATAAAAAGATCTATCTATGTACTCGTATATTATGTATATCAGTTATCTAGTACCCATAACACAAGTTCTGCTTAGCTTAGATAATGCTGTGTGAATTGTCCAGCATTATTTATTTATTTATATAATAGTTACATCTTTTAGATGGTTCTAGAGAATGTAATACCTGGTGCGGTGTCGGTGCCGGGATCGCGAGCGGCGGCTGCGGTGGCGGCTGCGCGAGCGAGACCGCTTGCTGTAGCGCGAGCGAGAGCGTCGGTGCGAGCGGGACCGAGAACGTGAACGAGTTCTGCAATGTAGCATGGGTTACTGTGCATTCAATACTAGACTTACTTCATAGGGGCATAGGGGTGGGTATCTATTGAACCTGCATGACATTATAGTAATAAGCTATATGGTGTAGAATCAGTTAAATTAACTAAAGGGATCATTGGAGGTTCAAAGGTTCTGAGGGTGTGTTCCCTTTTGCGTGAAGACAAGTAATTTCTGCTTTTCACACTCCACATCATAGCCAGAGTGGTCGAAAGGTATTAAGTTGGTGCTTTATGACCAAAACTTTCTCTCAAAAACTTTTATGAAAAAATATATTTTTTTTTTGTAGCATTTTAAATAATAGTGCATGCGCAGATTTTAAACACCAGATAGATGTTAACACAAAAACTGTATCTTCATATTTATCAACAAATTAGAAAACAGGGTTTTTAGTGGATTTTGAAGATTCTTTTGCTTATTATAGATAAGGAATTCCAGGAGATCCATTGAGGTTTTATTATTATTAATTTATAATGCAGGAATTAAAAGTTGGTTTGTAGTTATTATACAAAAACATCAAATTATTGAATTGTGCAATGCTGGAGTCGACTTTACAACATTTGGGTAGAGGAATCAGTTTTTGAGTTTATTTTAGTTATTAAAGCCAATTGTAAAGAATTGAAAAACAGTGTCAAAGATACAGTTTTCATAGTGCTTACAGCTACAGGTACCCTTAGCAAATGCAGTGTACAGCCCGATCAGCATTCGCCACACATAAAATTGTAGCAAGATATCTGCAATTTATGACATGTCAGTTCATTCTAATATTAAGCTAATTGTTAAGCTCAATCAGAATAAATATACATTATATGAATACATAGAACTATATAAGAAGTTTTATAATTGCCAAAAGCCCTTTCATTGAATTTTTATAAATACCTCCTTTTATCCTTTGATAAGAGTCCGATGACGGGGTCGATAGCTGCCGAGATGAGGTTCTGAGCCTCCTTGACTCGGCACATTGCCTCCTCAATCTCCCGCTGGGCAGCTTCATTGCTCTTTGCTTGAGGCTTCACTATAGCTTGAGTTGAGTGAAGTACCTGAAATATACATAAATAAATATTTTTATTGGGATAGTGCTTCCATAATGTTTGTACAATCTGCATAATTTATTTGTTCAGGGTGTCCTGGTCGTTTTCTATGTTTAATAAAAAAAATTGTATGTATGTAATGTATTGTATTAAGTATAACAGTCATCTAGTACCTACCCATAACCAGGGTTGATATGATTTAAATCACTTGATTTTAATCAGTGATTAAAATCGGGATTAAAATCAAGTGATTTTTTAAAAAAAATCAATGATTTAAATCAGTACGTTTTTACTGCTACCAAATCAACGAAAATGTGTCAAGGGACTTCCCACGGCATAAACTAAAAGAAAGAATATTTTCAGCATTCAATTTGGTGCACAGCAAAATAAGAAATAGATTAGGTACCGAGAAGGCAGCCAAATTAGTCTTCCTTTTGAAAAGACTAAACTAATTAAGTATTTTACTATCCATTAGAATGAAACTGTTTTTTTAAAAAAGTGATTTGGCTTTAGAAGAACTTTTTGATTTCTGATAATTTTAATTTATTTTTTGCTACATTATGCCAAATATGTGGAACTATTCTGTTAAATAAATTATCGATTCATTAAAATAAAATGTTTTTGTTAATACTATTAATAAATGTAATGTCCTGTTTTTCTTATTAACTAACTTCCAAATTTAAAAAGATCAGAAAGTAAAAAAATCAAATAAATCTGATTTAAATCAAATAAATCTGATTTAAATCAAATAAATCCGATTTAAATCAAATAAATCGGATTTTTTTTATTTTTTTAAAAAAATCATGATTTTTATCAACCCTGCCCATAACACAAGCTGTGCTGTGTGGTTTGTTCAGTATTATTATTTTTTTTTAATATGCATTTTGGTTCTCTGCCAAGCCAAACCAACCAGTAATACATCAACAAACTGAATGAATTATATATGAGTTAAATAGATGTGAAAATCTAGCCAGCATACAAGTAATCTTTTTAAAGCAAACACATCATCATCACCAGCCTATAATAGTCCACTGCTGGACATAGGAGAGGGCGCTGCTGCTCACCCTCCGGTGTGTTTCCCTTAGTCGCCTCTTACGACACCCACGGGAAGAGATGGGGTGGTGAAATTCTATGCCGACACCATACGGCAAAAAGTAAAAGCAAACACAATAGCAATTATTTAGGATTACAAACATAAAGCCAATCCAATAATAAAATAAACAGTTTGCTAGAGTTAAAAAAATTGTCTTGTAGAGCATAAACAACAATACAACACACCTTGATGATTTGTCCATCAACAGAAGACCCATTCAGCTGCAATGCGGGAATAACACTCTCCTGTTCTGTCATCTCCACCAGCGCAAACCGTGTCTTCTCCTCCCCCCTCTCACAGAACCTCATGTACTTGACCTCTCCCACTTGCCCAAAGTGATCTATCAACTGCTGCGAACCTAGATTACCCACTTCAGCAACTAACACAGTTCTTCTAATCTCCTCAATAATTCGAGAGTCCAAGGTTGCTGGCAGGGGCGGGTATGGAGGTAGACCTAACGACACCATCTTGGGATCATGAGAATTGAAAACTTGGTTCAGTCCAACGCCTTCTAAAGTGTTTATGATGTGTGACGGCAGACGAGGCTCCACAGAATTCAAGCCTGGCACCAATGTTCCATTGTTGGACATCTCCAAAGCCTTATGCTCGTCCGGTATATCCCCAGACTGCATCGGAATCACTATCAACGCACGGTCAATGAAAACCGTGTTGGTCATGTGTTGAGCGACACTCACTGTCGCAGAGTCGTAGTATTTTACGTAGCATATTCGGGACTGCACGGGGCAGGACACATCTCTGATTGTCGGGTACAGTCGGATGTCATCGATCTTGCCCAGATATCCAAACAGAGTTTGCATCTGATCCTTGGTCGCTTGAGGCGCGATGTTGGTGACTTGGATCACCCTCGTGCTGCCGGACACCATTTTCGACGACTTACACATTTGTGGCGGTTGTATTATCTAGCATAATCAATAACAGTTCTAAACAATAATCTCATAATTAATTACATGTTGGTTTACTTTACAAGAAAATACGAAAAGAACATTCGTGAAAAATAGTACACACACGCTTCTGTCAATAGGTACATTAATTTAGTGATGCCATGTGCGTTCTGTCGTTGATCGAATCAATAGACATTAGACAGCACCAGACAGCACGTTCATGATTATTCGTTTCCGACAAGTTTCCGACCCACAGTATCGATTGTAAAATGTAGTTTTCTTCAGAGTCGAGTGAATCACAGTTAGGCAAGTAAAATAAACGCACCCAACCCAGCCACCCAGCCTCATTCTTCTATTCTAGTGTAGGTAGTTTAAGATTCTTATGAATATTGTGCGTAAGAAACATTCAAGAAGTGACTTTTTTAAGTTAAATACCACAGCTTTTGTTGTTTATTTAATAATGTCCAAAATATATTATGTGGGAATTATTCTGCGCCGCTGTTTTAAAAAATCAAAAAAGGCGGATGGTTGAATAAGCCAAAATCTGCGTACTCCTTTATTGCTCTCAGTATTACGTGAACTTTCAATGTAAAACAATCTTTGAAATCGTTTTTATTTAAGCTAGAAAAGCATGATGGCACAACACTATTTAATGTTGCAAGTAAAAATATAACTTAACTATTATTTGACTAAATATTTGATAGTTTATTTCACAGAGTACATTATAATCTGAGATTATAATATACTGAAAGTTTATGTTCTCAGAAGACGAGTTCCGATCATATTTTTTAGGCTCGCCGAAAACAGCTAGCCCAATTTCTATGAAATCTATACAAAACTCATTAAATCCAACTGCTTTATCTGGGTTTCTTCCCAATACCCGGTACCATGATTAATGTGTATGCCATGATGAGCAACAAGCGCCGTTTTCATTTTGACTTGACTTCTTCGCTAATAGTATCTACAGACGCTCCGATTCGGTTGGTGCCAGCCATATTGGAACCGACATAGCAACCATTCCAACATTGCTACAGATTGTCCGACGGTTGGCCTTCCAACCATCAGTTGACTTTGCTATGAAGTAGTGAACGGACGTCTTGCCACCTGATGCCGTCGATCGCCGATGCATAAACATCATTCTAATATAATAATATTTTTATTGGGAAAGCCTTTATTAACAAATAAATTACAATGATCTAGGTAACTAAATAAAAAAACACTAGTATTTACAATTGAGCTAACTGCAGACTGTTGCGAACAAACTGCAGGTAGCTCAACTGATCCATATCAATACCAGTTGGAAGTTTACCCAAGATGCTGGCTGCATTGCCACGTTGTATGGCAATGCTGATGCGCTGCGCCAGATATTGACCAGCTCTCGGGTCACACGTCGCTTCTAATATAATAATAATATTATATAATAATATTTTATTGTTGCTATTTTATCTAAAAATGCTAAAATAGCAACAACGTTTTTAAAGTAGCCGCACTGTAATTTTTTTTTAAAAGTCCAGCATAATCAAATACGCTTGATTTCTGGCATCTCTATTGGCGTAATCTTTGTGACTTGAGTCCCACAAACAGGGAAAGTCTTTATTAAGTTCAAGTAACTTATTATATGTTATTATGTCACGTTCGGTGACCGTAACTCCCTCGGCGTTCATGTTGACGTCCTACATCGGCGGCGTTGCGAATGCGACTGAGCCGATTTGGTCGGAACAAAGCTTCCAAACGTTCCGATTTGGTTGGACTGGATAGGAATTTGGTTTGGTCGGATTGCCGGCGCATCCGACCACGTCCAACCAAAATTAATAATAATTATGTCGGACCGACCGCTCTCCTCACTTTCCGATTTGGCCGTGGTCGGATGGTTGGCACCAACCGAATCGGAGTGTCTGTAGATACTCTAAGGCAATATGTGTCTGATTTGCCACTTTTTTGCCAGTGTCCAGTTCCTGGAAATGTCTAGTCATGGAATGGAGGCAATTTACACTAATAATATGAGCAAGGAACTTAGACCCAATCTGGAATGTGCACAAGCTGCCGATACGCGGTCCGAGCGACATAGCTTAGCGAGAGCCCTCTGTCCCTTCAGGATCAGGATTACCAATCACAACCAATTCACAACAAATGAATATGGCTGACGGGCTGCCAGTCTAACTTATATTATATTCTACTTATAATCTTTTCTTTTTTTATTGACATTTCAATATAGTGTCCAAATTATTGCTAAAAAAATGTTATCATTCTAACAGATACTTGGAAAATATTAGAAAATATAAAGAACGAAAATTAATGCTTTTTAGTAAGACATGTCAAATTTATTTGTTCCTACCACTTCTTCTAAATTCGGGAATAATCCGCCTGGCAACACTTTAGAAAGGGACACAGGGCTCTCGAACTCAGACGAACGAATATATAGACCTGAAATACCTACGTGCATACCTAAAGTTAGTCTGGCACAAAGATGGCGGCCTGCTGTAGAGTTGCGCGTATTTTAACATTGAATATCGATAAGTAAGTAATTGAGTTGCACGGAGTTGAATTCTAAATTTTCGAATATTAGTAAGTAGAAGAATAAGTACCTATCTTTAAGCTCTGTTCAGTTTTATTTAAGTTTCTATACCTTGGTGATCCGTAACGGCCGTAACGGGTCATTAGCATTATATTACCCTCCGTCCTATCGTCTAAAAACGGGATACTACAATAGATTTCATCAAGTTCAATAAAAAACGCTATTTACTACGTACAGTACAGCTCAATTCAGTTAATATTAACACTACAACTTCCCCAAGCTTTGGCTGGCACTCAATTCAATGAATATCCTCTATATTCAGTACTAATACTAATATGTTCATATAAGACAATTATTTAGGTTGCCGCGCTCGGCCCAAGGTAAGTTTCGTGTGGACTGCCAGTTTCTGCAGCTTGTACCTTGATGGCGTGTGTGGAAGAGTCTTAGACAATCACTGACCTATCAAGCCCATTCCATCAAAAACTGACCTTTTTTGTAAAAACGTTGGTTTTTGCTGGAGTCGACGCCGGAAAGTTAAATCAATCATTTTCGAACACAAGGTCACTGACCTTTATTGTAAAAACGTTAGTTTAAGCTGGAGTATACAGGTAAGTTAAATAAATCAGTTTCAAATACAAAGTTAGACCTTTTTGTATTTTTGGAATTCTATGTGTCGGGGTATTTCTTCATGTTTTTTTTTATTGCATCGCGATCGCGATAGCTCCTGCGCTGCGGGAAGTGCAGTGCAGCCTCTCCGCCATTGCGTAACAAGGGACAGGCACACTGTGCCTGTCCCTTGTTACGGCTGGCGGAGGCTGCACTCCCTTCGCGCCTCCGGCTTATTATATACCTACACTCTAGGGGCTCCACGCACAAGACCACGTGGAGTCGGGGAACTCTGTGTCGGATCCGCCACTCAAATTGAATCTAATCAACTCTTCCCGGAATGCTCTGTAAAGTTTTTATATTGTTTCTGCATCCATATTTAACGACACACTTTGACCTCTAGCACCGAGGTCATTGAACTTTGGGGTCAAACCGCTGAACCAAAGTTGCACCCCTAGTGACCCTCTTAACGATGCCACAAGAAAAAACATTTGTTATAATATGCCTAAAAACATCTTTCGAAATTTTTCTAAGTCTTTCGCCTTGAAACTGAACGACATACTTTGGCCTCTAGCGCCGAGGTCATTGAACTTTGGGGTGGATCACCTGAACCAAAGTTGCACCCATAGTGACCCTATTTACGTAGCCAAAAAAAATACATGTTATATATACATAAAAAAATTCGTCGAAAATTTTCTAAGTCCTGCGTCCCGTAAACTCCACCCCAACCAAAAATTCTGTCCCTGGCACCACACCTTTGAATCTTGGTTAGCTTGGTTCAAAGTTGCTGACGCTGCTGTAAAGGATTTACTTATATTTTTGTGTTATTGGTACTGCGTCGATGAAATAATTCGTTATCGATAATCGATGTTTTGAAAATACCGAACCCTAACTCTATTTACTATGACGAATAATTTTCTCCTAAAATCACATAATATTCATAGTAAAACATTGAATGAATAAAGAAAAGCAAGCGGATCTTTATAAACTTTCCCACAAACAGCAAAATGTTTGAAAATAATAGAAAATGTAAGAAATTTTGAATGAATTCGGTACCTTTCCCATGCAACGTTATATTTTGATGTTTTTTTTGATTTTCATGCGACAGCCAAACACTCTGCACATACACTTATAAAATACATTATTCTCCAAGTTTGCACACTATAAAAAAGCATAATTATCGCCTATTAACTCTAAATTTCCTTCATTTTCGAATAAAAACAAGTCCGGATGACAACTGATGTACTTGTTGTTGACTGCAAGGAACTTATACCCAATCTGGAATGTGAACAAGCTGCCGATACGCGGTCCGAGCGAGATAGCTTCGCGAGAGCCCTCTGTCCCTTTCAGGATCAGGATCACCAATCACAACCAATTCACAACAAATTAATATGGCTGACGGGCTGCCAGTCTAACTTATATTATATTCTACTTATAATCTTTTCTTTTTTTATTGACATTTCAATATGTGTCCAAATTATTGCTAGATAAATGTTATCATTCAAACAGATACTTGGAAAATATTAGAAAATATAAAGAACAAAAATTAATGCTTTTTAGTAAGACATGTCAATTTGTTCCTACAACTTCTACTAAATTCGGGAACAATCCGCCTGGCAACACATTAGAAAGGGACACAGGGCTCACGACGTGCTTCTCCCTCGGACCGGATTTCGCTCTGACCAAGTGATTGTCTATAATAGACTTAGGGTCATACACATAAGGTTTATTTTACATTGGTATCAAATTGACAACGCACATTCCAGATTGGGTATAAGTTCCTTGGTTGACTGCGACTAAACATGGCGACCGGCCACAGGGGGTGAGGGGTGAGGTATTTTGTGACGTCACCAAAACAATGTTGCCATTTTCAGTCATGATCAAACTGCTGTTGTCCTTTTTTACTCATGATTATCTTCATTAGTCAAAAAGAGATGCCGATATGTAAGTAACTCTGCTGTCGAAATACATCACACTTCTATAACTAACTGTTCGTAACAAGTTCGTATAGATGTTTATGCCAGATCTATATTCCTCTATAATCTAAGCTCTCGAAGCACTTTCTCCCTCGGACCGGATTTCTCTCTGACCAAGTGATTGTCTGTAATAGACGGTCATACACATAAGGTTTATTTTATATTGGTGTCAAATTGACAATGCACATTCCAGGTTGGGTAAGTTCCTTGAATATGAGTTTTATGATCGTTATTCTGAGGTTTTAGGTGGTTCAATCAGGAGGGAGAGTCTCCACTTCAGTTGTCAGTGCCATTTTGACAGAACCGTCTCTGGATCCATATAGCGACAAATAGAAAATGGCGCTCGAGTAGCATGGTAGCGGGTCATGGGAAGAAAAAAGGGAAGAAACCACATTTGGCAGTTGTTTTATTGAGTTTTGGTATAGAATTCCACTAATCTGGGCTAGCTGGTATCGGGCGCGAGCCTACAAGTATTAAAATTATATTTTGTTATTATGTATGTTTACTTTTATCTATGCTTATTATTTTTACTGTTCAACCTTCTTCTAGAGAGTATAACATCGAGTCATCGGGTACCTACCTACGTATCCAAGACGTATCCTGATACCGATTTAGAATAAGATTTATTCCTGTCATGTTGTCTCCATTGATATCATATATTGATAAACATCAGTAAACATCTAAACATAAATACATTTTTTTTTTGCCCTGACTACAAATAAAAGAAGAAGAATGAAAAATAAACGCGCCAAATTTCAAATCGATTTCGAGCCATATATTTCTCTAAGGGTATATAAATACACATTAAAGTTATGTAAAGTCACAGTCCTATTGCAAGTGCAAATTTATACGAAGCTTATTCCTATTCGTTACTTGATTATATGATCGTGCAACTACTCCCTCCATAATAGTTGATGTAAACAGTCCACGCCAACTAAAAATAGATGGCCACTACTATAATGGCTAGCACCGATACAACAGAATCGTTAAAGCTAAAACTCAAATCAGGTACCTATTACGAAACCCTTTTAGGGTTAACAGGCTTAATTTTTTGTACAAATGTTTTTAATTTAGGTAACATTACGTAAGTATTACCCAAAGGATAAATAAGTATACCTACTACCCTACTATGTAACAATTAGGTAAGACTGACACTTTATTTTACAGCTAGAAAATTAAAACTATCAAGAGAGATAGAACTGTTTAAGGCTCGTGACTCAGAGAGATTTATTAATGAAGAACTTGCAATAGTCAAAGCTGAAAACGAGTTTTTAGAAACGCAACTAGAGGTAGATGCTTAATATGGATCATTAACATAAGTTGTACTTACTTTACATATTAACAAAAGCTCCGCTTACTTTGGGGCTCGATGATTCTGGTGGATTGTCCAGTATTATTTATTTACTTAGGTACCTATCTATGTAGTTCTGCGAGGCAGGAGAATGTTGGTTCGATTCCCACGACATTAAAAACATGCTGCTGCCACAATCTGCCTTCCTTTGTTTGAAGGATCTGAAAACTAAAATCGCTCAGGCGAGACACCAGGTCTCCATGATAGAAATCTGCTCCTCCTCAGAGAGAGCTAAAATAGAAGCGCATATAAAAAACTTGGAGAGTCACAGGAAGGGCTTTCAAGACATTTTTGACAAAGGTAATATTTGAATGTTACCTCCTACTCTAATTTATGTACTTAGACAATTATGTACTTATGTACTTACAAGTACATAAGTACCTACTACTAGCGGTATGTCCCGGCGAACACGGACGGACGTTTTTTTCACATTTTTTTTAAATCTTATCGGTCCAGTAGTTTTGGAGCTTATTTTATTTAAACATCAAACAATTGCATCTTTTCTTTTTATAATAATAACGCCCCGTCTTCGCGCTTTTTATTTAACAAAAATTAAATTTTTCATGCAAAACTCCAAATTTTTTTTTAAATATTCTTTGGCCTGTGTTCACTAGGGAATATTTAGGATTCTAATGTTGAAAGAATTTAGAAATCGATCCCGTAATTTCGGAGCCTATTCAATTCAAACAAACAAGCAAATAATAAAAAATTTCCTCTTCATAATAGACACAGAGAATTAAATTATACCAATTCTCAGATATAGAAAACAACATTAATTTAATCTTCATAGAGCAAATTCAACACGAGTTCCGTGTAAAGGAACAACAAGAGAAAAGAGCAGCCGAGGATGAAATGTTGCGAAAGAAAGAGAAAGAACTAGAGGAGAAGAGGGAGCAAGAGGCTAGAGAAGTAGCGGCCATCGAGGCAGAGTGCGACGCAATTGAAAAAGAGTGTGCTGTGTTAAAGGTACCTACCTTGATTTTTCCCGAGCCCGTGACTAAGGGATGAAAATGAAAGTTAAAATGTACCTTCTTTTCCACCTTGTAGGTAAGCCTAATAAAATATTCATCAATTATATTCGCGTTGACTGATTTCATTCATTAGTTTTTTTGTCAAAAAAGTATTTCAAAATGATAAAAAAGTTTGCTGCTTGACCTCCTAATGCTTCGGCTACATTAGCGGGCGAAGATTCGTGTCGAGTTGACGCGATGCATCGTGCCGGATTGTGTTGTTCAGTTTATTGTGCGGCCGAGACGTGGGCGGTAATTTAAATAAATGCACGTCCGTCTCGCTTCAAAGTCTGGACGACACTGAAATACGTACCTAGATGTAGCCACCTAAGCGAATATTGGCGCGACAAATCCCTTTGATTCGCGCCAGTTTACCGACAGCTCCCCGATACTACATCGTCTTCGCCCGAATACTACGCGATGACACGATGAACCCGGCCACATTTATCGCGTTAAAACGAATATTCGCCATAGCCCGCTAATGTAGCCGAAGCATAAGAAGCGCCATGTCGCCTTGTCTTCACTTTGCCGTATCCAGCTACGTCTGCAGTCTTCAGTCCTCATCCTATCCTTAGTCGGAGGGTATCCTACACTGCGTATTCCGAGACACGATCTCCAGTATTATTTCGCCTAGTAATCTAAAGTTAAGTTTCATTTACGCTCTCATGAGCAAAAATATTTTGTATTTGCAGTGCCCCACCCGGCCGTCGGGCTCAAGTTGATAGCTGTACTGTATCCTATTCTTAAGATCTATGTACAACATGAAAGCCATAAAACTCTTGAAATTTGAAACGTTTAACCCGGCGCCGGCGCGCGGCGGCTTGCGCGGGGCGGGCGGCGGTTATTGCTTCTTCGCTTATTCTTTTTTTAGCTATATCACTGACTAACTTTGTTTATTCAGGCACTCTTGACGTCACGTAGCAAGGGTAGTAAAAAAATAAAGACTAACATGTCACATCTAAGCCAAATAATTAACTTTGTCACTTTAAAAACACTTAAAAAACAGAAAAATTTTGACGATTATTTTTATCACTAAACGAAAAAACTGCGCGCACCGCTATGCAATTAACTATATCAAAATAAGTTACATATTAGGTAGGTAGGTACTAAAATGTCTGCAAAGTGTAGTTTTTAGGGTTTTGCCATCGGTTGCAAAAAGCAAAACCCTTATGAAATCGCTTTGGGTCTGTTTTGTGTTTTGAATCCTTAATATCTCAGAAACTACTGCAGCTATTGACTTGAAATTTGAAATAATAATACATTTTGTGCGCCCGCACATATTTATAGAAAAATAAATGAAAAATCAAAATGAAGATTTTCCATACAAATTTTGAAATCGAAATTTTAAATGGAACGTACAAAGTCGAAAGTGGTATCAAATGAAAGGTATTCGTTTGTAGATTTCAAAATAGTTTTTGAAATTTCGGTAGATTTCATACTTTTTAAAATATTTTGAAAATGGTCAAAAAAATGACCGTTCCCCCCCCCTATCTCCGAAGATTGCAGAGCGATCGACGTGATATGTACCAAGTGTTTGTAGGTATTGATCTATATTTTATAGGAAAAATATAGAGAAGTCTGTAAAAATAATACTTTTTGAAATATGGTCAAAAAAGGGCGGGAAAAATTTCTAAAGGGGTGACTACCCCCCCGAGTTGGGTATCAAATGAAAGGTATTGGTTTGTACATTCCAATGCAGTTTTTGAAATTTCGATAGATTTTATAATTTTTGATATATTTTGAAAAAGGTCGAAAAATTGACCGGTACCCCCCCTCTATCACCGAAGATTGCAGAACGATCGATTTGATATGTACTAAGTTTTTGTAGGTATTGATCTATATTTTACAGGAAAAATATAGAGAAATCTGTAAAAATAATACTTTTTGAAATATGGTCAAAAAAGGGCGAGAAAATTTTCTAAAGGGGTGACTACCCCACCGAGTTGGGTATCAAATGAAAGGTATCAGTTTGTACATTTTAATGCAGTTTTTGAAATTTCGATAGGTTTTATACTTTTCGAAATATTTTGAAAAAGGTTGAAAATTTGACCGTTCCCCCCCCCTCTATCTCCGAAGATAGCAGAGTGATCTATATAAAATGTACTAAGCGTTTGTAGATATAGGTCTATATTTTACAGGAAAAATATAGAGAAGTCTGTAAAAACAATACTTTTCGAAATATGGTCAAAAAACGAATTTTCATACAATGGGGGCTATTTCATTGAGAGCAATATCAAATCAAAGGTATGGATTTCGACAATTCAAAACAGGTTTTAAAAATCGTCTAAGTTTCATACTTAGTGAAATACGTAAAAAAAGTCGAAAAAATAATTGTAGGTACCAACCCACTTACCTACCCACTAATCTCTGTAGTAACTGTAATAGTAGGGTTCCACAGCGCCACGAAACCGTTGTTCTCAAAATTTTAAAGTCCATACCCAATGTATTCCACTGCGCTCGAAGAATATTTAGATATAAGATAAGATTATTGAATTCATGAATTCCACCGTGCTCCAAAAAAATATGAGAAAAGTAATGTATCCTGGATAATCCACACAACATCATTTAGCGACAAGCTAAGCAAGCTTGTGTAATTCGTACTACTACGATATCTGTTCTGTTATACTTAATAAAGTATATACAAGTATCACATTAGATGATTTATTTTTGTGTACGTAGAAAAGGACTAGAACACTCGAACAAATAATCTGCAGATCTTACAAATATTAGTCCCGAGGCGGGAATCAAACCGCAACCTCCTGCGTTGTAAGCCCACCGCGCTAACAGGTCGTCAATATACGTACCTACCTAAACGACAAAAGTTCAAAACCCTCGGCGCGCGAGTTACACTCGCACTTGTCGTACTTGTTATTAGTGGGTAATGTCTGCAGGAATGGCAATCACGAACGCGAACGAAGCACGGATACAGCTATTCCTTAATAGGTATTACCTACTAATACATAGGTATAAAACCGAAGCTTTGTGAAAATAATGTTCCTACTTACGTATTTTCTTATAGGTGTTAAGTTCTCCGTGTGGTGCCGGCATAGAATTGCACCACCCCAACTCTTCCCGTGGGTGTCGTAAGAGGCGACTAAGGGAAACACACCGGGGGGCGGGCAGCAGCGCCTTTTGCAGAACAACTACACCGAACTGCGGTCCCTAACCCGCATGCCCAGCGTGGGGATTATGGGCAAAAACCCCCAAATAATGATGCCATCTATGGCGCTCATTAGGGGAGGCCTATGTCCAGCAGTGGACTATTATAGGCTGGTGATGATGATGATGTTAAGTTCTCCAAAACTTCTGAACAGCCGATCAATGATGGTTTTTATCAAAGATTTTGCATAAGGCAAGAAAAGTGATGTGCTCAATTGTTTCAGTTTTAAATATGTACCTATACTACTAGTTCTTTTTTGGTTATTTAATTGTAAAATTATTATACACAAGTAGGTTTATCTATGTACAATATAATGTAATACGAGTGATCAACAAAATGTAGCTTTAGTTGGTCTAGATAGCAGATGTGGTTTCCCCATGTTAGAGGTAGGTAGGTAGATAAAAGTATACGGAGGCGAAATAATATGTAGGCGATAGGATGGAAAATAAAATAATGTAGCCTACTTATCTACTGCTCTTTTCCAGAAAAGAAATGCTGCTATAATGCTGAAACTACGGCGTAAACTACTGGAAACTGAAAGCACAAGACGCGAACTCATGAAGAGAAGCGCAGACAATTCTGAGAACGTTGTTGAATAAAACAAGGAATTGGTACCTACTAAAAGATTTTATTTTTTATAAAGACTAATACTAAAGTAAACCAATTAAAAATACATGATAAGGTAGGTACATACTAGGTACCTACTTACCTAGGTTAGAATAAACCAACAGAGCACAAGAAAAATAATTAACAGAGAGGGTTAAACTATGTATGTATATTAATGCCATATCTACTTTAAAAGACTGCGCGGATTTCGTGTGACTAAATTAATTGTCTAATTGAAGAAGCAAGGCAACACTTCTTTTGATCCAGTGTGCGGAGGGTTTGTCAGACGGTAAATAGAAAGCCAACACAAAGTTCGAGGAATGGCCAGTGGTCGCCAGTACTCCTTTTCTTTCTAAAGTCTTGTAAAGGGGGCATTTATATCTAGTACCTTCCTGAAATTCAGATTTAAGACACGGAAACAACCACACCACAGGTAAATTATCATTCAATATTTTAGGGAACTGTTCGCCTATGACATGCTTCGTCCGGTCCCAGCGCCCTCCATCCATGAACAAGCCGTGCACATACACTCCCTTTTCTGCTGGCACGTCCTCATAATCTACTTTGCGGACCTCGAAATCAAATATTAATAAATCTATCGGAATTTCCTTAGCTCTAGCATAGTTCTGTACAGAACCCGTAAGAAAAGCCTGTGTAAAGAAGAAACCTGATAGCCAAAATGTAGGTGGCTTCCCATTGTCATACCAATCTTGTAAAGCTTGTAAACGTTCCACGAAATCTATGACGTAGCTTGGCAAGGGTTTCAAGCTGGGGTACGATACCTTCATCCAGTTTGCTGGTACTCTACCGAGCAGCATTGAACTTGCTTGATTGTCTAATGCGGGAGACATAACAATAAGGCCTTTTACTGCTTTTTGCAGGTCCTCTAAAGAGCTTTTTATTTCTCTTAATAACTTGTTAAATCTCTCCATTTCTTGCATAAGTACCGTATTCATGGATTCGTTGTAATCGACAGGATATTTTTTCTGTGATTCTTCAACATCAAATATTTGGGGAATCTTGGATTGGATTTCTACAGCCATCAGAATTAGCAGGGCTTCGGTGTTGCCACCCTCGCTGCTGCCGCCTGCACCTTCTACTAAGACCAGAGCCTCAGTTAGAGCCATTGAAATAGAATAATCACGCGTAATGCCAGCATTCATATGCAGCCCGTATACGTCTGGAGGCGGGTTTATCGGGACGGTTTCTATGTGCTTCAGGTAATCTTGATATTCACACCTGCGAGGGAGCCCGTACTGAGGTCCTATGTCACAAAACAAATAATTAGGATCATTCACGACGCCTTCATTCACATAACCATCCAAAATTGTAATAATTAACCGTCGGTCCCAATCATCGGTTACACGTCCGCCATAGTTACATTCGCCGGTTAAATATTTGATTGCAACGTATTGGATCTCTTCATATTGATTCAAAAACAATTGTAATTGCATCACAGAAATTTGGAAGTCGGAGTCATTAAAGCCATACTGGATATTCCATCCTAATGGTCCAAACTTTTTTCTTTCTTGGACCACAGCATGGAAAAAACTTATGCCATATAGCAGTTTACTG
Organism: Eupithecia pulchellata; assembly: GCA_963931895.1. NCBI lineage: Eukaryota > Metazoa > Arthropoda > Insecta > Lepidoptera > Geometridae > Eupithecia > Eupithecia pulchellata. Next base: position 696,439 of record OZ007538.1, on the reverse strand, counting down.
AAAATTTTATCTTTACCCGGGCACCCTTCATAAAATTCTGGTTCTTTAACGGGCTCAGATATGTATGAACGATTCAAGTTGTGCTGCAATCCAGTGGGAGGTTCATTGGTCATTTTTACTCCGTTTTGTAGAATAGACTGCGGGAATTTATCAGAAGGATAACTAGTTAGCCACAATCTAAAGCTGAGATCGGTATTTGTGAGGTCAAAACCTTCGACGAGTTTTTCCAAAAACGGCATCCAAGAAACAGCTAAATGACAGTTCTGTAAACAGACCCATCCGCCTTCATTTTGAGCGCGCTCCATCATAGCTTTCGCGATAGGACCTTGTCCTTGGCCCAGCGATATAGAGTTGAATCTATTACTGTAGCCCATTCTCTCACAATATTTTATAAGTGCACCCATAGGGTCCGATCCAGGAGATAATATGAATATCAGAGGCGCAAGACAATTAGAATCTCCGAATGATTTTCCGATATCAAACGGGGGCGGCGTGATAAACTTTTTGCCCATAACTTTTTCAAGGAATTCAGCTATTGCGGTTGTTAATTTGTCAGGTCGTAATACTCTTACAACTAAAAGCTTTTGAAATTGCGTTAGTTTACTATCCCAAATACCTGGGAAAGTTCTATTGTGTGGTTCCATGTCATCATAGACTTCTTGCCATTGATGAATTTTTTCCACAAAATCATCTTTAAATTCCTTAAAAACAGACAGAAGAGATAATCGACAGATTTCATCCCAACCTCTGTCAGGTAACCATTCAACTGGCTTTTTCAAGTGGTTCTCAACAGCTATTCCTCCAGTAATAAGAAAAAGGTGTTCATCTTCGTCCATGTCACCGGTTGACATTAACATTTTCGCGCACATTATGAAAGAAAACATTAGCTTGTCTTTGTCAAAAAGTGATCTACATACATTACTGTACAAATTATAAGTAAACGTTTCTCTTAAGAATTTAAGTCTTTTATCCAAATCCTTAGACTTGTTTGCATTTTCGATCGACATGATATACAAGTTGATGAACCAAGTAAGCGAATACTGGTACATTGGGTCGACATTAGGTAGTTCTGTGACACAATAATACAAAACTGCTGAGTGGGATGCAATTGGCCTGTATCCAAGTCGGAATTCCTCTATAATTTTTTCCGTTTCCACACTAGCTTCTTGCTTCTTCATGATGTCTATTGCTAATAATTTAGATGAGTCTAATACTTCAATGGCTGTTTCATCTTCTAGGATATCGCCTTTTGATTCTTGTAATGTACGTAAAATGTCGTCTTCCACTCCTTTTAATGCTGCTTTATTGCCTGCCGATTGCACGATAAGTTTTTCACGCTTTTCTTGTAAATCTGGCCTCTCCTTTGCAACTACGATGCCAAGTAGTTGATCCTCTAGACCATCTTTAGTGAGAGCAAAGTTTATCAAAGTAACTTTGTTGAAAACTTCAGGCAAATAATGAGGATTTCTTAGCTTTGTAGTCATGTAAAGTCTAAAATTAGGGTGATATTCGATGACGTTCTCCCCGAGAGCAATAAATTCTTTGCCGGCTTGCATATAAGTGTTCTTCATTAAAACTGGATCTAAAGGTGCTTCCACTTCTTCGAGTATGCAGTCGATTAAGGCAGGCTTTCCATACTCAAGACATGTCTCTATGACTTTCATATAATTCCCATCGACGAATTTAAGAACTTGTAGATCATTAGCTTTTTCCATTACTTTAATCCATTTGTTAGCCTGACCTTGGGGATCCACCAGTAAAGACCAACGCATAGAGTTATCTTGTATAATCCCATTATCAGTTGAAAACGAATCACGTGGTAAACCGGCAATATACCAATTTTGAATTTTTATGTCTGTACCCAACACATCCTTAAAGACAAACTCTTTGGAATGTGGTATTTCTAATTTTATTATCAGATCGCGCCATCTATCTATATTCTGAATTCTCACAGGTAACGTATATGGAGCTAGGTAAGCAATAATACCACATGATACGAGAATGTCTCCCGCCAAATTATCGTACAAAACTTGTAAGTTCTCTGCAGCATGAGTCCATCGTACTCTTTCTCCTCCTAATCCACCAATTAACTTTTCAGCTCTCTGCAATTTATCGATACAAAGTTGTACTTCATCTTCAAGGGCCTTTTTTTTTGCATTTGCTTCTTGCAATGCTTCATTTAATTCAGCCAGGCGTGCCTCCAAACGAGCTACCATTGCTTTTTTTTCTTCCAAAATTGCCATGGTTTCAGCAAATTCTTTCTCTGCAGCGTTCAGCGCAGCTTTTTTAGGCGCTACAACTTTAGCGACTGCATCATACATGTCCATAGCGATGATCCATTTGCATAAGCCTTCAGCAGCTGTTGAAGCTTTGGCAATTATGTGAGGTTTAAAATCCTTGTGTGGCAAGTATTCCTTCCTTATTTTTTTCATTGCATCTGCAGGTATGTTATCTTTATCAAAATTTTTTAATCCCTCTAAGAATCCCATATCTCCTAAAATCCTTTTACTTGGTCCCCAAAAATCTAAAATCTTTTTTCCGGGGTTGTCTGGGTCAGGTATTTTATCAGGTGGAATACCTTTGATAACGCATACGGCAGCCATGACTAACTTTACAGTAGCAGGAGGATTTTTCATAGATTTTACAATCGTTATATCAGCCGGTTTTAGAGTGTTCAATGCTGATATCGCATCTTCTAGAATCGGTAAAGCTAGAGCTAAATCAGCTTCACAGTCTTTTTTCAGTTCTTGAGCAGCAGCTGCTTGAACATTTGCAACTTTTTGATCCTCTTTTACTTGAGCAGCTGCTTTGTCGGCCACAGCAGTTTCTGCTTCGATCTCTTCCATCATTTTTTTAGATTTTTCGGCCATTATAATTAGTTGCGGTTTTAATGCATTCAAATCAATTTGCATTATACCTACTGCTTCAGCAGCTTGTCTAAGTTTGTCTAAGCCATTGGTATATCGGAGTTTTGCTGCTCTCAGTTCTCGTTGTCTTTTGTTGGTCAAGGAGGTAAAGGATTTAATTAAATCTAAGTATGACGCCGAGGTTATGTAGGTTTTTCTACCGTAGTTTATGTAAAAGTTAGCAGATACTTCTCTTGCGTCAACATGAAATTGTTTACAGGCTATTACTGCTGCATGTTTAACTTTATCTGGAACGTTTACTTTGACCATGTAGTAATTTGCTACCATCTCTAACGCATCCTCAGGCCAACTGTCATACCAATCAATAGTGCAGCAGTTCACAAGAGATGGATACAATCTTAATCTTGTTCTAAAAGAACTTCCAATGGGGCTAAAGCACAAAACAATGTGAAGTTTGGCCTTGCACCGACCAACGAAGAAGGCAAGAATCTGTAAAGGACTTATATCCAGGTTCCTATTCCCTCCTTGGGCACCTAATCGAACTAGTTCAAGAATTTCTTGCTGTTCATCTAAACCATATAAATTAGGCACCTCTCCAGAGTTCAATAGACTGTCTAAATTTTGTATGAAAGTTTCTATCTTGATTTGACTTTCAGAAAACAAAAAAGTTGTGTCTTTGTTAAGGCCACCAGACTCGCGTAAAACCGCTTTAATATCTTCGCCCCAATCTTTTAGACCATAGGATTTAGTGATTTCCGGTTGAAAGCAGGATTGACCTAAAATAGTGCTGGCCAAGCGGGTGAGTGACTGCCTTCCAGAACCACCTACCCCAACTAATAGAGCATTGCCAGATGGCATACATAGAAGTCTGCAAATTTTAGAAAGATGTTCTAGAGCATAATCAAACAGTACAATATTCATTTTAGATTTGTGCATTGAATTATATTCTGCAAGCATTGAAGTAGCCACATTCAAGACTGCTTCTTTAGAAGGCATTTCTTCATAGCGTCTCTCCCCTTCAACACTGTCTGTATCCAAATAACATCCAAACATCATTTTTTTAATAGTATCTTGAGTAACCTGCTCCTTTTCATCTTGATACGGTTCCAAAGCCGATTCAAAAGTATCTCTCATATAATCACGGGTAGCCTTTTTCAAGACATCATAGAACCAGGCTCGATCTGGTTCATCAACGAGCCTATCATAAAACACTCGCATGATTTCATGGACCCATACTCTCACAAAGGTTTTTTTATTCTCAGCTGATTCTTTGCGTAAAAGAGCACACCCTTGGATAACTCTTGAAAAATCTCTTAAATTAAAAATGTAATGTGATTTTGCTGGAGTAGGCCTAAGACCTTCTGTAGCTTGATCGTATATTTCCATAGTTGCAGCTACAATACTCACAATAGTTGATTGAGCATCTTGACCAAACCCGTTGCGTCTCCAGCCAAGCTGTAGTAGTGATACAAATATTTTAGTCATACTTTCTTTAGAAAACTCATTGATGGAGTATATGTTGAAGTGTCGTAACATTCTAGGATATATTAATTGTCTACTACCACCAACAGGTCCGATGGCTCCAAAAAAGAAAGTATCATAAATAAATAGCTTTTCAGTAGTTCTTAGATCATACCAATGTTTCTGATCAAAATACAATCTCAATAACTCTATTGCCGGCTGCGCTCCATAAGTCTCCTTAGCGGGCATGTTCATATCATCGATGAAAATAACCGCTACTTTTCCTTTCGTCGGTCCATACTGGTTTTTTCTTCTCTTTACCAATTTAGAAATAACTAGTTCTTGAGTTTGATTGGCTGATGTAGTAGTTGTAAAGGTTATAAACCCCGGAGTCATCTTCTCTAGGTCAACTCTCATTAGGAAGTTTTGAATGTAAAAGCTTTTACCTGTTCCAGTAGGTCCTATCAATAAAAGTGGTTGATGAAATTGAGTATGAAGTTTGAGAAGAAACGTATACTTTTCAGTTTCTAAAGTGGGAATAACGCTTTGTAAAAGATTTATTTGCTCTTGCACTTCAACAGATTTAATGTATTCCGGCCACGGTTTCCAGAAACCCTTACCTTTGAATACGTAATAATGATCTATGATTGGACCGTCTGATGGTATAGATACATCGATTCGATCAATTTGTGCTGGAATACCTTTTTCACCTCTGAAGTATTCCTTGATTAATTCATCAAATTTGTGACGAGAATCAACATTCAGTATTCCTCCTACTCCCCAGACCAGAGCTGACATAAACGAGGCCAGAAACCAAGACCTCGTAAATCTTGAGTCCTCTTCGCCTTCGATCGCTTTGTCCATCAGCATTACTATCAGTCGTAGAGTGCTAATAACCAAGTTCACTTCACCGGCTGTTACAAGCTGCACGCAAAACTTTCTGACGTAATAAAGAAGGGGTTCTAATAACCATTCCAGCATATCGTGAATGTACTCTTCGTTCTCTTCGTACCAAATGGGATTTAATGTATTAAGCCATGAAGTATAAAAGGGTTTAACACCAAGGGAAGAAGACTCCATGTAGATCATGCCACATCTTGATACGGTTGCGGGTGAGGCTTGCGTTAGATCCATCACTTCGAAAATCATGGACATTACGCTAGACATGGCCATGACTTCCCCTGACGTAAGGCATAACTTCTTGTTGTCATCTAAAACAGTATTCATATTTTCAATCCATACAGCATCTACCGGGCCATCGAACACTATCCATTTTTTTACTGGAGTATCATCTGAAGCAAAGTCTCGGAACATCGTCGCTACGATACCATCGGTCCATTCATACGAGACAGGGTCAAATGCACCGTATAGCTGACCCATAGTCACGGCCTTTGGGTTTAAAACCTTGTAGGTACTAGCACATCCACCGGGCTGGCCGCGTTCTTCCATTAAAGTTAGAGCCTCTGCTAAAATTTTTAATGTAACTGACTTACCAGAGAACGGATCTCCAACTAGCATAAAGCCGTGTCTTACGATCATCATTTCAAAAGTTTGAATAATTTTTATGAGGTAACATTCTTCTGGCTGTAGGTTTTCTAATTTGCAACAATCGCGGCATGCCGTCAAAAAATTTTCATAGTCCGGCTTAGGCAATGTTATTCCCGGAAACAAATCGCATATGATTCCTTCAAACAGTGGGACATCAAATGATAAAAATTTGGGTAAATTGACATCCGTGATAGATCTAAGTAATAAAATGTTCTCTTCTTCATTTGGGAAACTTCTCTTTAGATTACCAGCCGCAGACAAGACAGTCTTTACGGCTCGCATACCATAGTCATAATGGTTTTGAGAGGATAACTGTTCTGAACACAGTCTATACGTGGTTACAATTTTAATAGATAATGTTCTGGCATCCATAAATCCGAACGAATACAGCGAAATCTCGCCTATCATTGCATAATCTGGCACCATCATAGCTACTGTCCGAAACAACACCTTCAAATTATCAGGCAGTTCTGAACGACCTGCGTAGCCGGGATTCATTGTGATGCACACGTAGCAGGCTGGATTTAAAGTCAACATAGTGCCTTCGAAATCAAAGGTCTCCAGATGTTGTCTTACAGCTTGAACAATACATAAAATTTGTTGCGCAATGACAGACAATACCTCTACTTCAATTCGATTGAATTCGTCAAAACAAACCCAAGCTCCACAAGATGCCAACCCTTTGAAGAACTTACCCATAGCCTTGTAATCTAAACCGTCGGAGCAATTGAAAACTACACATTGCACTGCTAATGCCTTAGCTAAGTCCTTTGTAGTTTCGGTTTTGCCTGTGCCCGCTGGGCCTTCAGGTGCGCCGTTTAAATGTAAATAGAAGGCACCTATAAGGGTACGATAGCATCGATCGGTCAGCGGAGTAATGACTAGTCTATCAGAATTTCCCAAATATTCATAAGCATAGTTAACGGTCGCGTTGATTATTTTGACCAATACTCTTTCTTCTTCCCAATAGTATCGAAGTTGGGCTAGCCATTGAAAATCAGTCACTTCTGTTACATTTTTTTGGAGTAGATCAAAAATTACATCTTTAGCGTGTACGTCGATAACAATAAGAGCCTTGACTGTGATGCTGCTTAGCTTAGTTAAATCAGTCCTTCGTATGATAGCAACAGTTTCATTAAGTTGTTTATTTAATCCAACATGAAATGCTTTTAGTTCACTTATTTTGTGTGTATTCAAAGCGTCGTGAACATCTATAGCCCAATAAATTTGGGAAATGCCCAAAACGACCATTCCTTCCCATGATAAAATCCATTCTACACGCCCTGTACCTGCATAATCATAATAGGACAATTCTGTTTCCATTTTCACAGATTTCAGCATTTGTTCTTCAACTTGAACTAGCCATTTTTCAACAGAACCCCTTGCAGCAGCAACACTTATTACCTCTAAGAAGTCCACCATTTCTCCTTCCATCGAAATCATCGTGGATATATTAAATTCGGGGTCAAAAACCAATCTATTGATTCCTTCAAAACATTTCTTTAAATGAGGTTGGACCTTTAATGGGTTTTTAGTTTCAGAAAGAATCTCTAACATCTCATCGTTGGACAAAAAGAAAAATCTGGGAAAGTACAAACGCTTCTTTTCTAAATAGTTATTAACCCCATCGTTGATCTTTTCTAAGAACGCGGAGGCAGACTTCAATGACTCTAGGACTCCAATGCTTCCAGCAATTTCTAGTGCATGAGGATCTTTATCAACACAAGTCATGTATCGACGATAAATATTGTTAACTTCAACAAACATCACCCCTTCCTCTGGCATTTGTGCAACGATATCTTTTGAAGAAAAAATTGGTAAAAGATATAACCATTGACTTTGTACTTTACCCCATTCGTCAATGGTTGCATTGACTCGTACTATTTTTTCATACCATGCCTTTACCTGTGCTTCGAATGGTTTTACAAAAGCAGACCCACGCATGCCAATTGTTTTGACAATATGGTCATCTAAAACGCTTTGAATATCGTCAAGCCCTGACAAAATATTGATTCCCGTGTCCTTATACGGGCTCGTTTTGAAGCATATATCGGTCCATTCTGCCGTCATTTTGTTTAAATTTGTAATCAGCGCCAATTCCTTGGTGGCTGCTACACTGATGATATCATACTCATCAATCTGATCCCAAAGATTGAAGTTAATGATTTTTCGCAGGGTTGTGCCAGCAGTTGGTGTTAGGTCGAAACCGGCGATGAGGGTCATTTCGTCCCAATGTCTCTGAAACAGTGCAGGGTTGCACATGATGTGAGCCATCTGAACATTAGGTCTCCATTGCTTCAGTTCAGCAATCGCTTGAGCGCATAGTTTCATAGGAGCAGGCATATTATTCATATCCGTGTCGTCGATAGAACCCTGGAAACGTTTTTCGTTTCCTTCTGCTATCTGTTGCTTGATTTTTAATCTATAGTTTTTTGAAACTTTTAGAAATTCCTTGTAATAGCTGTCATGGTCAAATTCTATTTGGTTGTGATCCATGTATTCGAAAGGCCCATCCATCCAAGTGTAGTAACTGCGTTTCCATTTGTGTAATGTATATATGAGGTTATGGAATGGTATCACGAATTCTTTAAGTTCTTCCAAATCGGGATAGTTCGTGGGGGGGAATTTGAATGTACGTTCTTCGTTGTTTATCCACTCCACTATCTTGTCACACTCAGCCAAACGCAGAACCAATTTTCTAAGATATTCCAGATATTCGAGGGTACAATTGACATCATCCATTTCATTTAAGAGTTCTAGAAATGGTGTCATTTCAGTGACTTCATTATTAATATACGCTATTCTGGATTGGAGATATTCTTCCATTTCTGCTTTGTAAGTTTCATAGGCAGATGCATTTCTTTCGAATATTGGTTTTATGTCTGTAAGCCAATTAACGGTTCTCGTATTAGAGGCCACATGTTCAGGGGACAACACAGTCATCTCTAAGAGGGCGGATATTATGTTGATTTGTGACATTATTCTCTCTTTCAAATGTTGAACGAGAACAGTTTTTGCATGTAAAATATATTTTCCTTGTTCGATTAACTCTTCTGCATTTTCAGGCTCCTTCATTGCTTTGGCAGCGATGACTTCGAATTCACCACAAATGCTGTCATTTTCTGCTATATGAGCTTTGACTATCCCATCAATGATGTCATTCACAAACTCCTGTGCCTTTGCTTTTAAACCGTCTACCATTCGAAGTTGGCACACTACAGCAAAGTTAAAATATTCATTTTCTAGTACTGTTGTTATATCACCATCGATTTCTTGGAAATATAAAATCTTTTGCCGACCTTCTTCAAAACTATCGGCCTCTTCAATGAACTTGATGACCGCTTCTTTGGCTGGTGCTGCGTGTAACATGAAGTATTGTTCTCTCAGCCGTTTCACGTAATCCACGAGCGGTTGATAGACTTCCTCCAATTGCTTTTGCAATCTCTGATGGCCGTCGTCGTGCAGCCACTCGTTGTAATGCACAGGCAAAGCATCGTAATCATACGGTACTCGAAGATACTGCTCAATGGGCATGAGTCTTTGAGAAATATGAAATATTGCATCTGCAATGTTGTGGAACGTCTGATACACAGTTTCCAAAGATGGATCATAGAAAAAATCATCGTCAAAATCCAAATCGATGTTTAGAATCTGCACACTACATGGGTCTTTAAGGAAATCAATGATGGCATCGAGCGATCTGCGCATCAGTTCTTGTATCGCCATAGATATCATTTTGGTGGCACAAATTACAAAATCTGGTATTTTTTTAGGTCTCATACCTCGAAGACATCTAGGATTCTTCAACCAATTCACGAGTATCGAATACCAAGTGCTGGAGACGAGATAATCGGCTTTCTTTATTTGTTCCAAAATCTGCGTTTCGAAGGACTCCAGTGTCATCGGACCCTTATCCCGGTACTTCTTTATGTCGATCATATAAGGTGGAAATACTTTCTCTGAAGATTCGAGAATCAAGCGAATGAACGGATGTAGGAGGAGCGATCCATCTTGCAGCTTCTTTCGGAACTTCATCATTCTTTCATGGTTATCTGTGATGCCATTGAACTTGAAGAAGGATTCCTGGTACCGAACGCGCGAGACGCCGGGCACGTCTCTGATCACGAGCCGGACGGCCTGATGGTGCAGATTCTGGTTCCACGATTTCTTTGTTTCGTTGATGAGTTCTTTCGTGACGGTGGGAAAAGTGTTGCGAAGCTTGGCGGGCACCAGACGGAGTATAAGATTTTCCCAGGACTCGAGCATTTCTGGCGGCTGAAGCTTATCGGCGCATTCTCGTATGACGTTGATATGTCGCTCTTGTGTTATTTCTAGTACGTCGCGTTCGTCTCTCGGAATGGGAGGTCGAGCAATCTTTACTTTTCTTTTGGCAGCTTTCTCCTCAAGGATTTGTCGGAATTTCTCTTGTTTGTCCTAAAATTGCATGTATGGGTATGTCAATCAGCGAACAGCTTATTTTATAAAAATTTAAAGCGTAAGGAATTTAATTTACATTTAGGTATTTATAGGTCTATCATAGCGTACCTACCTTGATCCTGTTGTAAGGCGGGAGAGGCTTGAAAGGCAACTTTTCCATTCTACTGGTGTCTGGCAAAGGCCGCATGGGCGGCACACGGCACCCATTCTTGGATTGAAGCAACTTCCGCAGCTCACTTTCATCCATCTTATAGCTTTTCAAATACACTCTGAATATATTAAAACAAACATTATTACATAGTTTGTGCGTGACAGAAAAACAGTAAGAAATATAATATAATGTGTGCTGCCATGGCAACCAATGAGGGTTGTTTCTCCATTCGGGACATAAAGAAAACTAGATCAGTCAAGTGCGAGTCAATTCACGTGCCGAGGGATTTGAACGTTTGTCAATTATAGGTACATAAAAATAGGTACATATGTACCTACTATCCACTTTGTAACAGAAGGGTGGATCATTGGTCGCTGTGGGCTGGGGAACCACCTATGATCCACACTCGGTACGTATTCATTTGACCTTCTGCACAATCACAACTAGATTTTACAATTGAAGCAATTGACCTAACTGCAGACTGTTGCTGACAATCTACAGGTAGCTCAACTGATTCAGTCCAGATCAATACCAGTCGGAAGCGTCCTCAAGGCTGCATTGCCTCGCTGTATGGCAATGCTGATGCGCTGCGTCAAACAAATACCAGCTTAGCAGACAAAATTCAACTGAATAGGAACGCTGGTACTGATACGGAATACATTTTAAATTTTGCGAATATCTTTAGAGATTATCTTTTTCCCAATTTGATAGGCAGAGAGGCCTTGCCTTTTCATTAATAGATACTTCTAATATATATTTTCTTTAAAATGAAGCCTTACAAGAGTTGCTATGTTCCCACAGTTGACAACATCTCGGAGAATACGTAAACTTAAATATAATAATTCGCGTTTACGGTGAAAGACATCGGACAACAAATATATGTATAGAGTCCTTTCATTCAAAATTAAATAAATTATTAAATAAGAATACAGTTACATTAATGCGACTGTTATCCTTCAGAATATTCAAAAAACTAAGTTTACTCCTAAAAAACGTAGAGCGGAACAAATTATTAATGATGGTTTTATTAGAGAAGTTCAAATACAGTTACTGCACCATGAAATCACCATAGGGCATGCATTAGACAAATTAAGAACATACCTAGTTTATTATATTTGAAGTGTTTTTGTTCCAGTTCAACTTGCTCTGGGAAGTTCAATAACAATTATTTTTAAGTTTTAACGTAAAGTTTCCCAACACTAGTATGGTTTCGTCCCACCATACCCCCAGGGGTATGACCAGGGGTATAGTGGGTCTGCAGTGCTAACCATCGCCAATACTGACAGGTCTGCAACCCTCAAATTCTATAAGTTTGTTGAGAAAAGGTGTGAAAGAAGTGACCCTTTTGGACTTGGACTTAGATTTAAAAATTACAACTGAGTAAGCATATTATAATTTTTTTAATATTTGTTTATGTTTAAACACGATCGTGGTTCTAAATGCTCTAAGTGTTTAAACATAAAATATGAGAAAAAAGTGTCTGTGATCAACAGTGAAGCTTTTGCACCAATCATCATCATCATCATCACCAGCCTATAATAGTCCACTGCTGGACATAGGCCTCCCCTAATGAGCGCCATAGATGGCATCATTATTTGGGGGTTATTGCCCATAATCCCCACGCTGGGCATGCGGGTTGGGGATCGCAGTTCGGTGTAGTTGTTCTGCAGAAGGCGCTGCTGCCCGCCCCCCGCTGTGTTTCCCTTAGTCGCCTCTTACGACACCCACGGGAAGAGTTGGGGTGGTGAAATTCTTTGCCGGCACCACACGGCATTTGCACCAATCACTTAGATTTAAAAATTCCAACGAAGTAGATATATTAAAAGATTTTTTTAGAATCTAATATTTAAGCAAATTAACTTTGCATGGTTGTAAAAAAAATCACATTAGTACAATTTTTTCTACAGCCTATCTTATAAAATTCCGGCTTTCATGAAGAATAAACCCTGAAAACTTCATTTGGCTAGCTCATAAAGTGGAAAATTTATAAGTACTTAATTTTTCTGTTAAATATAGATCCACTTCTACCAACGCCGCATACATTTCTGATGGATCGCTCTGCAAATTTCGGAAATCAAAGTATTGACATGTAAATAAATTTCAACTTTGCTTAAAATCATTAAAAAAATATGAAACCTATAAAAATATTAAAAAACTACTTTATAAGTGAAAATGTTTCATTAAATACACGATTTGATTTAAATCAGGTTACCTAATAGGTACCTGCGCTAGTTGCTGAGATGTTAAAGATTGAAAAAAGGAAAAACCGAGCGAATTTTGTCTAAATCTTTAGTTTTAAACTATATAACTAAAAAACATATTACTTATGTAAATGAATTATATTTTCAAAAATGTACATACATTATTCACACATACAATGTAGAATCAGATTCCGTATCGATATTTTACATTTCAGTTTTTACAAAACTTTTCCTTATATACCAATTTATTTACACACAAAAGTAGGTTTTAAATATATAAGGAATTTCGAGGGAATGTGAGAGCAGTGTACTTATCGGCAATTACCACCGCACGAACAAAATGATGACCTACATATCTATTTATTAATGTGATGCATATTATATGTGAATAGAATAAACAGGCAACACGAAATACTGACTCAGTTGTCTGCCTTTTTAGCGATAAGGCTGTCTTTGCGTTCGTGACTACGAGTATCGCAATAGATTCCTAGAGAACAATCTAATCTATCAGCGTATTATATTATTAAGTTTTTATATATTCGAGTTTTTAAATTTCTTTGTGATAGGGTGATAATAAGTTTTATTGTTCGTGCCAGAGACAGCCAATAAGGACATCGCCTAAATAGTTTTAGTAATTCTCAACAATAGTTATTCACACTGGCGATTTGTGAGCGATGCCCGCTGCGTTTTGAACGTGTTTCACTGATTTTATTGGCTTAAAGCGGCGGCGCGCGCGGCGCTTTGGAATCGCTCGCAATCGCCAATGTGCCAGAATAAACCTGTTAATTAAGAGTCTATTTTGATATACTTATCTAAACAAATTTTATCTCAGTGAGCTACATCCTTCACAACAATATTACATATTATTTCGGACGATAAATATGAAATAAAGCAATATTATAAATTCGAATGAGTAATAAAATTGTATGGATTAGGTAAGTTCTTGCAAAATGGAGATTTTGACACATAAGAGATAGTTGAAATATATGAAAACTGAGGTCCATAGTACAAGCCTCCTTAGTAGGTATAATGGAAGTCAGTGATTATCAAAAAGTAGGTACCTACTCTGCATCACACAATGATCTTAGTCTTCAACAAACTGTGAAAGCACCTCGACGTGTAGATGACTAAATTATTTATTAGGCTATCTATTATCACAAGGTCTGGCTCAATAAAATCAAATTTTTCGAGATTTTTTTTCTTTACAATTACAATAAGAAAAGAACTTTGATTTATCGACTTTATCAGTCTTAGATCGATGTCGATAGAAACGTTCTGTTTTCAATCAAAATAATGGCACTACTGAGGTTCTTTTAGGATCGGTAACAACTTAACTAGTTTTTAATTAAAACGTACAAAAATACTCTCTTAATATTAGCAATGCGAATTTGTAGTACAAAAAGGTACTAGAAATTACTAATATAAACAAATAGTTTCAAAATTAAGTCACCTACTTCCAAATTTTAATAGAAGCCTCTTTTATAAAAATCAGGTAAATCCTAAAACTTAATATTTACATTTTACAGCACGTAATGTGTAAAGCGATTACATTTTTAACATGTGACTTAAAATTACATAAATAATTTAACTTTTGTAAATTTAGTAGATAGTGATGTGCCAATTTCGTGTACCTAACTATTAGTAATAGTTAATAATAACTATTTAACATTTTCGTTAATATCCTACATCCTACCTATTGATCATAACGTAACATCGCCTGCATTAAGATGTTTTCTTTAGTACTATGGCACACTAAAAATTACTTAAGCCTGTTGCATATTCGACACGCTGAGCGTAATCGTCCGATCAGTCAAGTTTAAAGCGACATGGTACTAGATGTTCTACACATTCTAAAGAGTAGATAGGTACATCTTACTGCAGCGTATTATGTATGACTTATGAGCAAAAAAGTACAGTCAACGCCAGAAAAATAAAAAAAAATACTATAGTAAAATTTATGAATCCTTTGTTTTCGAAAATTGAATTGCGTATTTAAACTAGACAAAGTTCAAACATTTTTGACGGTGACAGTACTTATAATGTAGCTAATATATTTAAGAGCAGCTCCATTGCATTGTTTTAAATTCCTTACTTACAATATCACTTTAAGGCCTGTTCAACTCTACGCGGTATTCTCTACCAATAGCAGAGAAAGTTTGGAATGCGGTACATATCTAAACAATGTCGATGATGAAAAAGCGAAAATATAGCTACCTGCGATATGGGTAGCGAATACCGTTTATATGTATATTTCAATTAGGCCTTTACATAGCCCACAACTTGAGCACTATCGAGACGCGCGGTAGACCTATGTCCGGTGACCAGTTTATTGGTGTATTTACCTATCTAATAACTGTAGGCAAACAAATCCTATCTTATGTTTATCACGAATAAAATATACCTAATGTAATGACGGTACCATCATTTGTGGGCTTAAACACGTCTAATTCGAGTGTGCGTTCGCCCAGCAAAAAGTATCGTCTTTTCAAGAATCGAATGATGCAGATAATTTGTGCCCTATGTCGTGTAAATGTGCCCAAAATTTTAAATTTGTGCCCCCAAGGGCTGCAGAGTTATTTAGGAAAATCTGATTTTGCTGCACGAACGTTCGCCCAGCAAAACTTTTTTTAAAAAAAGGGTATAGCTGTATTTTAAATATGCAAAAAGATAGCTTAAATACTAGTCTAAATGTGCCGTTAAAGCAAAATTTGTGCCTCTAAAGGTTTTAGAGATATTTAGTTTTTTGCTGGGCGAACGTTTTGGTGATTTCTATATCTCGGAAACGGCTGAACGCACAGTCATAATTTTTTGTTCCTACAGATACGGTAAATTTGTGCCTATTTGTGCCGTAATTTTCGTTAACATGAGTAGCATGGTTCAGGAGCTATTATTGTTTTTCCTAGAAAACGAAAAAATGCTCTGGCTCTCGAATGAACAAGACCATGGACTTCGCGTTGGTGCCGACTGGTACCCATTATATATTATATTCACACGATCCTGTAAAGTTTCACCGGCCTACTACTTATAATAGACGAGTTATTAACGATTTTGTCTTTTTTTTGAGGTTATTTTGAGTGAAATTACTTAGGATACGAAAACACTAGTTTCCTGTGAGCTGGCTTATTACATGCTTCTACAATAATTAGAGCCCTATTTTAAGAATACGTATGCAAAAAATCATCTTTGTATACCCAATACTTTTGACAATAATGGTAATATACCATTCGAAGTATTTTTGGTAGATAACCAGACCAAATTCGAATGAACATTAAAAAGCGGCCGTACGATACTACAAGCTATCCTTCCTTACTTGGTGGCGTTGTAATGAAATTTAAGTAGTACAGATGCGTACAAAATTGTTAAGTAGAAAATAATATTTATAGTTTGTTTTTAATAATCTTACTATTATAATAAATGGGAAAGTCTGTGTGAATGTTTGTTATAAGTACCTAGGTAATCTTTGTGACTACTTAAGTTATTTAAATGAAATTTCGTAGGTAGGTAGGTAGATAGTTTAGGACCTAGAATAGGACTAAATAGGCCTAAATAGGCTAAAATTAGGAAATTTTGACCTCTGAGGGGGTTAAATATGGTGGTAAGGGTTGTATGGAAAATAATTTTCCTAGATTTTCCTAGAATAGGACTAAATAGGCCTAAATAGGCTAAAATTAGGAAATTTTAACCTCTGAGGGGGTTAAATATGGTGGTAAGGGTTGTATGGAAAATAATTTTCCTAGATTCGATTCACTCAAAACTCGGTATAAATGAACTATGGACTGAATAATTAAACACGTAGGTATTGTTACACAACCCCTAGGGGGTGTGCAATAAATTTCTGAAATTTATACGAAAAAAACTCTGGTTCGCGGGCAAAGCTGCGGGGCGCATCTAGTACACTATAATTTGTAATCTAGGTTCGTGTGAATATATAATATATAATTTGTAATCTAGGATCGTGTGAATATATAATGGGTACCAGTCGGCACCAACGCGAAGTCCATGGTCTTGTTCATTCGAGAGCCAGAGCATTTTTCCGTTTTCTAGGAAAAACAATAATAGCTCCTGAACCATGCTACTCATGTTAATGAAAATTACGGCACAAATAGGCACAAATTTACCGTATCCGTAGGAACAAAAAATTATGACTGTGCGTTCAGCCGTTTCCGAGATATAGAAATCACCAAAACGTTCGCCCAGCAAAAAACTAAATATCTCTAAAACCTTTAGAGGCACAAACTTTGCTTTAACGGCACATTTAGACTAGTATTTAAGCTATCTTTTTGCATATTTAAAATACAGCTATACCCTTTTTTTAAAAAAAGTTTTGCTGGGCGAACGTTCGTGCAGCAAAATCAGATTTTCCTAAATAACTCTGCAGCCCTTGGGGGCACAAATTTAAAATTTTGGGCACATTTACACGACATAGGGCACAAATTATCTGCATCATTCGATTCTTGAAAAGACGATACTTTTTGCTGGGCGAACGCACACCTAATTCGAGTAGGTAACAATTTATCATATCAGGTACAAAATGTTTCGTTATCCAAGACTGCTTGGCCAAGTAGCCGAAAGCTACTCGTGATATAGGAACCCGATTCATAAGCTAATCAATTCCAACTATATCTTCCCTGACACAAAAATATAATCTAGTTCTAGAACGAATATTAGCAGGTTGTACAAACATTTGATCCGTGGCGATAGTTAAACCTTTTAAGACTTTTGAAAAATACTAGTAGTAAACGAAAAACTTTTATAGTTTTACGCCAAATTCATACTAAATCGCAGAAACTTTAACAACGTCATGCAGGACGTCGATAGGTTACCTTACAATTATGTAACTAGAACGTAGGTCACCGTGTCATAGGGCACGTAGGTCAATTATCGTAGGCCACGTAGGTCACGTCTCGTAGGGCACGCAGGTCACGCCCGAAGTGCCGTGGGCTTCCTGGAGGGTCATACACTCGCGCCGAGCAGTTTCTCATCCGCCGAGTCCCTCTCTTCTTCAGAACCAGACTTCTCTTTCTTTATGGACTGGTATCGTACCTGGTAAACATATTTTATATTATTATTTATCATAACTGTTTATTACGGAAGAGCGGAACCGTCTAACACAGTATACTTAAAATAGGGTTCCAAACCCACGCAGTGAAAAAAAAACAAAAAACTAATATAGTTTAAACTAGCAGTCCGCCCCGGCTTCGCACGGGTATTCAACAAAAGTTTCAGATATTATACACACTAACACAATGGGTTTCACAGTTTTCATACGGATCCCTTACTTTTTTCAACTAACTTCAACTTCTTTATTTATGGCGCCGCTTTTTTTTTAACAGCTTTGGTGTTTTTGACATTGACTCGACACTCCATAACTGACACTGGCCGTAGAGAAAAAGCAAGCACCGTGCGCTATATAATCAACCTTTTTTTCTATTAAACGCGCCATAATAGAAAAAGAGATTGAATATACAGCGCACGGTTCAATTATTGAATTTTTAATGCCGATCCCTAATGTTTTTGAAAATATTATATAACCTATGTTCATCACGGAAAATTTAGGATTCTAATGTTGAAAGAATTTTTGTTGGTCTTTGGTCCAGTAGTTTCGGAGCCTATTCAATTCAAACAAACAAACAATCAAATCTTTCCTCTTTATAATATTAGTGTAGAATTATAGATTTACTTGGATAAATATTTGTATTTAGAAAATAGACGGTATAAATTGGGGTATCCCACACCAATGAGCGGTTTTCGATTTAAACAAAGGTTCGTTCCAAATTTCTCGATAGGTGGCAGGGTCTCAACTAGAAATTAAGCTATGTCAATGTCAAATGAACGGAAAACCAACTTTTTCAGGTTTCTAGTCAGTGTTGCCGCTAAAACATCTTTTTTTGTAGTTTTGTTTTCCTTTTATTTTAGATTGATATATTCTAATTTCCAATTGACGTCATGCCACCTATACCTATTATATATGCGGAACAATTTTTTTATTAAAAATGTAAATCGAAAACTGCTCATTATACTTGCTATTATTTTCTACCTCACCATAATTATTAAGTACCAGTACTAGTATAGTATTTCATTATCTGTGGTACCAATAACTTTAATTACATAGTACCTATTATTGTAGTAGTATATTTATATTCTGTGGTTTAATGTAGGTAACTACCTACTTCTTAAAATGTTATTAAATTTTTAATAATCGGAAGTCAGAAAGTTCGTATTATATTCAACATCATACTATTATAAGCTAGGCTGTGTATCAAATGAGGCCTAGCGGTCCAGCAGTGGACTATAGGCTGATGATAAAAAATTAGCCTGTGTATTTTGTTTTACCTATAAAATAAAATAACTGGTATTGCCACCTTGGTGTCTGATTACAGCCTCAAGTCGGTTTGGCGTACTGAACATGAAGTTTCGGAGCCGATTTTAGGGAATAATATAATCTTCTATTGGGCCTGTTTTATTACTTCTGAGAAAGCTCGTTTGCCCTGAGGCATAGAAGCATAGCCATTATGTTAGATTGTTATATATTTTACTAGCGGCACGCCCCGGCTTCGCACGGGTATTAAAAAAAATCAGAAATTATACACAATAACACGATGGGTTTCATAGTTTTCATACGGATCCCTTACTTTTTCAAACAGCATTGGGATTTTTGACATTGACTCGACACTCCATAACTGACACTGGCCGTAGAGAATAAGCAAGTACAGTGCGCTATATATTCAACCTCTTTTTCTATTCTGACGCGCCATAATAGAAAAAGAGGTTGAATATAAAGCGCACGGTTCAATTATTGAATTTTTCATGCGGATCCCTAACTTTTTTGAAAATATTATATAGCCTATGTTCATCACGGAAAATTTAGGATTCTAATGGTGAAAGAATTTTACAAATCGGTCCAGTAGTTTCGGAGCCTATTAAATTCAAACAAACCAACAAACAAACAAACAATCAAATCTTTCCTCTTTATAATATTAGTATAGATATGGGCCTTAGTTTTTAAGTATTTCCACAATGTACTAGACTAATGTTGCCTGAAATAAATGAATTATTATTATAGCTCCTTGTGCTAACCTTACCTTCGTTTTGAGCTTCGTGCTGACCCCTCTCGGATGATACATCAGGAAGTTATCCGTCACCCAGAATATTAATATCTGCAACAAAAACGTCATGTTATAGGAAACTGTGATGGAACGTCATCCGGCTATTGATTTGATAATGCAATGCAATAGAGTCTGTCCGCAGTATCTCCATGTGATGCCTTGATATTATGGATAAATTTATATTGGTTAAATCTATTTATTGTTTGTTATTTAAGTATAAAATATACATATATACGAGCTTTATATATAATTATCTTTGGAACACCCTTGCCTTTCTTAAATTAAAATAATTATTTCCTTCCAAATGTTCCAATGGAAGATATCTCTTGCAAGCGATAAGGCCGCCCATTGTACTTGTCTTATGTAATGTGTTTTGCTATGTTCTTTTTCTGGTGTACAGTGAAGCATTTTTGTATTGTAATGTGGCGCCGCCTGTTGGACTGGCCCAGACACAAATATGACGCCCGCTCTGGCGCAGTAAGGTGTTTGTAGTATATGCAGATATTTGTTCCGTGTATTTTCTATACAAACATATATCTATGTAATGTATTGTTTTACATATGCCATACAGCGTGGCAATGTAGCAAGCGTCTTGGGGACGCTTCGGACTGGTATTGGATCGATACGATTTTTGCCCAAGGCGGGTATCGAACCTCGAAGGCGGACCGTCGCTTGCCGCGCCATAAAGGTCGTCATAGATATCAGAACTTTGAACAAAGCCGTGTGAATAAGGTTATCACTGTGATAACGCTCTCATTGAATCCACAGAGAATAGATACTGATAAGCGGTCCTCATTTAACTGAATGGCTAGGCCATTGATATTTGTTTGTTTTCTAGTTTAATGTCTTCAAACTGCGCCTGTACGGTACCTATGCAATCCATGAGTGCATCGACGACCACTATGGCGCGGTGGGCGAAGGTCCGCCTGCGACGCAGGAGGTTGCGAGTTCGATTCCCGCCTCGGGACAAATATTTGTACGATCTGCAGATATTTGTTCAGGGGTTCTGGTCGTTGTCTATGTATAATAAAAAATATCTATTTATTTATGTATTATGTATATCAGTCATCTCGTACCCATAACACAAGCTCTGCTTAGCTTGGGGCTGGATGATGCTGTGTGGATTGTCCAGCATTATTTATTTATTTATTCATCGAAGGGCTGTTAATGAGCTTATTATTTCAAATATCATTTATTTTTAGGTCTAAGCAAATGGTTAGTATTGTTTTCACTAGGTACATTCACCCTGGAGGGCATAAATACTCAAAATTTCATACATAGAGAAAGACTTTAAAAAAAAAATGAGTTGGTACCTATTTACCTACCCACTATCTCAGTAGTAACTGGTGTCTGTAATTATAATATCCTCCACATAGCATAATTTAGCCCCAAGCTAAGTCTGGGCTAATTTTGGGCTTTTCTAGTCCTTTTCTACATACACAAAACAATATAAATCTATGTGATACCTGTAGGTCATGTTGCTAGATCTACCAGAGGCCTTAATTTCTATGATATAGGAGATTCCTTGCCCAAACCGTGTGACGTCACAACGCATTCTAAATACGGCTTTGTTCGATTCCACGCCGCTGTCATGTCGTATCTGTGTAACGTGTGTGTATTGACAATAGTGAATAAAGGCCCATCAAAGACTCACATTAACAAAGAAGGGTATGATGAGCATGACGACGGCCAGCTCCAGCCGGGGGTCGGAGACGGGCGAGAGCCGCAGCGCAGACAGCGCGGCCACCACGGGCGGCAGGCGCAGCGCCAGCGCGAGCGCAGACTTCGCGAATATGGCCAGCGCCGCGTACAGCACGCACTGGCAGACCCACGCCGACCACATGGCTGGCTTACCTGCGGGCAACCACGCGCGTTACGGTTATATATATTACTAACGGCCCGCCCCGGCTTCGCACGGGTATTAAACAAAAATTTCAGAAATTATACACACTAAAACGATGGGTTTCACAGTTTTCATACGGATCCCTTACTTTTTTTAACAGCATTGGGGTTTTTGACATTGACTCGACACTCCATAACTGACACTGGCCGTAGAGAAAAAGCAAGCACCTTGCGTTATATATTCCAACCTCTTTTTCTATTCTGACGCGCCATAATAGAAAAAGAGGTTGAATATAGAGCGCACGGTTCAATTATTGAATTTTTCATGCGGATCTCTAACTTTTTTGAAAATATTATATAGCCTATGTTCATCACGGAAAATTTAGGATTCTAATGGTAAAAGAATTTTTCAAATCGGTCCAGTAGTTTCGGAGCCTATTCAATTCAAACAAACAAACATACAAACAAACAATCAAATCTTTCCTCTTTATAATATTAGAATAAGAATAAGAATAAGAAAAACTTTATTTGTAGCTAATACTAAAACTATGACATAATACTACATAACTTAATTAGTTAAAAAACCAACATCATAAAAATAACCATATTAGTATAGATATTAGTATTAGTATAGATACCACTGCGAAAATACCAACCTGATGGATGAACCTGGCAGGAAATTACATGTAATTAACCCGTATTTTTAATTTCATTATTTGCTGTCGAACAGCTTGGTCATCACGGATTATCGTGTTCTAGGGCTGCCGGTCGGATGTCTCGCCATGCCAGCCTTAACAACATCATCCGGCGGGCCTTTGTCACCGCTAACGTTCCAGCTATTCTCGAACCGAACGGTCTGTTGCGTGACGATGGTAAGAGGCCCGACGGTATGACGCTTGTCCCATGGGATTTGGGGAGGCCCATGGTGTGGGATGCTACTTGCGCCCTCCCATCCACTGCAGACATCCGTGAGAGCTGGTGCAGCGGCAGATTTGGTCGAGGATCTAAAGAGGCGTAAATATGCAGGTCTCGACAGTGCCTACAAAGCTCCCCTTGGAGTCAAGACCCTAGGTCCGTGGGGTACCGAGGCTCTCCAGGTTTTCTAAAATTATCTGAGCGTCCGGTCGAAGCGTCGGTCGTGTGACCCGAGAGCTGGTCAATAATTAGCGCAGCGCATCAGCATTGCCATACAGTCAGGCAATAGGTACCTACATAATATTTTCAAATCTGATTTTATAAAAATGGTCTCACTCGTAATAATTGTTTTAAAATTTTGTTTTATTAAAATAGACTTAGGTACTCGTTATCATTGTTTAATGTATGTAAATACTTATTTATATTGTATTTGGATAAAAAATATTGCATGCCTAACTTTTAATGGTAGAACATAATGGACACTAACTTATATTAAGACCTTATTGTATGCATATTTGTTTCTAATAAATAAATATTTGACTATGACTATAAAATAAATAATTTCAAGTCTTTTGATGCAAGTAGATAGAGTTATGATATGACAAACTTCGGGTGGTTCCATTCTTAGAATTTCAAATGGGTAAAATTTTTATTTCGCAGTTACTTTTTTTTGCGCGCAGATTATTTTCAGCCTAATAATTTATTTTTTGCAAGACGTGAGCAAATATATATTAATGTAAATGGCATCCTTGGATAACAACACATTTATAACGTTACATATGTACATAAATAACGCAAATGACTTGTAGGCATTCATATGGAAACAATAAAACAATTCCACCGTTTATAGATTTAAGAACCCATTGTTATGTTTAAAATCATCATCGAAACAATATTAAATATACCTATACGAGCGAAAGTTAGGATGTTTGTAACGCCTTCACTTCTGTGGGTGTGGAGGATTTATGCCTCAACGGTACTCGTCTGCCATCCTCTGTTTTATATTCTCGATAGATGATTACATCAATGATGTTAATGCTTGTTGTCGCTCCATTCCAAACCGACAATAGCATGTTAGAAATTATGTAGAAATTGAATGTTGTGCTTACTTATATAAATAAATATTGACATTTAGGTACCTATCTAAATTAAATTAAAATAGGCAATGCAAACATGAGTGATATATTATTATAATAATTTATAGTAGGAAGTTTGACTTATCTCTGAGCTTATATTGTAAGCCTAAATACAAATAAAGTTATTGAAATCTGAAATCTGTTTTCTTGGTGTGTACTACAAGGTGTTCCACAGTCTCCATCAGTCCTCCACAGTTACGGGTCCATTCAAAGTCTGGAAGAGATCGCTTTTAGCGAGAAGACCGCCCATAGTGCAACTGTTTTTCTGTTCTGTTTTACTCTATCTTGGTGTGCAATAAAGAGTATTTGTATTGTATTGTCTACTTTTTGGAAGCAGCCACGATACAACCTATAGATATTTAAAGAGTCGACTTAAGGCACCAGAGGATGTAGCAGCCGTCTATGCATTCTTAATAACTATTGTCAACAATATATCTGCCAAACGGAGTGATAATAGCAAGACACGGAGGATGTTTACGCAGTTCTATTTAAGATCGAGTATAGTAGGTATACGAACTGTGGGCATATGCGTTATCTCGCTGAATACCAAAGTGCGACATTGTTGTAGTACCATGTCATGTCATACTAATTAGTTTATTAATTAGTTTCACCATCCGCATAACTTGGTGGGTAATTGTAATTAGTCATTACGATGTAAGTACCTTTTCACGCTGACGAAATAGGACCTTAGTTTTTACCCGAGTAGTGACTTCCAATGACTACCAATTGACAAGGCTTGGCACCCTATGTATGTTATGTATTATTTATGTAGCCGGTTCCTTTGTTCCCACTTAGAGATGAAGTTACTAGTCTGAATGTGAGATGAGAATGAGATGTCATTGGTGTCATAAGTACTCGTCTCACTCAATACCCGTGGTTTTGAAACGAATAATACGCATCTGTGACGTCACTTAAAAATGGGGGTTTAACAAGAAAGCGGGGTCTAAGTGAAATATCATTGTGATGCTTGTGTAGGGCAACGTTACAAAGGTCTTTGAACTATCCAAAACTGATACTCGGAGAAAAATAAAGTTTACTATATTCTTAATCAAACAGCTAGAAATTAAAAATAAAAATACTAAGATAGTTCAAAACTAGGACCCGACTATGTTAAAGTTTTAAAAGTGTTCACTGACTGTCCTAATCATATCTTTTGATACATAGGTAGTGTGAGGCACCCACCCCTCATATAGCTAGGGTAGCTCGCTACAACAATACTACTAAGTGTAGTTTTTTTGCATATAACAAAAAAAGCCATGCATTGCAAACCAATGCTTATTTCATGACTTCTATGACACTTGGCGAATATATAGCATGAATTAGCAGGTTTGATAGGCACAGTAATACCACTGTCGCCAAATACCTATTTATCTGGTTTATGACGAATATTTAACTTGGATAAGAAACATGAAAAAATTAAACATGTAAATATGATGCTGAAATGGTTATGCAAAAAGGGGTGGTTGTTCCACTTGTGATTCGGTTCTTTGAGCATGATGTTTAGTCCACCTGTGCTCCGGTTCTAGATTCTTATTATTACGGGGAATTTTCCCCTTATGGCCTCCAACCTCCCCTATAGCCATCCCGAGCCTCGCACTTATCTCTCATCTCCCTGTTTGCAGACATACCACATATATATTGGTATCTATTATTACGTGGATGCGATCCCTTATGCCTGCAGGCAGACCACAATATATTGGTCTTTACTATTACGTGGATGCGATCCCTTATGCCTGCAGGCAGACCACAATATATTGGTCTTCACTATTACGTGGATACGATCCCTTATGCCTGCAGGCAGACCACAATATATTGGTCTTCACTATTACGTGGATACGATCCCTTATGCCTGCAGGCAGACCACAATATATTGGTCTTCACTATTACGTGGATACGATCCCTTATGCCTGCAGGCAGACCACAATATATTGGTCTTCACTATTACGTGGATACGATCCCTTATGCCTGCAGGCAGACCACAATATATTGGTCTTCACTATTACGTGGATACGATCCCTTATGACTGCAGGCAGACCACAATTTATTGGTCTAATATCGTTGATAGCAAAATTCTCATTTGCAAGCAATGTAACTCAAAGTGACTCACCAACGACGCGGCGACGTCTCTCTCGCCCGGTGTCTCGTAACAGAATGTGCTCGGGCCGACCGTCGGCGACGGAAAGTGCTGCGCACGCCCCGCCTCCTCGCCTCGGCCGGTTTTGTAGCCAGTCAGCTAAAATCTTTTTATACCTACCTACTATCTAGGTAGATACTGAGAATATTTCTTCGCCTTCGCGACATTCCCCCCCTTCGAAGGAAGAATGAGAAAGAAAGATATAAAATCAAGACTGAACATTACATGAATTTACTGATAGACGCACTGTCACACTCTTAGACCTTTTGTCTAGTTTTAAACAATTGGAGAATCCCTGGTTGGCCTCTTACGTCTCTAGAGTATCAGCCTCTGATTCTAGTTGCGTGTGCCGCAGCCTGATATAATAGCATAATTTGTCGTTCCTCGGAACCTTAATCTCTAATCTTGGGAACTTAGTCAACTTTCGGAACTGTACTGTCCCTTTTTAGTTCATGTAGGTAAACGTGTGCTATAGAACGAAAGAATTAGCCTCTTTCCAATGTCTTTTTGTGCTCTGTTGTCACTTTTATGTGCTCTTTAATTTGTCACTTTTATGTGCCCAAATGAACATTAGACTAACTGCTGTCCAACCTTCCAGTGTGCCCTTATGTGCTCTAACTTTTTATACTGATTGGTTAACATCTTTTTATTCTGCAAAATCATCACACGCAGATGATCTTGTTCTTGAGGAATCTCCTTTTCTTACCGTGTGGTTGACGGTCTCATAATCTACATAGGATTCAAGTTCTTTCATTTTCGTAGTCAACGATTTTGCCAACTTTCAACTCTTCACGTTATGTTTAATTTCCTGTCAAATCATCCATCCATAATTCCACACCATGGAGCTGATTCTTGGATAAAATTTCAGTGAGATTTTTTCTCTGGATATATCAGTTGTAGGTAACATAAAATTATGTGATTTTTCCAACACAATAAATTGTGATAAATTCTTACTGCTACACCGTTCTTATAACGAGAGAACACTCTTAACCAAATAGATCTTTCATCTCTTCTCTTACTTTTTAATTTGTTAGAAATAAATTGATTGAAAGCTGTAATCTCTGTCTTATGTAACTCTTTCAATAAGGCACTCACGTGAGTAGGCAAACTCGATGTTTCTCTTGAGTAGTTGACTCAGCTATTTCTAATGCGGTTTTGTTCGATAATATCTGTAGAAGTACTTATTCGTAAGACCCTCCTCAACCAAAGAATTTGTCTGAATTTCATCATTATTTTTCGTAACAGTTGGTGTAAGGGCTTTTCCGAAATATGACATAATTTTTAACTTATACACTTTGACTGCCTGCTGCGCCGCCACGGTACATGCACCACAGCTGCATAGCGGCCGCCGCGCGATTTTACCTTACTTATTAAGTTGACCGAGACAGGTTGTTTTGTTCGTTCGTATATCTGCTCTGATGATGCTCAACTGTCTTTATTCTGCTTTATTTAAATAATATATTCACAAATAAATAGTGGTATTAGTTTGTCCGATTCACATTAATTCAGAACCACTTTTGTTATCACTCTAAAATTTCATTTTAGCAGTAGGTATGGTGTCTGTGCACTGCGAATTGATTGGTCACTCTATCAAAATTTCATGGCGGTACTTATAAATCTCAATTCATTTTTACTATTTATAAATCAAATAAGTACTTATAAACAGCAATTCTTGTCTAAGAATCAGTACGTTATTTTGGTTCTTTAGGGACTTTCTATGCTCTTTAGACATGACTTGTCTTAACCAAATTAACAATATTAAGTGTGTAAAGAACCAGGTACGCAAATAGTACAACTCCGGCGTATGCTTTCATTAACGTGTCAACAAAGCAGTTAATACGCCCTTGTAGTAAACTGATTATGATTGTCAATAAATAAGTCTGTTGCCGTGTGGTGCCGGCACAGAATTTCACCACCTCAACTCTTCCCGTGGGTGTCTCTTACAACAAGAGGCGACTAATGGAAACACACCGGGGGGCTGGCACCAGCGTCCTCTGCAGGACAACTCCATTGAACTACGATCCCCAATTTGCATGTTCAGCGTGGGGATTATGGGGTAATATAATAACCCTCAAATGATTAGAAAAGCCATTTATGGTGCCCTCTGGTCATGACTATGACCGAAATCGTTTCCACGAGATAAACAAAACTTTATACTCTTTTCTACTATTCAATCTTTACTCTGCCAGATCCATCTAATCTATTATAATCTAATCGATAAGTCTCATCTCATTATTATAATGTGGTGATTTGCACCTTAAATTTGAGTATTGATAGGTTCATTTAGATCGATGACTACTATAATCGAGAAAACTGATAATAGCGTTAATCCTTTTCGGATCTACCTACAATTACTAAGTAGGTTTGTAACAGTGCGGTATTTAAGTACCTGCTGTCATATGAATTATATGCTGACTATTTCTTTAGCTGACTTCTCTCGTAGTGGGCTGAATAAACTTTTTAGGACAAATGGCCCGGTAGCCAATATTCACTGCAATAACAACATTTGCGATTAGGATTACAGGTAATCCTATAACCTTTTTAAAAGCAATTCAAGCAACGGTTCCCTAAATACGAGCCTTCCTGCCCTGTAGGTTTAGTTTGTTTTTGCACATTCTTCATTAAAATAGTGTTGACTACATAATATACAACTTCTTGTATATTTCCTCTTAGGCGGCTCATCGGAACTTTCTGAGACATCGTGTTGTCATTTCTTTAATTTGGTTTTAGTAAATTGTGTATTAATAATTTTTGTATTTGTCTTTTCTATAATTGTTGATTTTTACGCTGCCTTTGGTTTGTCTTTTCTTCAGATCTTATTTGTAATGTTCCTTTAGTAAGGTTTTCCATAGTGTCCTTCCCTTCACTATTTGTCGATTCTGTAATCGATACACCTTTTGTGTCTTTCGTTAGTCTAGAGGTTTCTTTAGTAGATATAATTTATTCTTGATTTACTTTCAATATTTTCTCTTCTTCACCTGTCATCTTCATTCTTACATCACTCGGAGATGATTGTAATTCACGTCTTCGCTGAGGGAGCTCTATACATTTTGGTGTCTCTCTATTACGTTTAAGTAGTACTTGTGTGCAGTGTAAAATTGATTTGAGACAGTTGGTTTTACTCTGTTTAATGCGACATAACGTTTGTCAATAATTGCCGCAGGTTTACCGACCCTCAAATAAATAAATAATGCCGGAGAATTCACACAGTAAACCATAACTTCTGGTAGTATTGCATCGATACCTCTGATACATTAACACCATTGTAATATTTGACATATTTTCAATGATTAAGAATTTCTTCGGCCTGAATAGCCGTGTACTCGGCGCCACTTCAGTGTTGGGCTCAGCAACTAATTTGCAGTAGATCTGGATTTATGCTTCAAATTTCTGAGTTAATTCTATTTCTTTGTAGTTGGCTTTACCATCAGGTAATTGTTTGAGGGCACACTGAGCGGAGTCTATGCATGATTGGACAGATTCTTGCAACAACTTCAAAGGAGTCTAGAAGACCTCCATTTTGTCTAGTTCAAGTGCAGTTCCTTCTCGAAATTGACCATAAGTGCAAAATCTTGTTAAAATCAAAAATCTACAAAAATATATTTTGCTTAGAGACTTAAGTCCTCGTACTTTGTGCTTTATCAAAAAAAAAAACAACTGTGATAACCGCAGACCGCTGTCTGCAAACAATTTAATAATAAGAATTTCTAACTTTATTTCTCTGCTATGAATTATTGTTCAAATTATTTTGCAGTGCCTTACAGGGTGCATGTACCATTGACATATGCTAGTACATACTGTATATTTAGCTGTATACATGTGAGCAATTAAATCAATAAATGAACAAACTACAGGAAGCTCAACTAATCAATACCAACATAAGTTGGAATTTCACTTAAAGATGCTGGTTGTATTGCTTCGCAATGCATACTGATGTGCCAGACACCTACCAGCTCTCGGGTCACGTCGCTTAGACCAGACGCTCTGATAAGTTTTCGAAAACCTGGATAGCCCCGGCACCCCACGGACCCAGTGTCTCGACTCAAATTGAATCAAATATCTAGGCTCTGTCGAAGCCTGCTTTTTACCTCTATAGTAGGTATTTATGTATCTGCATACTGACACTCTGTCTTAGGTAAATATAAATTTTGATTTATCACCAACGTTCACTCGTGTTTGCTAACGCTGCATGTGAGACGCCACTGTCTTTTGCTAAATTCTGGTCGTCAATATACGCACCTACCTCTACGACACAAGGTCAAAACCACGCAAACGCATTGACGAATCTTGTTTTTTCCTCTAGGACTTTATTTCAAATATAAACTTTATTTTTCTTTGAAGGTTTCTATTACCTTTAATAGACCTATGCTCTTAAAGTTGCCTAAGATATCTTTCATTCTGTATGGAAATATTTGAATGCAAAAAAAAATGTGCGTTTGCATACCTTGTCTTATTGAGCACTTACAGCAAAGTCCTTGCTAGGTAGGCTTAACTTTCACAAATTATGTTTGTGCTAAGGTTTAAGTAAAAATATCAGTACGTATCCAAAATTTAAGAACATCCTTTCCACCACTGCTGCGGCTCTAGTGTATGGAATAATTTATTATGCGCAAGGGTTGCCTGGTTGACACCCATATTGGCAAGTTCTTATTTCAATTAATTACTAAAAATCAGTAGGTATTCAAAGTTTGAGATCACCCTTCGCACTAATGCTGCTCATGTAATAATATATTATGCACATAGGTTGCCTGGCAGAGGTAATAGGGCCGCCCATATCGGCAAATTCTTATATCTATTAAATACAAACAAATCAGTAGGTACTTAAAATTTGAGAACACCCTTCGCACTTCTTCTGCTCATGTAATAAATTTATTATGCGCGAAGGTTGTCTGGAAGATGTTATAAGGCCGCCCAAAGCGACAACTTCTTATTTCCATCAAATACTACTACTGATAAAAGTTAGTACAATAACATATTTATTTATGCATTGTTCGCATTCTGAACAGGTAAGAAACCCAAAAACAAATTACGCTAATATAATACCTACGTAACTACGTACTACGGTATAATACCTACGTAAACGTGTGGAAGCCAGTAAATTCCAACACAACACGGTGGCAATAAATACCTATAACTACCACACAAATTCTTAAAGGTGAAATTTTTTGTCTATGTAGCATTTTCGAAGTCACGACAACATTGTCGTGACAAAGTCGTAAAATGTTATACGATCTATTTATAGAAATTTTGCTGAGTGAGTACCTCGTCAGGCCAAGTGCGAGCACAACTTTTTTCAAAACTACCCACATTAGCATTTATAAAATAATTAGTACTTCGTATACGGAAAATTGATGAGGGTATTTGAAAACATTGATAAGGAGGCATTATGCATTATGATGCTCGGATTCTATAAATATTATCGTATCTTAAAAATTGCAAGGTTCGAATCTTTGTTAGATCCCTGCATCTCCACCATGTCGCCAAATACCTATTTATCTGGTTTATGACGAATATTTAACTTGGATAAGAAACATGAAAAAATTAAACATGTAAATATGATGCTGAAATGGTTATGCAACAAAGCGGTGGTTGTTCCACCTGTGATTCGGTTCTTTGAGCATGATGTTTAGTCCACCTGTGCTCCGGTTCTAGATTCTTATTATTACGGGGAATTTTCCCCTTATGGCCTCCAACCTCCCCTATAGCCATCCCGAGCCTCGCACTTATCTCTCATCTCCCTGTTTGCAGACATACCACATATATATTGGTATCTATTATTACGTGGATGCGATCCCTTATGCCTGCAGGCAGACCACAATATATTGGTCTTTACTATTACGTGGATGCGATCCCTTATGCCTGCAGGCAGACCACAATATATTGGTCTTCACTATTACGTGGATACGATCCCTTATGCCTGCAGGCAGACCACAATATATTGGTCTTCACTATTACGTGGATACGATCCCTTATGCCTGCAGGCAGACCACAATATATTGGTCTTCACTATTACGTGGATACGATCCCTTATGCCTGCAGGCAGACCACAATATATTGGTCTTCACTATTACGTGGATACGATCCCTTATGCCTGCAGGCAGACCACAATATATTGGTCTTCACTATTACGTGGATACGATCCCTTATGACTGCAGGCAGACCACAATTTATTGGTCTAATATCGTTGATAGCAAAATTCTCATTTGCAAGCAATGTAACTCAAAGTGACTCACCAACGACGCGGCGACGTCTCTCTCGCCCGGTGTCTCGTAACAGAATGTGCTCGGGCCGACCGTCGGCGACGGAAAGTGCTGCGCACGCCCCGCCTCCTCGCCTCGGCCGGTTTTGTAGCCAGTCAGCTAAAATCTTTTTATACCTACCTACTATCTAGGTAGATACTGAGAATATTTCTTCGCCTTCGCGACAACCACAGTATACATATTTAATACTTTGCTTGGTGTGGTAGGTATTCATAATTTATTTAATGTGTTAAATAGGTCAAGATATAAATTTAGAATGCGATAGTGCTAGTTTTTGATACCGTTACTGGTGATTTATATATTTATGTAAGCAATTCAATACATTCAATTGTAGAGATATCTAGTTACAAAAATTGAAGTGAAGAGAAATCAATAACAAATTATTTCTTATTTAATACCTAATTATCTGTTTGAAATTTGACTTGTCTAAGTGCTTATTTTGTAAGCCTAAAGAAATAAAGTTATTGAATCTGAATGTGAAGTTCAGTAGATACAGTCAGCAACAAATAACATTGAACAGGGTTACTTTTAATAGTGTTTTGACATACAAGGTGAATTCAAGTTTAAAGAACATAAGGGTCAAGTCAAAGAACATTGAGAAGTTGAAAGACTAAGAAAGATTAAGTTGAAGATTTTGATTGCCCATTGAACCCAACAAACACATTTCATTTAAAGTAAACGAAGACACAAATGCTCGAGTATATAATAGAATGGTAAATTATTAAAAATTTTCATTCATTCAAATTTTCTTTCTCTAACTTCTCATATTCATTCATTATTAGAATTTTGATTCAAATTCAATGTTCCTTGAGCAGAATTTGAATTAAACATTATTATATATAATATAACTAGCGGTCCGCCCCGGCTTCGCACGGGTATTAAACAAAAATTTCAGAAATTATTCACACTAACACGATAGGTTTTACAGTTTTCATACGGATCCCTTACTTTTTTTAACAACATTGGGGTTTTTGACATTGACTCGACACTCCATAACTGATACTGGCCGTAGAGAAAGAGCAAGCACCGTGCGCCTATTATATTCAACCTCTTTTTCTATTATGACGCGCCAAAATAGAAAAAGAGGTTGAATATACAGCGCACGGTTCAATTATTGAATTTTTCATGCGGATCCCTAACTTTTTTGAAAATATTATATAGCCTATGTTCATCACGGAAAATTCAGGATTCTAATGGTGAAAGAATTTTTCAAATCGGTCCAGTAGTTTCGGAGCCTATTCAATTCAAACAAACAAACAAACAAACATACAAACAATCAAATCTTTCCTCTTTATAATATTAGTATAGACTAGCGGCCCGCCCCGGCTTCGCACGGGTATTAAACAAAAATTTCAGAAATTATACACACTAAAACGATGGGTTTCACAGTTTTCATACGGATCTTTACTTTTTTTAATAGCATTGGGGTTTTTGACATTGACTCGACGTTCCAAAACTGACACTGGCCGTAGAGAAAAAGCAAGCACCGTGCGCTATACAACCTCTTTTTCTATTCTGACGCGCCATAATAGAAAAAGAGGTTGAATATACAGCCCACGGTTCAATTATTGAATTTTTCATACGGATCCCTAACTTTTTTGAAAATATTATATAGCCTATGTTCATCACGGAAAATTAAGGATTCTAATGGTGAAAGAATTTTTAAACTCGGTCCAGTAGTTTCGGAGCCTATTCAATTCAAACAAACAAACAAACAAACAAACAAACAAACAAACAAACATACAAACAAACAAACAAACAATCAAATCTTTCCTCTTTATAATATTAGTATAGATAATTAAGATTAAACAGAAATTAATAAAACATACCATATTCTCCAAAGTTGATAAGCGGTATGTCATAAGTCCTGGCGCAGTACTGCGCCAACCGGATGCCCGCCCAGATGATGAGGAGGCCTAATGTTGAATCCAGCATAAAGTTTACTATGTACCTACAAGAATTTACACCTTTTAGCATTTATCAATTGGTTCTATAAAACTATTGAAGGCTGTTTTAAGGATTAACAGATTAATAATGTATGAAATATTTTATGTTATTATGTGGTCCCTCTGCTGGGAGGCCTTCACATAACTCATCATCATCATCATTCATCACCAGCCTATAACAGTCCACTGCTGGACGTAGGCCTCCCCTAATGAGCGCCATAGATTGCATCATTATTTGGGGGTTATTGCCCATAATCCCCACGCTGGGCATGCGGGTTGGGGATCGCAGTTCGGTGTAGTTGTTCTGCAGAAGGCGCTGCTGCCTGCCCCCCGCTGTGTTTCCCTTAGTCGCCTCTTACGACACCCACGGGAAGAGTTGGGGTGGTGAAATTCTATGCCGGCACCACACGGCAATACACATAACTGCCACTGATCAATAAAATAATAATAAAGATATTAAATAATCATAATATATAAATAATCATAACAGGGCCTTATCAGGTCATTTAACTCTACTCTGATAAAAACTTAATTATCTCAGTAGATTTCCATAAATCAACTTACCATGTGCATGGATTTCCTGTGAGGTGTGGTGAGAGCCATATATTTGCTGCATGTATAATGAGAGCCCCAAGCCCTTGCTTTGAGGTATCATAGAACCAAATCAGCCATGGTCTCCGAGCATAACGGGGCTCGCAAAATCTTTTTCCTAGAAGTATTAGAGGGTTGTTTAAAATATGTGCTTATCATGACAACCATTACGTTTATAGATCTTGGATCTCTAAGATAGTAGGTAAATCATAATTAAATTAGGTGTGAAATAGATATTTTAGTCTTTGGGCCAAGCATAACTTGTTTTATGAGATAAAAGCAAACTAAGTTCTGAGTCTATTATGGTCATTAATACGAAGTAGAGTTTGGCAGTCCGCCGAAATCAACCTTCACCTTGGATAAACTTTCGCAATGTTTCATCTTACCAACTAAGCAAGTGAATGCTAGCACTGCCAGGAGTAACTGCATGAACCATCCGTATGTGTCCGTGAGGGCATCCTTAGAGCAGTGGGGCTCCGACCAGTTGAAATAATAGTCAGAACTGTTATTCATTTTTCATTTC
Source organism: Eupithecia pulchellata (assembly GCA_963931895.1). Lineage (NCBI taxonomy): Eukaryota > Metazoa > Arthropoda > Insecta > Lepidoptera > Geometridae > Eupithecia > Eupithecia pulchellata. The sequence continues at coordinate 661,321 of OZ007538.1, read as the reverse complement.
ATTGATAATTTTCGGAAAATTCACTGTTTTCAATTTTGAAACATGTTATAGGAGATTAAATAGTTAGTGAAAATCAACTGACAGCAAACTCACTGTTTGCTACTTGTAAAACAGTTATAAACAAATCTTTTCGGAAAATAATAGTTTTACGACAACGAATAAACTAAAATAAACTTGGAAATGCCAGGCCTTGCCAAGTTCGCCGCCAAATATTACCATCTGTCTCTGTCACTTTGACGCAAAATACTTCGTTCAAAAACTAGAAATAAACTTTGAGTGACAGAGAGTGCAGACAGAATCTACTGAAATCTACCACAAACAACATCAAGTCAGAGTCACTGACCGGCAGCCATTTTCTTCGTTTTTGTAACATTAGGAAATAGCTAAATAGTTCAGTAGGTACCCACATGAATTTATATCTTTTCCCGTAAAATTCAAAGGATTTGTACTGTACAACAGCATCACTGGATCGATAGCAGGTAAGACAAATTCTCACAATTTATATGTTTTTATCAAGACGCTCTTTATTGCAGTATCCGACGTACAATCGATTTTGTCCTAGATGCCGGTGTAAAATACATGTTTCATGCGTTATTTTACATGAAATCCTTTGATCATTACATACTGATTTGGTATAGATAAAGCAAATCAAATAAGGAATCAAGAAAAATCTCCCTGATAAGCTTGAAATACACTTGTGTAACACGCAATCCAAAAAGATCTTCATATACATAGTTGTGGTTCTTTTTATTGATTAACCTTGATCTCAAGAAATTGTGAACCTGGTAGTGCCTTACACCTTGTTCTGTTTTCCTAGCTAGGTAGCGTTTATAGGGAACACAAAACTTGGTTTTTTCCATGACTTGTCATATTAGGGCAAGATCAACATTTACATTGTAATGTAAAAATTGGCAGGATTGTATTTCTTGCTCTTGACTCTATTAGCTCATGTGAGTCAATGTTGCACTATTACAAACTACCTCAATAACTTACAATAATTTTTGTAATGATCAGGCTAAGCTATTTAGTAATCTATCACTGAAGTGTAAACTATTTGTGAACAAAATAATGTTTCAAGTATCAGTAAAATAATAAATAATTTAATGCATGCATTTTTAGGAGGTGCATTAAATGCAAAATTTCCTTTCGTCTACAGTAGGTAGGTTTTGGACGTGAAAACAACATAATACTCAATGGAGCTATTTTGTCTTTGGCTGGTAAATTATGGTTAAACTTTCAAAGTATGTAAAATATCAGTTACTTACACCCCATAACATAAACTCTTATTAGAATTAAATGATGGTGAACTGTTCAGCGATACTATCATAAGTTTGTATGAATATTTGGTATATTTAATTTAATTTGAATTGTTCCAAAGTTTAAATTAAATGCCCTGTTATTAAAGTTGGTGTTCATCAACTATTACAATTACAGGTCAGTAAACTTTCAAATGTTCAATACATGGTTTAACCAAAGTAAACATTGAATCCAACAATACTATTTACCCCATTGAAGTCTAAATTTAGATTTCTATTATGAACCATTTTTGTAAACATAAGCTAAATTACTACTAAAAGGTATTTTAACTGCAAAACTAGATTGGCTTCAATTCTTCTGTATAAAATCCTATAGGCTAATATTAACATACATCACCCTCAGCGACAAATGCTTTTCAATTAGACAGTAAAAGATATTTAAGGGTTTAAACCTCCTATAAATAAAATAAAGATTACAATTTTAGATAATGAATGTTTGTATAGAACTTGTTCAAATTAGTTTGTTTAGTTCGGCATAAACTCACCTATTGATGAACTCTTATACAGAAAGCTTATTTACGAGCCTTAATTATATAAATTCATAAAATTCATTATATTTTATGCCAATACAGACATTTATCAATAAAAAATTTCAGAAAATGAATTTGTCATGAATTTTGCATCAATAAGTTTATGCCCGACTAAGCAAACTAATTTGAACAAGTTCTATACAAACATTCATTTTGTACACACACACAATTTGTTTATTAGTGATTGTTAAATACAAAGTGGCCACCTATAATAAGTAGATTACGTTAATACCTGATTCTTTTTAATTACAAAAAAATATCTAAAATTTACCGGGTAGGTAAAATTAGTTTATTTAATAACCTATAGCTAGTCTATGGGGGCCATTAAATTGAAGATATTTATTGGTTCGCGTGCGGCCACCATACTTATATCGGCTTTTACGGTACTGTTTAATTATACCACACATGCAATACGTGTATTGCAGAAAACGTGAATCTAATTGTCGCCTCATCCCTACCTTGGAGGTGGGTGGCATCGATACACGTCGCAATCGAAACTAGAACGTAATAATTATCGGTGGAGCCGGCGGCCTAGGGGGCAGTTGTCTGTTCCCGCGCTCGGACACAACAAGCCGTCGCCCGGCAACTGCTCATGACATATGCATGAGAGCCGCACCACCACCGCCCGCCGCCCGCCGCCCGCTCGCTTAAATATACAAGGACGGGAAATTACCAGAGACAAATACATATAAGATGTCTCCTACCTAGCGTGCCGGACCCCCCAATCACAATCACGAAACTGTCGAGCCTTCCATCCTATTCCAGGCACCTCCACCGTCTTCATAAGTCATGAGACAGCCTCGTTAGTCGTTACGTTACAAAGCCTAATGCGTCATTGTACATTCCCATTGCATGGTAACGCGGCACGCGACCAGAGCTCTTTAATTTAAACAAGTAGATGTTCCACTGAATTTAAAATGAAGGGTCAGTCAAGCATTGCCAATGCCTCTTATTGATACTAAACTTATTGTTCGCATTTGATCTGAATTACCTAACCTTATTTCTACGATAAAATTATTATTTATCTTGAACGTAGGTAGAGTTTTGAAGCTCTCTTGGGACATGTCCATCCCTTTTAAAATATGAAAACGGTAAGAGCATTACATCCAAGTTATAACTAAATTACCTACATCCCCAAATAAATACCTAGAACAGGTTGGCTGCCGCCGAAGTGGGGCAAAGAAGTTATGATCGATAAATCATCAAATATTCAGGCATCGGGCGGCTCACGAGGAACCGGAATGAATAACAGTTGTCTGAAAGGCCACAAAGGGGGTCTGACGTGGCTCTTCAAGTCACCCTGTCCCTGATTATACATTCACTGTAATAAGCCATTTGAATTGACATGCAATACGTTTGAAGTTAAAGATAAAAGATAGACACATTAGAAACGGCTGAAACTCTTTGTAAGAAAGCGGAAGTTTGGCGAAAGCGCTCTATAACGATTTTCTGGTTCGTTGAGCATTATCCTGAAGCAGGGAGGGACGTGTGCTCACACGCCTCCAAGCATGAAATAACTGCGTAACAATGGCTCTGTTCAAAAGGCAATCAGAACCATGACATTGAAGATTACCGATTACCTTTTCGCTTGTTTCCCTATTATCGGTCAATTACAAAAATCGATAAGGCTAAGAACAAGGTTCTTGTACTACGTGTAAGTGTAAATCTGAAATAAAATATTTAATAAATTTTAACGTTCCCTTTTTAAAGGAAACTTTTAGTATCACTAACGAGTAAGTTATAAACGATAGCTGATAAATCTGATAATTGCCGAGAAACTGGTAGACAGATGAAACACGGACCATTTGACCAGCATTTCTCTCTTCTACGTCCAACAACCACGTCCTTGTCCGCTAACGGCCCTAGATCACGCTAGTAAAATGTTTCTGGCAAATGTTAACTGATTATGTAAATATAGGATTATGTATTTGACATTTGTATTTTTACCACACACTGAAGAGACTTTCGGTACCATAAAAAACAGATAAATAGATTGCCTGTTTCAATTCAGCACGTGTTCCATATCTCGGTTTTGATCTCATTGTAACACAGAACGCTGTTAGAAATAACAAGATGTTTCTCGACAGAATCCATAATCGAATTTTTCCTTCAGCCAAAGGGCTTAATAATAGATTAGACCCTTGCGCAGACCTCGTCTTCTAAATGTTTCCAAATTTATCGCTTAAGAGGCGTCTTAGAATAAATAAATGGTTGTTCGGTTCCTTTAGCGCCTCTTTCTACTTATCTCGAACGTACTCTACTCCTTTGTACGTACCTTGTGTCATTCATGACTACCTACACCAATATTTATTCTGGCCCTTCAGACCAAATTAAAAAAAATTGGTTAGTAAAATTATTTGGTCTGAATCTGAGCAGCCAATAGTTAGTTAATTTCTTTGTAATCTAATCAGGGATTGCTTGGTCTTCACCCAACCTTGGGAAGTAGGGATGAGTAGGTACATATTGTGTCATCTTCTCCTTAACAAGAAAAAGACGGTCGAACTGCGGTTAGCATATAAACCTAGGCCCTTTCGTAGAACAGCCTGTTCACATCTTTTTACTACAAAGAGTCCTACGATACAAAGAAAATATGAAACTTGGTAATTTTATGGAAAATTACAATGAGCTACATATCTCTAATTGTGGAAAATTAGAACATTACCATTGAAGACATCTGCTGGTTCCCAATGCACGTGTGCGGCGCCGGTCAGTCGCAGGCACCGCTGCCCCCTCGTCCGGTGGCGTGTCTTCGCCTTCACCCGGCGGCCTCTCAGCTGAATATTTCAGTAGACAGCCCCCCTACAAAATTATAGAGTTCTTGTCAACTCCTAGGGCCTACCGCAATTACTTTCTTTGATATTATATGTCGTGAAGAAAAGCGTGTGGTGGACGTGGTAGTGCAATTAGGTCACAGCTGCATGATTGTCCACAGTTGTGCTTTCCCTGGGCTTCTTAGACAGCTGAAGGGTCACACGGCGGCGGTGTCTCTCATTCCAGTCTTTATTAAAACTATACATCCATTTGTCTTCAAAGTATTTCCACGAATTACCTCCATGATAATCCTTTATGCCCGAACACGCGCAACATTATGTGACTATCGCCTAAATAATTGTTCGGTGCTTATGTGCGTATACCCACAGAATAATGGCAAGTATTAGTCTTTCTATAATATAATCATTATTTTAGTGGACGATTTTGCTACCTAATTGTTTAGTAGCATGTTCACGCTGTAGTTGAAAGGCGTAGTAAACGAAACCAAATTTGATTTTAACACGAGATTCTTAAAACATTTACAAATAATGTTCTACAATGTCTCTACAGATCACAATTTTGTCAGACATTAAGCTAAGGGCTTTTGTAATTAATTTGAATTCCTTGCTAGCTATCTGATTACTTTAATCTTCAAAAGATAATGAATAAGCAAACAAGAGGCTAGGTACTCTTTTTCTTCTCTTGTACATTTTATGGAGATCAGTATATTAAATTCTGTTTTTAAATCCCAAAAAGGGTGAGATAAGTGGGATAAATTTGACGATGAACAGAATATAAACTTGGTATGTCGTAATTGGTGCATACAGTTATTGTTATGCTACGAGTTTTATGATGTCAAATAGGAGGTTCTAATTAAAATTATCGAAAATGCTTATAAGCAAAAGTGACTTATATGGACACCGTAGCAATAATATTTCCTCAAAAGTTTAAAATATGGAAGACGGTCATTATGTATCGGAGCCAATAACAGTGCACTTGTGTTGTCATTCGGTTTCCATGACAACGATTGTCTTTGACGTCGCCTCATAGGCTATTAGCTATTGACAAATACTGGCTTGTACTATAATACCTCTGTGGACAAATACCCTCAAACATTAAAAGCTACGTGTGCACATACGTAATGCTGCCGTATCGCGCTCATTTGATCGCCGCCCTCGACTTCGACAGGGACTAACTCCAAAAGTAGCCTATTTCAGCTGACGAGAAATAAATTGTTTAAATACGAGTCGTGTACCCTTATTTTACAATTTGAAATTTAATTTCAGATTCTATTAAGACCAACTACAACAAGTCTTCTATGATATGCATATGTATAGTAGAATTGACAAGAGGTCTCGGTTCGGGAAGCGGCATCATTAGTTTTAATGGTGGCACTTCACATGGCTATTTGTATTTGTGTATTTGGCATATTTGGCAAACAATTACCATGTGTGGACAGTTTATTTGACAAAGTGTTCGCCTTATTTGCCTATTTGACAAATAAGGCCAATACCAAATACGCGTTACCGTGCGCTTGTCGGTTTCTCGAGGCACATCAAAGCAGTCAAATAGGCAAATACGCAATAAGCCGTCCACACAATGGCCATATTCAGAAGCGCACGCGCCGTGGACCTTTACGGAGGTGCAGTATATTTGTGTCAGCGTCTTGCTCTCCATGGTCTTTTCAAAACTTTGTATTTTCTGACGCATAGCATGTAATAGTAACATGCATTTAAATAATAAAATCCCGCTGCAAGTTGTAGGACGTCCATATTGTTGGTAAACACCTGAGTCTGCTGCTAAATGTTTGTGTGTTTGTTATTTGAGTGCCATGTGTGGATGGTCGTATTTGCCTCTTTATGCATGTTCGTCTTAAACGTCATATATTTTGCCAAATACAACAAACACCCAATAGCGAACACAAATAGCCATGTGAAGTGCCACCATAACACGTAACACATCACAAACAAGCAAACACAACCAGACAAATATAACTAAATATTATAGTTGGATGAGAGCGTGAAGGTTTCTTATAAAACTAACATGGCTGTGAATACTGAAGTCATTTACAGAGGTTTTACTATGATTTGAAACGCAAATTTATACCATCATGCTCTCTATACAACTATATTTTAGTTCCTTTTTACAAGACTTAATTATCTCAGGTCTAGTTCAGTAGGTTTTATTAGTAATTTAATTAAAAGCTTAATTAAAAAACCTGCTTAAAGTAAACTTCAGTATGGCCAAAAAAGTATCACATAAATATATTTGTAAGTTATTCCTAACTCCGTCCCTGGCGGTCGGTGATGACATGCTGATGAAGCCAGAAGCAATGTAATCTACGTTATGGAGTACTATATAGTTATTTATTCTGTGGTTATGATCACCAGTAAAACCTATTCTTTATCTGTTTGTATGGCTATGGTTGAGGTTAGTTTTCCGATGGAATTGCGCTGTTAATGATCGCGATGGATTTCATTTATTTTTACATTTCGTTATGTTAGAACCTGATCATACTTTTCGTTTATCCTGCTTTTGAATACCGTAATTTTCAAGTAGGCTTCTGATTAATAAGTTTTCACATTGGTTATCAAATTGGTGTCTGCAATTCGTTCTGTATAGTTTCATCAGAGGAATGGTTAGCTCTTCGTGGTGTCATGGAAATCCAATAGATTGATAAATTTTCTGATCGTGATCAGTATTATGCTTTTCTGAACTTATACTTATTGTTCTCTCATCATCATCAGCACGCACGTGAACCTACCTAGGTTCACTGCTGATCATGTCGAATCTTGATGAATAAATAAATAACGCTGTACAGTCGACACAGCATACTCTAGCCACACGCTAAGCGGAGCTTCTAAACAGCTTTTATACGAATATTGATTATTACAAAAATCCGCGCTTGATCTTGTATCCTTCTGGATATCATCCATAATAAGTATCTTATGATATTAACAAGTTAAAAAGTTGCTCATTATTAACCAACAGTTCAAGGAAGTTCATACCATCCATGGTAACTGTCGAATTTATCATTTTAGTGGCACAAAACCAATAAAGAGAAATTGACGTGAGTAAGGCTGGTCAATTTGTTAAGTGATGTTGCCGGTAGACATTAACAGCTCCTAACGACTGACTTGCATGCCATTGAATCCACCGCACCGTCCTCAGATGTTAATGATTCAGATCGATCTAACCTCGTTGTACACTAGCGTACGACTGCGGCTTCGCTAATCTTAGCCTTTAGTTGTTGAGATAGTGCGAAAGATTTTTTAATAAGATCTTGCTGTACAAATTCTTCTCGTCATTCTTAGCGTTCTTGGTCGTCATGACGAGTCTTATGTTATATTTATATGGGCTGATAGCGCTCGCTTCATGATTCTATCATTATTTCTTTCTGTTAGTGCTAATTCTGGAGCACTCGTGCAGGGGACACATACGGCATATCTTATCTTGTGTGCAGTAAAAACTTACATGTCATGCAATTAAATAAACTCGTAGCCAAACATCGAAACGCAATCTGTTTTATTGTTTGTTCTATAAATTGTCTAATACAAAATAACAGTTTACACTAACTATTTATTGTCTTTGTAAAAAGATTTGCGTAGAATTTGTGCTATAAACTATCATCTTCCTTTCATTAAACAATTACTCGGTTAAATTAAGAGCGCCCGAGACCCTTTTCTATTCCTTTTCAAGGAAAATCAATGGCTGAGCTTGGATCAATTTGCACTTGGTAGGACTTCCCAAAAACAATACAAGTTTTGAACAGAAATTTGAAATTTAAAATCAGTAAAGGTATTTATGCTGTCTCGTATTAGGTGAATGGAAAACAAAAATTTAATTGAAACCTCTGAAATACATAGCGAAATGCAAACTATATTTCCAACTGCGAAAGTTGAAGAGGCGCTAGAGTACTCCGCCTAATTTGGGCAGTATGAATATCTAGGTTGGCTGAGACATCGTCTTGCGACGACGTGACTCGTTAAGTCCTAGTTTCCGGGGCACAATGAGAGAGGAAGGGTGGTATCGACGGGGCGGCGCGACTGCGCATGTGCCACGCTGGCGCCCCGGAGTCTCAGGGGTGTCGTACTTAAATCGTGCACAGCCCCCTCATAGCCAGTCCACTCGCGATCCTCACCTTGGCAACACAACCTAGCCCTAGACGGGCTAACTTCGCGCCTATTAAAATGTAGGTCTCATATCAAAATTATAATTTAAATTACAAAAAACCAAGTGCTATGTTGGTTGTAGTAAATCTGATTGGCATCTCTCTTGTTTTAGGCTTGAACCGCCTTGGCCAGTGGTCGGCCTTACCGGTCCTGATTATTGAAAACGGTAAGTGTTTTTTACATATTACATTTTCTTCCAGAGATTATGTATAATAATAATTCAATAGGAATGCGGAACCTGAGGCTTTTTGGTATATTTGTTCAACATTTAATTTGACACACGTGTAGCAATAGCAAAATGATATAAACTGCATAAAGTCCATTACGGCCAGACCTAACATCAGGATCGCTCGTTCGAGTCTAAAAGAAACCGTGCCATAGTTAAGGGAATGGACTGCAGGTGAGACAGCTGGTCCTGACATTTTGAGCGTCGAATGCTCGAGTTTTTTGTACGTTTTTTGCGCGCGTTGGTTGCTTTAGTTAGGTAGTCCTTTGTGTTGGAACACCTGCCGCTCCGGCCCGACCACTCATGTCTGCTCTATTCACACACTTATAACTAAAGACGTCCTTAACATGATTCTGAATCTAATAATAGCAACGATGCGATGGAAATAATATCGATATCCTGTTAAGCTCTAAAAGCGACCGAACTGCCTTGAATTACTGGCGTATTATAGGGAACTGTTAATTAATAATTGCTTGAACGTGGTTCGTGCTTTAGACAAAGTTCATCAGGTAATAAGAGCTAGTTTGCGGGGATAGCTGTCATTGTATATTGAACGCAAAAGGTCAGCAAGTCGCGTGCTTTGCGTCGCTTTTCAAATGCGCTTTACTATTTTCTGTAAATTCTGAAACTGTTCGATATTAGCCTTTATAATTTACGATGCGTACGATAAGTACCTCGGTAGAAGAGGAAATGAGTAAAGTTGGGCTGTGGTTGAGTATGAGCGGGTCTCCTCGTGAAATAGCATCGCGGGCTGTGAACTTGGATGTAAGCGGCACCTGGTGTGTCAGCGACCTTATTCACCTGCTGCAGACGGCCGGAATTAGCATACCTAGGGGCTGTTTCTGACTGATTGTCAAGGCTGTCTTTATATGCCGTTGTGGGAGTTGGATTCGGTGTTCTCATTGTCTTGAATGACGATGGCAGCTTTAGATTTTACATATATTAACGATTTTACACTAAGTGTGTGGAAGATTTTTAATAGTAAATAATCTAAAAAAGTCCAGGCTTTAGATAAAAAACAATTAATACAATTAATAACACAAATACACTATTAACAATATAAAACTTAACAATTAAGTTCTAAATAGGATTCCATTCCCTTCTATATTTAAAGCAAGACAAAAAGTGGAATTATATGTCCAATTAAAATCTACATAAATTTTCTATTTTATAAATTAATTATTGCATTTCCATGCAATTTACAAAAAAAATCGACGTTTCAACTACTTATAGTTCTTAAAATTCAAAAAGTATTCTTTAAAATCGTACAAACTATTTTTATCCAGTAAAATAATTTTATTTCCATAAAGAGTTGAAACTGTTCATCTCAAAGGCAGATGTTTATTCAACAAATAAGCCTGTATCACCGCAATTCTTTTTCCATAAAAACTGGTTTAATAGCTCATATAAAAGTTATGCATAAGTTGTAAAATGCACCTGACTGCAGGTGTAAGGTGCTTACACGCTACCCTGATGCCTCGCTTTTTAATCACATTGTTCTAACACGAACTATTCCATTCCGTCTAGTTGAATTATTATCTAGTGGTTTCGACATGCAATCATTTACAATTAGGTACTTGAACAATATTCGTATCCAGAAATCGTGTTTGTTATTTCGGAATGTTGATCCAAACTCTGAGCTCCACCCTCCACCCTTCGAGGCTTATGAATTCATTCAAAGTTATCTGTTCTGTAAATTAATCTTAGAAGATGGGAACTGAAATTACACAAAGCAAACAACTTGTACCTAGAATGTTGATATCGGTAATTCTTTCAAATTGTTCGGTTCTCGGTTCTCGTCGTCTCTGCAATATTGCTCGATTTGTGTAAAGCTTTCGACTCTGTTGACTTCCATTTTGCTCACTTTACGTTTATTAGATTTTCAGTATTATCCAATAACGATTAAAGTTTATTACTAGTCATCGCACGTTCCCTGCTGTGTCTGAATTGCTGTGAACGAATCTTGTGTGTTACGGAAAAGTTGAATGTTGTCACACCTTTTCTTTACCACGTATACTAATATGATAGAGACAATGTTCGAGTCATATTGTTGGGGGTAAAAAGGATCATTATAATCTCAAACGATCTACGGGCCTTTTCTATGTTCGTATGTTCGGATGGGGTAATTATATACTAAGCTAGCTACAATTTATCTGAGCGCAAGAGTAAAAAAAAGTACCTAGGTTGTTACTCAGGTAACCAGCAGAATTTCTGTACTTGAGAAAAGTAATAATTTGTAAATAGTGATCCCTATATTATCAGCTACAGAATAGTGATTCCCACTGAATAGTAGCAACTAGCCAGTAGTGGCTTTTTGCATTATGAATAGTCGAAGACATTCCGTCTTCGCACTTCTGTGGTAAACTATAATATTAAAATAACTTCGTCACATTAAAACTCTTCGACCCGTATGACCTTAGTATGCAATAAAAGCCTTTCTCCGTGGTCCAGGAACGATGAAGCGCGACGCTTACGGAGACGACGGCCCCACACAGAAGCGGCAGCGGCAGACCGATGATGAAGTCACATTCCTGATACCAAGCAAGGTAAGCTATTCTTCTCCAGGCGTTATTCGAAAGAAAATTAGAGGTCCACAAAATATACAACTGAACACGATGAAACAAAATATTATAATGTGGAACCAAAACGTTTGCCGCTCAGCGTGCGCTGTAGGAGCTTGGGGAGCAACTACAGTGCTGGTCTTCCGTGACACCGTACTGTAAGGCGCCACACTGGCCACGACACACTTTACAATTTAGCTAGGTAGGTACTAAGTATATAATATACAATCATTATTATTAACCTTTCTAGAATACAACACGTTTTGCGCTGATAAATTTATACCTTTATATGCTAGGTTAGTTCAAGTATCTCAGGGAGTCAATGGACGGAGGTGGTTGAGACTGCTCAATGTGGCGTCTCGTAAGGGGAAGTTTATGTTAAGCAGATAATGTTTTGTAGTGATACGATGAAGTATCTCATACGCAATATTGTAAAATAAAATACAATAAAAAGGAACTTTATTTCTCTTACACATAATAACTTAAAATTAAGGTTTCTTATTTGCAATTTTTAATGTAAGGTGTAAGTACCGCTTGTGTGGTGAAAGCCTTATTCAACGCATATTGTATGAGATCTAAACCTGAAAATCGCCTGTGAATGAAATGTTATAAAGATTTTACTAGCTGTATAAATAGAAATAAAAGATGTTAAGTTTGTTTAGGTGATCTCTAGCAGTTCTGTTACAATTGAAATATTCACTAATATGATAGCTAGTTAAATTATTTAATGTATACAGTGCAGTGCCGGCACAATTTCTATAAAACATAGAATTCTTATAAAACAATAATGCTATGGTATATGTGACGTTTGGAATGATACACATAAATGACCTGTAACATAATATGTTAGCAATGTAATTAATGAAGTTATTCGGTACTAGGTCGCTGGCTCGATCATCGGCAAAGGCGGAGTCAACATTTCCAAGCTGCGGAGTCAGGTCAGTATGGGATATTACAGTAATTAGGCAGCTAGCTAATTATTCAGGTATTCCTACAATTCGTAGTTACCATTCGTGCTTCGTAGACCCAAACAAAAATTCTAATTGGCTTTTTAATGACGACTGTAGCAAAAGGTATTTCGGCTTTTTCTAATATATTGTACGACCAATACTATCTCATTAGTTAACATTCACCAGATACGCCTGTAAGTTACGTTCATTTATTTAATTGTAATTCTCATATTAATAATGTTG
>OZ007538.1:600694-648372 GCA_963931895.1 Eupithecia pulchellata | reverse complement strand
TGAAGTCTTTTTAAAATCGCTCCAGGTTATTTAATTGTAACTCATGCTTTTAACGTGTTTAAAGTTTTAATTATCTTAGCCATATTTGTGTTTTGTAATTACGGGTTCGATTCCCGCAGAACTTTTTAAAATGTTATTATACTTTCAATCGAGTTTCGGGCCTTATAAAACAACCAACCAGCAGCTCTTAGGTGGCGTCCGTTTTGTAAGAATAAAATATTGTTTTCAAGTCTTCTTTGCCATCCATTTTGTATATTTACCTACTCCATAAGCCAACTGTAAAAATGTTCACTATCATTATATTACTAACACATTCTTATTTTGACAATAGAATGTTTGAAGAATTCCCCGATTTGGCAACAAACCAAACTAACATGTAGTATGAAATGTGAAGTCAATTGTAACAATCAGGTAAAAATACATACTATTGTTTGTAGAGGAGAGTGTCAAAAGGGTATTTGTTAGAACCTGAATGCATTGAAGTAACATCTTTGAATAAAGTTCTGTAATATTCCAGTTTTTGCTTTCTATTTGAAATGAAAGGTAGTCTTTTTTTTATAACCAGGTAACATTCTTCAATTATTCAAAGATGGGGAGATAGATCCAAGTATTGTTAACCATTCTTTTGTAGACTTGAATTCATCCGTATCATTCTTGTATATTTAGTAAGTTCATTATCATCTGTGACTAACATGTCCTCTGTCTCTAACAACATTTCTAGGTGCCATCACTAACATCGGGCGCCGGAGCCTCGCGTTGTGTGGAAGACTAGTGATTTTGTTGTTTTATTTCTATTAACAAAGAATCACTAATCTCCCTACAAAGCGATGGCGTCAACTTCGGGGGAAGATAACATCACTGCTGATTTGTAACTAACCATTTTCTGTGTTTTACATGTTTTTGTAGATAGATGATATATTTTATAAAGAATATAATTGCATAGATAATAATATTTTATTCTTTTTTACAGCGTTCACGAGAGTAACCCGAATCTCGGAGGCGGCGGCGGTCGCGGTAACTTCTGATCGAAAGTCATTCAAACACTTCAGCAAAGGGTGTTTCTACCTTAGCGTTTACAATACCTAGCTATTTGTACAGATGATACACAAGAGGCTCGTAAATTACATATAATTTTTACATTATCCTATTACCAGACAGGAAAATAAATACGCCAAGTAGGTATAAAATGATGTTTGAGCATTCTTATTAATATTGCTGGCTAGAGTATTATTGTAAACTGCAATTATCACAGTTTAGTCTTGGTCCATAAAGATATACTTAAAACTTAAAATATCAATCGCATTTATCATATTTGTAATTTTTTAGGAGAAAACTAACTAAAATTGTGTCTTTAATTTAGTGAATGAATTGTAACATCAATGTATATTTAAGTGATGAAATAAATACTTTATTTTCTGGATATTATTTTTCATTTTAAAAATAGCAGCAGTTCTTCCTTTAGGGTGAGTAGTATAAGTAGATTAGGTCGGTAAGCTAAACTAAAACTTTTGGAATAGTAGACAATATGAAAGTAACAGGCAGAATTACAAAAAAAGAATATGATACAATTTATTAAACATCACATTGTGTCCCCTTAAATAATAAAAATATGATTTACGTAAATACCACCAGAATTCATGCTTTCTGATCAGGTCAAAGTTAAACAGTTGTCAAGTTGTATGTAAAGGTGGTAAGTCTGGATGTTCTATGTCAGGCTTTTCTAAGAAAAACATGACATAGATGAGAGGTGCCATTACACCTAGAACTAATACAAAGCATAGAAGGTGAAACCATTTCAACCCAAAATCAGCTCCTTGCGATGTCAACTGTTTGACTACTACTGCTTCAACGGAGATCTTTTCCTTGCTCGGTAGGAGTTGAGTGTCCTCCGAGGCTTGTTCTGCTGGCTCAATGTCCGTGTAAGGTATACTAGCAGGGGCAAGCGTACTATTTAGAACTATTTCATTACAATCTATTGCAAAATCTTCTTTAATTTCAGTTCTGTTGTTACCGAGACTGATATTGTTATTATGAGTAATTTCTTGGGTCTTGATGATTTGGCTTGAAGTGGAAGGTGCTGACTCAGTCGGGATCATCTCTGTGAGAACTGAGTATGGAGTGATGGGGACCTTGATAGTTCTTCTTGCAAATATCTCATTGTCTTTGTGTATGTGGTTTATTCGTTTAAGCTCCGATATCTGAAATAAAATGATGCTATTGAAGACAGTTTATACAGGACAGGTATACAATATGGAGACAATTATAGCACTGTATGTTAAGCTGAGTAAAATTTTAACTACACAAAAATTTTTAATAAACATCCATTTAAAGGTAATGTTGGAAATCAAGTAAAATACCTATATCGACGCTGGAAATTTGAAATGTCGTAAGGGACAAACCTACGCTTTACAGGAGAGCAAAAAAACAAAATTTGTTCTTTTAAAACGTCACAACTTTGTCATTTTTTTTTCTATTGAGATGCTTTTTAGACAGAATGTTTTAAAATTAATTGATTTATAGCTAAATATAACTTTAACCTCGTTAAACTCAATAGTTTAAAAGATGATGTCCCTTACACTTTGAAATTTAGGAAGAGGTGTCCCTTACACATGGATATTTTTGAAGAGGTGTCCATTACGACGTAAAATTTTTTTTTATAACCTTAGCTAATGAAAATAATTTTGTCGTAACTACCCGAATTGCCTTGTTCATGCTAGCATTTTATGTTGTACAGTTAAGATATGTATAGGAAAATGTAGTGATCGTAAACAATAATGATATAATTTTTTTAGAAATAGTTTCGTTAATGAAGTCTAATACCGAAACCTAATTAGATTAAGGATGTAGATCACGAAAAACGAATATTAAAAGGTTAGTTGTACTTTTACTGACAAAAGAATAACAATGAACACAATCAACAAATGAAACAGTTATTACTACTGAATTATTAATATAATTATCTTTAAATTAGCTGACGTTTCGAGATGAAAGTTGAGCTATACACGATGATAGTTGAGCGATACACGTGCAGGAGGCAAATCTCGATTAAGGGATCTCAAAATCATCTTAAGTCGTCAGCTAATTTGACGATGACAGGAACCTTAAAACAATTTTCATTTAAATTCTTAACAACCACAGTTACCTAGGCACTATAATAATTTATAATCATCTTTTTGTAATTCACGCTCATCTTCCTAATAATCATAATCATCTTATAATCAATATTATTTCTAACCATATTTTCATAATTCACGCTCATTTTCCTCGTCTGTATTGTTTAATTCATCTGGCACCCCAGAATTATACGGAAGATTAAGGTATTCTGCGTGAAACCGTTTTGGTATTGTTCCATTGTCGCATAAACGTTTCAAATCTTTGCACTTTGCTGCAGAAATGGGTTGTGGTTGTTTATATAAAGCTTTCAACTCAATTTCTTCAGTTCCATCCTGATTTTGCGATGTTGACTCCTTTATATTCACTTTGGACTTCCCCTTTCCCTTACCCTTCCCTTTTCCCTTTTTGCCCTTTGCTTTTCCATCATCTGTTGAAGATTTTTGATGTAGTTGAAACTCATGAGCTTCAGCTTCCTCTTTCATTAAATATTTAACAACCATTTCATTCGGACACTCCTTTTTAAAAGTTTCTGAAGAAAATTCTTACTTAACCTTAAAAGTTTTAGTTACTTTTAAATGGAACTGAAGAAATTGAGTTGAAAGCTTTATATAAACAACCACAACCCATTTCTGCAGCAAAGTACAAAGATTTGAAACGTTTATGTGACAATGAACCGATACTAAAACGGTTTCACGCAGAATACCTTAATCTTCCGTATAATTCTGGGGTGCCAGATGAATTAAACGATACAGACGAGCAAGATGAGCGTGAACAAAAAGTGTAACAAAAAGATGATTATTAATTATAGTGCCTAGGTAATTGTGGTTGTTAAGAACTTAAATGAACATTGTTTTAAGGTTCCTGTCATCGTCAAATTAGCGGAAGTCTTAATATGATTTTGAGATCCCTTAATCGATATTTGCCTCCTGCACGTGTATCGCTCAACTATCATCGTGTATAGCTCAACTTTCATCTCGAAACGTCAGCTAATTTAAAGATAATTATATTAATAATTCAGTGGTAATAACTGTTTCATTTGTTGATTGTGTTCATTGTTATTCTTTTGTCAGTAAAAGTACAACTAAACTATTAATATTCGTTTTTCGTGATCTACATCCTTAATCTACATAATTAGGTTTCGGTATTAGGCTTCATTAACGAAACTATTTCTAAAAAAATTATATCATTATTGTTTACGATCACTACATTTTCCTATACATTTCTTAACTTATTTTATTTTTTTATTTTTATTTTACAACTTTTAAGAAAACTTACAGCTAGGCTTTTACAATACGGTGTTTTATTATAAAGTAACATGCATGAAGTATGCATGTGACGCTGTTGAAGGCTAATTACAAGTTTCCACTTTTAGGTATTTTTACATCATTGTATGTAAGTAAGAGTAAATAGTAAATAGACGACGGTATGGACATGATAATTACATAATAATCACGAGTTTAGGGTAAGATATCAAAAGATGGATACTGTTTAGGGTAATTAAATTAAGTAATAAATGTAAGTGAACACTTAATAAATGCTAAACGCAATTAGGTAGTAGATACAATTTTGTTCAAAAAAAATTTCTCGTTAACATAATGTTTTAGTTTAGACACTGCTGTATTAAATAAATCGATATCCTCATTTTCTTTTGTCAGTAGATTGAATAGATTACTTGCTCTGATAATATATGCGTTCTGTCTATAGTTCGTTCTGACGCGCGGTACATATAACGGATTCGGGTTCCTCAAAACTCTGCTGGTACGTAATCCCACTAGCTCCAGTAACTCGGGACAGTCCACTGTGCCATTCGCTATGTTCAAAAGGTATACTAGATCGGATGTATTCCTTCTCTCGTAGAGGGGCAGAAAATGAAACTTACGACATCGCGTTAGGTAGTCGGGAAGATAGATTTTTGCACGGTATTGCAGATATCGTAAGAATCTTTTTTGAATACTTTCTAACCGTGAGCTGTAGATACCATAGCGGGGGTTCCAAACTTGGCAGGCGTATTCCAAGAGACTGCGCACAAACGCACAATATAGTATTTTAATTGTCTTTATGTCTGAAAACTCAGCCGACATACGAAGAGTGAAACCAAGCGCCCTCGATGCTCTTTTTACAATATTTTCAATATGAGTGTCAAAAAGTAATTTAGTATCAAATGAGACACCTAAGTCTCGGATGGTATCAACTCGTGAGAGAGGCGTATTCTGTAGAGTGTAGTCATAATGAATAGGAGTTGGTTTACGCGTAAAAGAGCAAATAAAGCACTTGGCAACATTTAAATCAAGTTTATTTAGAATACAATAATCTTGGAATCTTATTAGGTCTTCTTGCATATGGTATGCATCAGTAAGAGACTGTATTTTCGAGAGGATTTTCATGTCGTCAGCATAAAGAATGATTTTAGAGTGCAGAAAACACGAGGAAATGTCGTTAACAAATAATGCAAAAAGTAGGGGGGCTAATAAGGACCCCTGTGGGATTCCTGAAGGAATAAACATGGACGATGAGGAATAACCATTTAGTACTATTGTCTGGCATCTATTGTGAACATAAGATGTGAGCCGTGTGGTGCCGGCGTAGAATTTCACCACCCCAACTCTTCCCGTGGGTGTCGTAAGAGGCGACTAAGGGAAACACACACCGGGGGGCGGGCAGCAGCGCCCTCTGCAGAACAATCTCACTGGACTGCGATCCCCAACCCGCATGCCCAGCGTGGGGATTATGGGCAATATCCCCCTTATGATAAAACCAGCCATAAAATGGCCCCCAGTTCCCGGCCGCCTCGCTATTCCTGGCCATGGTAGCGGCCATGGTAACGGCGGGGCAGGGGGTGCGAAGAATCTCCGGGCTACCCCAGGCTACCATCCACCACACAAACTGACCCTGGCAACGTTTAACGGACGCACTCTGAGGCTTGATCACCATCTAGCGCAGTTGGAAGTGGAGTTAGAGAACATTAAATGGCATGTTCTAGGGTTATGTGAAGTCCGTAGAGAGGGGGAGGACACCGTAACCCTAGACTCGGGCCATCTTCTCTACTTTCGCGAGGGTGATAAAACATCCCAGGGTGGCGTAGGTTTCCTCGTCAATAAGGCCCTCTCTAACAACGTTGAAGAAATCTCCAGTGTGTCGACCAGGGTAGCGTACCTGATCCTTCGGCTGTCTAAGCGCTACAGCTTGAAGGTCATTCAGGTTTACGCACCGACCTCGGCACACTCGGATGATGAAGTGGAGGATATGTACGAAGACATATCCAAAGCCTTACATCACACCACCAAGGCTCACTTCAACGTTGTTATGGGGGACTTTAACGGCAAGGTGGGAACCCAAAATGGCAACGAATCCCGAATAGGCCCGCATGGTTTTGGTGTTCGAAATCACAGGGGACAAATGCTTGTCAACTTCCTTGAGAAGGAGGGGCTGTTCTTAATGAACTCTTTCTTTAAGAAACAGCCCCAAAGGAAGTGGACATGGCGGAGTCCCGATTCTGTGACTAAAAATGAGATCGACTTCATCATGACGGATAGCAAGCATATATTCAGAGATGTCTCAGTGATCAACAGGTTCAATACCGGATCTGATCACCGACTCCTTCGAGGCTCTCTGAATATAAATTTGAAGCTTGAAAGAAACCGTCTGATGAAGTCCACGCTCCGACCGAACCCAATAAGAATCCTGGCGGGCACCGAGAAGTTTCAGCAGCTTCTCGGGAATAGATTCGCTGCCTTGGAACCCACTGATGACGCTGACGAGACCCTACACAATCTGGTCGAAACTTTGAGGGACGAGGGCATCAAGTTTTGCAAAAAGCAGCGTACTGGTAAGAAGTCCAAACTCTCGGATGAGACTCTTGGGCTGATGACAAAAAGACGGGAAACCACCCAAGCGACTTCGTCAGAAAGGTCAGACCTGAACAAGCGAATTGCGAAGATGGTACGGCGCGACCTTCGGAGCTCCAATACACGCCTCATTGAAGAGGCGATAGAGCGAAACCGAGGGTCCAAAGTATTCACTCAGCAGCTTGGCAGGAGCCACCTGTCGAAGCTTACAACGCACGACGGAAGGACCGTATTGTCGAAGCCGGAGATATCGGCCGAGATAGAAGACTTTTATGGCCGTTTATACGCTGCTCATGCTCCCCGTTCCCAACGAGACGGCCACGATTCTAGAGCCACCTTGATACGCCACTATACCGACGAACTGCCAGACATCAGTCAAGACGAGATTGTGTTAGCTCTGAGGCAGCTTAAAAATGGAAAAGCCCCCGGTGAGGACGGAATAACATCAGAGCTTTTAAAAGCTGGAGGATACCCTGTTATACAGGAGTTACAGAGCCTCTTCAACGCCGTCCTTCACAGTGGGAGAACTCCAAAGGCGTGGAGTGGGAGTTTGGTGGTGCTCTTTTTTAAGAAGGGAGATAAAACCCTCCTTAAAAATTATAGACCCATCTCGCTCCTAAGTCACGTCTATAAGCTATTCTCACGAGTTATATCGAACCGTCTCGCTAGGAGACTCGACGAGTTTCAGCCACCGGAGCAGGCTGGGTTTCGCGGAGGATATGGTACCATAGACCACATTCACACAGTGAGGCAGATTATACAGAAGTCCGAAGAGTATAATCAGCCCCTGTGTCTGGCCTTTGTGGACTATGAGAAGGCCTTTGACTCCGTTGAAACCTGGGCTGTTCTACAATCCTTACAGCGATGCCAAGTAGACTATCGTTATATCGAGGTGCTGAGATGTCTTTACGAAGCCGCTACGATGAGTGTCCGAGTACAGGACCAGCAGACTAAACCGATCCAACTGCGCAGAGGAGTGAGGCAGGGGGATGTTATATCCCCGAAACTGTTCACGAGCGCGTTGGAAGATATGTTTAAGACGCTGGACTGGAAAGACAAGGGCATCAACATAAACGGCGAGTACATCTCACACCTGCGATTCGCTGATGACATAGTCTTAATGGCGGAGTCGCTAGAGGAGCTGAACCGGATGCTGGACAGTCTAGCTTCAGCCTCCCGATGTATCGGTCTTGGCATGAATTTGGATAAAACCAAAATCATGATCAATGGCCACATTGATCCAAGACCGGTGATCGTACATGGCCACCTTCTCGAAATTGTTTCTGAGTACACTTACCTCGGGCAGATTTTGCAGTTGGGTAAAAACAATTTCGAGAAGGAAGCCAAGAGGAGGATCCAGCTAGGCTGGGCAGCGTTCGGAAAACTACGTCGAGTCTTCTCGTCTTCTCGTCATCCATACCGCAATGTTTAAAAACGAAAGTTTTTAATCAGTGCGTCCTACCAGTCATGACCTACGGAGCTGAGACGTGGACACTCACGATAGGGTTGGTCCACCAGTTCAAAGTCGCTCAGCGAGCTATGGAAAGAGCTATGCTCGGAGTTTCTCTGAAGGATAGGATTCGTAACGAATTGATCCGACAGAGAACTAAAGTCATCGACATAGCTCAGAGAATTAGCAAACTGAAGTGGCAGTGGGCCGGCCATATATCGCGAAGAACCGATAACCGCTGGGGTAAACGTGTTCTTGAGTGGAGACCGCGACTTGGTAAACGTAGTGTAGGACGCCCTCCGGCCAGGTGGGATGACGATCTGCGAAAGACTGCTGGCAGATGCTGGATGCGACAAGCCGAAGACAGGGCGCTATGGCGCTCATTAGGGGAGGCCTATGTCCAACAGTGGACTAACATAGGCTGATGATGATTGCGAAGGTTCGGCCATGATCTTAGATATGTACTCTGAACAAACGAGAAGATTTGATGTTGTGGACCTGCCTCTAAGAAATCCGTGTTGATGCGGCGTGAGGTCATGTCGCACCGCAGCGTATACTTGGGAATAAACTATTTTTTCAAGGACTTTGGCAAACATACATAATTTAGAGATAGGCCTATAATTCTCCACGATGTTCTTGGGCCCTTTTTTATGGATGGGGGTGACATAGGCCGATTTCCATATTTCAGGGACAACACCTTCGTTCAATGAGCGACGGTATACGATAGTAAAGGGACAAACTAGGCTTTTCGCACACTTAACTATGAATGTGGCTGGTACATTATCTGGTCCCGCTGATTTTGTCAAATCAAGGGTCTTAAAGAGCCGGTAAACCTCCTCCTCAGAAACCTCAACCGTACCTATATCGGCGCAAGACAACATTTGTTCCGAGATGTTGTCGTCGGGTTGTACTTGGCTAGGTGAGCTATGGAGAAAAGTAGAAAGGAAATATTCCGCAAACATGTTACTTATCTCATTACCTTGATCCGAGGAACGTGCGCCGCACTGCATCACCGAAGGATAACTATTCGAGTTGTGTTTACTTTTTATGTAAGTCCAAAAGGAGCGGGGGCTACTTTTAATAAGATTTTCAACTCTACCGATATATGAATTATACATTTCTTTCTCCATAGTCCGCGCTCTTTCCCTTAAAATAAAGAAAGAGTCCCAACAAACTGTACAACATAAAATGCTAGCATGAACAAGGCAGTTCGGGTAGTTACGACAAAGTTATTTTCATTAGCTAAGGTTATAAAAAAAAAAATTACGTCGTAAGGGACACCTCTTCCTAAATTCCAAAGTGTAAGGGACATCATCTTTTAATACTTAGATTTACGACGTTGCTAAAAGCTACATAAAATAAAACTTGACCCATACGACTCAAAAATTTTACTACAATTTCACTTACGACAAAACAATTTGACTTCATACTTCTTTATTTGAAGAGATATCAAAATTTTAAATATACAGATCGATAGAGCACAAAATTTCCAGTTGAATGGTATAAAAATGTCCCTTACGACAAAATGTCCCTTACGACATTTCAAATTTCCAGCGTCGATATGAAACATTTTTTTTGGAAATCCTAGACAAAGAACGTAGTAATCGAAAAGGAAACTTACAGAACAATAG
Source organism: Eupithecia pulchellata (assembly GCA_963931895.1). Classification (NCBI taxonomy): domain Eukaryota; kingdom Metazoa; phylum Arthropoda; class Insecta; order Lepidoptera; family Geometridae; genus Eupithecia; species Eupithecia pulchellata. The sequence continues at coordinate 638,332 of OZ007538.1, read as the reverse complement.
AATCTGAGTGCAATGGCCTGTAAAGTGTCTCCTTCCTGGACTTGCGCTTCGATAAAATGCTCCTGTTTCATTCTGTGCAGCTGTATCTCACTCGGATCTTCACCGTCGTCTTTTTTAGCATTGCCCATATTATAGGACGCCAATTCTTCCCCGTTCTGCATTGATCGACTCCTAGGAAATTACTTCGTAAGTAACACGTAAACAATCAATCCCTCTTATAACCTAATAGTCACTACTCCTACACTCACCTTTGTTTCATTTTCAAATACTCTAATGCTAGTCAAATCTACCATGACCTGTTTAGGAAATACCTGTTTTTCCCATAAAATTAATTCGTTGACCAGGTACCAAACTAAAAAACAGCTGTTGATATCACTTTTATTGTTTTGACAGTCAACAACTGACAGCTAAATGCGTCGCGTCATAAATCTAAATGTCAGTTTTTCTAAGAAACCATCGACAAAGAGCCTAATAAACTAACCTCAATAGTCTATGAAAATAATTTTGGCCACAAAACCATAGAATAAAAAGAAAGTGTGAGTGAATGGGTTATATAAAAAGGGACTCAAATCAAATCGCCTCTCTCTCAAACCGTGCGTGTCGTGTGCTCTCGAGTGCCGTGCTCATAGATTAATTAAACTATACGGCCGTGCTGCTCACATCACATTCTTCAGGAGACAAAAAAACTGACTATCTACAAATAAAAAAAAAATTTAATGAGAGCAACAATTAAACTATACGGCCGTGCTGCTCACATCACATTCTACAGGAGACAAAAAAACTGACTACCTACAAATAAAAAAAAAATTGAATGAGAGCAACAATTAAACTATACGGCCGTGCTGCTCACATCACATTCTACAGGAGACAAAAAAACTGACCACCTACAAATAAAAAAAAAATTTAATGAGAGCAACTAGGTTTAACTAATATAACATTAATTATAAGGCTGTATTTAGTGCTCGACCGACGACGGTGAGCGCTGACGTGTCGGTCGAGCGTAGCTGTATCAATGAAAACGTATGAACGACTACAGTGCAGCGCTGATGACTTCCTATGCGCGTACAGCTACGATCATATAGGACGTACGATCAGCGCGTACGGTATGCGCTCACCGTCGGTCGAGCACTAAATCCAGCCTAAGCTATATCTGATGTTTTCATGATAGTCATTATCATTATTTCTGGAAAACCTAGGTATAGCTTAATTTGCACCCTGGATGGACTCAGGGCCTTCTCAAACTGGATTTTTCTTAATAAACCCAGCTTTTTGACACACATTAAAATTATTTGAGGAAAAGATTCAATAATCGACATCTACAACTGATTTTCTTTCACTCAGAGACGAAAGTCTTATAGCAAACCTATATAGCTTGGGAACTTTCTAAAAATACTTAATTTGTTTATATTTTGGTACTCTAACAAACCTGATTTGTAGGCAGTAATGTATTTACCCTTCCAAAATTCATCCTGAAATCATGTTTAACTAATCCGTCAATATTTGAGTAGCTCAGTTGCAAAACTGGCTAGTTAAGTAAAACCAATTACTGAGAAAAACGCAAAAAACTCTCATTCTTTATTTATGGTTTTTTGTGTTGCGTTATTGACTTAATCGGGTAGTATATAGGGATTAGGTTATAAATAATAAGAGGTTGATTTTTATTACATATTTTTGTTAAAAAAGGATAGAAAGTCTAAGTAACCACTTTTGCAAGTGAACTAGCAAACTAGTCAGTATTGCACATGTAATTAATCAACATAGCAACTTTTGCAACGTTTTAATGCTACAATGTAAAATTAAACCATCTTTCTTACAGCTTTGTAATCACATTTTCATTCAATTCCTAAGCCATGTATGTCCACATCTACGAACCGCGCCTGCAATGCAACACGAATTTTGCCTTACATTGCCGGCTTTCTGGCACATCTACGAAGCGAGCCTGCAATGTACCTCTAATGCAAAATTTCGTGTTGGGGTGCGTTCAGAGGCTCAGGGTGCGGTTGTTTGGTGTTTAACTTACCCAAAGGTTCAGAACGAGTCGGTTGTTTTACGTCAAAGTTGACATTATCATGACAAAACTGACGTTACAGTTGCCGGACGTTCGTTTGTTTTTGTTTTTGTTTTGCGGTAGACATGCGCAAAACAGTACTCAGTACTGTACTGCCATATAGCATGACATTTCGTACCGCGTCATATGGCATGCTATCAGTACACAGTACTCTAAACATGACCTGATATGACGCGCTATGCTAAGTAATGCGAATGGCCCGCTATTACTTTGCAGTGTAGGTTCTGAATGTTCTGTTCAGATATAATCAGTACGCAGTAGCAGCGTTGCAAAACCTACCGATTTTTCGGTAGATTTACCGATATTGACACTCGTTTACCGAAATACCGATTTGGGACGAATGTCTACCGATTTTTTGATTAATTTGAAGTTTACAATTAAATATGATTTGTGGTAATGGTAACACTGCTCTTTTTTACAATATGCACTTTTGAACGAATTGTGTGACTGCCAATGGGGATTCCCCGGCTGGTCTGTGTTACTCTGTAATAAAAATAGTTTATAAAAAGATATAGATTCTATTTGCAAAAGCTTTTTTTAAAGAAATTAATGAGTTTCAAGATGATCCTGTGATTTTCTGGGCGGATGTGGCACATATAAAAGGTGGTGACGGGACACCTTTGTTCGGAATGGTAACTTCGTTTGTATATCACATTTTTTCTCTACCCCATCATCAAACATGGAAATAATTTTTTGGCAGTAAATTTAGTAAAAACCGCAACCGCCTGTCAACCGAAGCATTAGTAGGTCTTTTGCATACAAAAAGGTTTGTTGGTGATGGTAATTGTTATAATTTCAACATTCCAAAAAATTTTTGGTAAAATGTCCTCACAAAAATGGTATAGTAAATAAATATTTGTATATCTATTGTATTTTTAAATACCTAATAAATATCTACCGAAAACTACCGATTTTTTTTTGAGAACTCTACCGAATTCAACAATCTTGGTTTTGCAACACTGCGCAGTAGGTACTGTATACAATGACCTGATATGACGCGCTATGGTAAGTAATGCGAATGGCCCGCTATTAATTTTAAGTGAAGGTACTGAAATTTTCTGAATGTTCTGTTCAGATATACCTATAAGGTTGATCGCGCGGGTTGGTGCGAGATTCAATTTTATTTGTAGGTACTTTTAAATTTATTCTGCTTTCTTCAAGGAATAAATCTAGTAAAAGTAACTTGGCGCAAATCGTAAACCATTTTCTATTTACTTATGAAAAAACTAAATTGGGTTCATTGGTTGTTTTGGAGTTGGAGCATTCGGGAAAATAAGAGATTTGGGCTAGAAATAAATATTTTCCAAATGCTACCAAAATACACTTAAATCGATGTTGGTTTTAACCTAATTATATCTACCGTTGACCGCGCGCGTAAACAAAGAAAAAAAAAATAGTCATTAGTCGTACGTACCTACACTAATATAACAATATTTTATTATAGGTAGAGTAGGCGCAAACATTTACCGGCGCTAAAGAAACTTAACCCTTATCTAGAACGCAATACTGTGTAAATTCTACTAAACGGCGCGGTGTGTGTGTGTGACAGAGACAAAATCCCGTTCGGCCGACGCTCGTCGCTTGTACTCGAACCTTTACGATAGTGAACGACGGCCACCCGAACAGTAACAGAACGCGGCCGGCCGGCCGGTCGCGCCCGATCGGCGCACTGCCATGTTTACTGCCATGTGTCATGCTAAATTTTGTCGGGTAATGTGTACTGAATCAGTACGCGGTCGTGCTATATAACGTGTACTACATTACTAGGGTTGCCATATTTGGCTAGGCTCTCGTCGGGACGTTCTAGGATGTAGTGAACAAAACGCGCAGATATAGTATTAAACATTTATTTTACTACCATACATAACATAACGTTGAATTAAATGTTCTAATTAGGTACTAAAATGGCCATACTTTTCAGAAGATTTTGCTTTTTTCAACAATTCTTTGTGATTTTTAACCATGAAACCATGAAACTATAAATAAGTACGGAAGGAATATCAGAAAAACATAAAACGAAGCACTCCAATCAAGCAAGCATGCCAATCAATCAAATAGTATGCTGGCCATCGCCATTACGGCTTTATACACCAACTGATTAACTCTATTGTAAACAAACCAAAATAAATGGAAAACGCCGTCTTGTGTGGTCAGATGTTGCAAAAATCACAATGGGTTTGTCAATAAAAAACACCGGATCACATTTCCTAGGTAAATTTCTTATTTCACCAACTTATTTCTTTGATTTTACGCAAAATTATTATGAACAAAATAATCAAAATAGAAGCACAAAATCTAGCCAGTGCTGCCAACATGTAAACATGTAAATTTTCCGGTAAATGTGGGAGTATATTAAATAAGTTTCAATTCTCATATTTTATTGACTTTAAATTATGAATCAGGTAAATAGGCATTTATTTATCATTCTGGTTATCTATAATAATATGTATTATTTTAAATATAATTATGATATTGAATTTCTGTTTGTAATATTAATTCAATAGCTTAGCTTTTGATAGACGAATTATTATAGCTAACCTGTGTTTATTTAAGCTATTCTCCAAAATAGCTGAACCCATTTTAATAATAATTTTACTGACGCTGATGCTACGCAGATAACATGTTATATCGAGATTATAGGTAGCCGCAGGGCATAACTAATAGTCAATATTTTTTCAGATTTCTAGGTGATGAAAATTTGAAGTTAAATTGAATTCGTATAGGTAATCAGAGAATCTCACAATGAAAATAATTGGAATCCCACTTAATCTAGTATAGCATGCAGTGTGCATTAAGATTTTTCATTTATAAGAATTTGGGCAATTAAAATTAATAATATTTATGTATCCATAAATTTTTATTTCTTATTTATCTAACAATGAATATGAGAATAAAATAATGTATATTTTTTCATTATTAGGAACGTTTAATTGATCTTCCTAGTAACAATCGTAAAATATGGCTGCTTATTGCCACTTTTAAATAAGTAATTTGATTTTTGGTTAGGCATTTCCATAGGAACAACGCATGCGAAGCATCAGGCAGAAAAAAGTTGTCAGCCAGTTAATAGGCACAAAGAATTATTTATTCAAACTAAAATTAGACAGTGAACGGAGAGTTGGAATACACTGAGGGCTGAACAGATTTTGTTGAAATTTCTTCGATTAGCAAATACGTTACTATTTGATCCCGGGAAAGTACAGTGTTCTGTTCTGTGCTTGTGGGATAATCAAATTCACTGCAGTTAGCACCATAAAGCGCTGGCGTAAATTGAAAATTATAAAAAGTAGGTCTAATAGACGATGACCGTGGCTAAAGCAGTACCTACGTAGATTTTTTTATAATCTACATATTCATTTGTAAACAATTATTAGGAAGAATATTTATAAAAATTATGGGTAAATTTTTCTTCAGTTGGCAACTCGATATACAATGACACTCAATGTCATTCCGCCATTGTTAGGATTCAAGTTTGATTTGACAGGATGCCATCCTTACTTTTCATAAATCCATGCATGAAACTATAAATAAGTACGGAAGGAATATCAGAAAAACATAAAACGAAGCACTCCAATCAAGCAAGCATGCCAATCAATCAAATAGTATGCTGGCCATCGCCATTACGGCTTTATACACCAACTGATGAACTCTATTGTAAACAAACCAAAATAAATGGAAAACGCCGTCTTGTGTGGTCAGATGTTGCAAAAATCACAATGGGTTTGTCAATAAAAAACACCGGATCACATTTCCTAGGTAAATTTCTTATTTCACCAACTTATTTCTTTGATTTTACGCAAAATTATTATGAACAAAATATTCAAAATAGAAGCACAAAATCTAGCCAGTGCTGCCAACATGTAAACATGTAAATTTTCCGGTAAATGTGGGAGTATATTAAATAAGTTTCAATTCTCATATTTTATTGACTTTAAATTATGAATCAGGTAAATAGGCATTTATTTATCATTCTGGTTATCTATAATAATATGTATTATTTGAAATATAATTATGATATTGAATTTCTGTTTGTAATATCAATTCAATAGCTTAGCTTTTGATAGACGAATTATTATAGCTAACCTGTGTTTATTTAAGCTATTCTCCAAAATAGCTGAACCCATTTTAATAATAATTTTACTGACGCTGATGCTACGCAGATAACATGTTATATCGAGATTATAGGTAGCCGCAGGGCATAACTAATAGTCAATATTTTTTCAGATTTCTAGGTGATGAAAATTTGAAGTTAAATTGAATTCGTATAGGTAATCAGAGAATCTCACAATGAAAATAATTGGAATCCCACTTAATCTAGTATAGCATGCAGTGTGCATTAAGATTTTTCATTTATAAGAATTTGGGCAATTAAAATTAATAATATTTATGTATCCATAAATTTTTATTTCTTATTTATCTAACAATGAATATGAGAATAAAATAATGTATATTTTTTCATTATTAGGAACGTTTAATTGATCTTCCTAGTAACAATCGTAAAATATGGCTGCTTATTGCCACTTTTAAATAAGTAATTTTTATTTGATTTTTGGTTAGGCATTTCCATAGGAACAACGCATGCGAAGCATCAGGCAGAAAAAAGTTGTCAGCCAGTTAATAGGCACAAAGAATTATTTATTCAAACTAAAATTAGACAGTGAACGGAGAGTTGGAATACACTGAGGGCTGAACAGATTTTGTTGAAATTTCTTCGATTAGCAAATACGTTACTATTTGATCCTGGGAAAGTACAGTGTTCTGTTCTGTGCTTGTGGGATAATCAAATTCACTGCAGTTAGCACCATAAAGCGCTGGCGTAAATTGAAAATTATAAAAAGTAGGTCTAATAGACGATGACCGTGGCTAAAGCAGTACCTACGTAGATTTTTTTATAATCTACATATTCATTTGTAAACAATTATTAGGAAGAATATTTATAAAAATTATGGGTAAATTTTTCTTCAGTTGGCAACTCGATATACAATGACACTCAATGTCATTCCGCCATTGTTAGGATTCAAGTTTGATTTGACAGGATGCCATCCTTACTTTTCATAAATCCATGGGAAGGAGTATCAGAAAAAAATAAAACGAAGCACTCCAATCAAGCAAGCATGCCAATCAATCAAATAGTATGCTGGCCATCGCCATTACGGCTTTATACACCAACTGATGAACCCCATTGTAAACAAACCAAAATAAATGGAAAACGCCGTCTTGTGTGGTCAGATGTTGCAGACATCACAATGGGTTTGTCAATAAAAAACACAGGATCACATTTCCTAGGTAAATTTCTTATTTCACCAACTTATTTCTTCGATTTGACGCAAAATTATTATCAACAAAAAAATGAAAATAAAAGCACAAAATCTAGCCAGTCTTGCCAACATGAAAACATGTAAATTTTCCGGTAAGTTTGGGAGGATATTAAAAAAGTTTGAATTCTCATATTTTATTGACTTTAAATTATGAATCAAGTAAATATGCATTTCTTTATCATTCTGGTTATCTATAATAATATGTTTTATTTGAAATATAATTATGATATTGAATTTCTGTTTATCTAGTAATATCAATACAATAGCTTAGCTTTAGGTATACGAATTACGAAATATGTTTGGTGTTTATTTAAGCTAACCTCCAAAATAGCTGAACCCATTTTGATAATAATTTTACTGACGCTGATGCTACGTAGATATCATGTTATATCGAGATTATAGGTAGCCGTGGGGCATAACTAATAGTCAATATTTTTTTCAGATTTCCAGGTGATGAAAATTGAAAGTTAAATTGAATTCGCATAATCAGAGAATCTCACAATGAAAATAATTGGAATTCCACTAAATCTAGCAGTGCATGCAGTGTGCATAAGATTTTTCATGTAAAAGAATTCGGAAATTATATGTATACCTAAATAAATTTGTATTTATTATGTATCAAACCAAACAATGAATATGAGAAAAATGAATATTTTTTCATTATTAGGAACGTTTAATTGATCTTCCCAGTAACAATCATAAGATATGGCCGCAAATTGTCACTTTTAAATAATTATAATTATTATTAAGGTAATTTTTTTAAATATATTGGTTAGACATTTCCATAGGAACAACGCATGCGAAGCCGCAGGCAGAAAAAAGTTATCAGCGAGTAATAGGCACAAAGAATATTTTTTCAAACTAAAATTAGACAGTGAACGGAGAGTTCGAATGTGTTTATGTTTGTTACTTCTGCACACACACTGAGGGCTGAACAGATTTTGTTGAAATTTCTTCGATTAGCAAATACGTTACTATTTGATAAAAGTAAAGTACAGTGTTCTGTTCTGTGCTTGTGGGATAATCAAATTCACTGTAGTTTGCTAACTACGCTTTATGGTGCTACCATAAAGCGCTGGCGTAAATTGAAAATTATAAAAAGTAGGTCTAATAAAGACGATTACCGTGGCTAAAGCAGTACCTTAGTTGATTTTTTATAATTTACATATTCATTTGTAAACAATTATTAGGAAGAATATTTATAAAAATTATGGGTAATTTTTTCTTCTGTTGGCAACTCTCTATACACTGACACTCAATGTCATTCCGCCATTGATAAGATTCAAGTTTGATTTGACAGGATTCTATCCGTACTTTTCATAAATCCATGTTTTTAACATTATTTGTAAAACTCTGTGCAAGTCATGTTATAATTTACTTGACACTGTAAAATAGACTCCACAGTCCCTGGCAGAAGACGATTTCGTTCATGGACAGCCATCTCGTTCTAGAATGTGACAAAGGAGTTTGATAATGTATATCAACATACGAACAGAACCTTGACCCCGACGTTCAAGCCCTCCAAAGTTGGTGTTGCTGTTGTCCCCACAAAAAGCAACAAGCTTATCTAGCGGAATCTGCAATTGCCTCAAAGTGTCAAGACAATATATAGAAATAGTTTCCGATGTTTCATTTTTTAACGAATCATGTTTAATACATAGCTTCTGCTGGCCGAGCGCAGCGCGCGAATTTTAAATCGGGACATTTTAGTGTTTTGTCGGGACGTCGCACAGTGGTACGGTTTGAGAGCTTCCCTTTCATAGGATTTTATTTTTTAAAATATTTTTTTTTGCTTCATTAAAGGGTCAAATATGATTGAAATCGACATAAAACCGCATAATTTAATTGTTTTAACCTATTCTACTGCTCAAAAGCCATAAAAAGTGAACTTGAACATTTTAAATGTATGAAAACGAAAATGTTTTTCAAAATATCTCATTACTGTTAAGAGCTGTTGAGCTATAACTTATTAAATATTGTTACTGGGGCTAAAGTGATCCCATATGACCTTTGACCTTAACCCCCCGCGTCCCCCTGTAAGAGATATACGGTTAGTAAAATTGCAATATTTGACGAGTAAAAATTATTATTTTTTGCTTCTTTAAAGTATCAAATATTATTGAAATTGACATAAAATCGGATAATTTAATAGTTTTACCCTATTCCATTGCTAAAAAATCATAAAAAGTGAACGTGAAAATTTTCAATGTATGAAAACGAAAACGTCTTTCAAATATCTCAATACTGTAAGAGCTGTTGAGCTACAACTTATTGAGTATTATTACTGGGGCTAAGGTGATCCCATATGACCTTTGACCTTGACCCCCTACGTTCCCCTGCAAGAGATACGGTTAGTAAAAATTGCAATATAATATATGACAAGTTTATTTATTTTTTGTCAAAAATGATTGAAATTGAATTATAACTGGATAATTTAAATGTGTTAACCTATTCTACTACTAAAAAACCATAACAAGTGAACTTGAACGTTTGTAATGTATGAAAACGAAAATGTCTTTCAAAATACCTCACTACTGTTCATACCTGTCTAATAGATATGGTTTCAATAATTATACAACTACACCTACCTATTTAGCTTAAAAATAATCCGGCGTTACTTCATTACGTTAACAGACAATTACCTACATTACTGTGCCTTACTACCGGACCACCTGACCCAAAATTCATATACCTGGTCATTGTTCAATCATCAGGTTACCAGGTAGTCATCAGGTTACCTGCTACCTAGTTATTAGTAATGAGTGAGAAATAGTCAAAACAGAAGCTTTGGTTGATAATATTTATTAGCACAAAAATGTTATGAATGACTTCTATACCTATATTTATGTACAAGGACTTAGTGAGATAGTAATGTATTAAAATATAAACCAGCTAAAAGTATCTGCAATAGAATTGTCAAGTACCTACGTATATTAAGTTATCACACGGATAATAAAATTGATAATCTTAATAATATCAAAACTAATAATAAATACATGACATAATACAATAATTAAAAATTTCAACAATTTCAAAAGTGTCTGTCGTAATATTTTATTTCCTGACACATGAAATAAAATATTACTATTTTAATAACATGGAAAACAATTAAACAATAAAATGACATTACAAAGTAAATTAAAATTTAGACAACTGAAAAAAAAAACAAACACTGACACTGATTTTAATTTTATAAAACAAAAAACAGCTTAGGTACATTATTTAAACCTTACAAAAAGTATACTCGAAATATTTTTACCAGGGCTGCAGTTTAACAGGGTTCAGTCAGTTAGGGATCCTACATCTATGAATTCAATATTTTCTTTATCGGCACTGGAGGTTAATGCAACTAATTCTTTTGCTTCTTCTGTCAAAGGCATATGAGAATGTTGATCTATGCTTGCTCGAATCCGTGATGCATCTTCAGGGTGTTTAATTAAGTGCTTCATAATGGCAACAAAGTCTGCATTATTTTCACTTACAGAAGCTTTTTTGGCCAAAGCATATGCTAAAGTTTCAAAATCATTTTGTGATAGAAGCTCTTCAGTTCTTCTTTTCTTTTGAAGTGGACTCAAATCCGCAAACTCTTTTCGAACAGTCAAGGTTTTCGTTGACGTCGATACAGATACGCTTTGGGGTTCAGTAAATTGCATTGATGTACTTTCTGATCCTGATACAACTGATGGCATACCTGTTGATTCTTCAGTTCTTAGCCCACTATGAGATGAATAATCCATGTTTATCTGATCAAAGTTTTTCTGAATGCATTCAGGCCATTTAATATGTGAATCTAACCAATCTGCATTTTTTTTCAAAAATCTTTCCTGTGTGTAGTTTGCGGTCTTCCATCTTTGCTTCATGTTACACACGCATGATTGACAAAACAATTTCAATTGTTTCCTCTCGTCTTCAGCCAACGCACTACTCACAGAAGCTAACACTTTTTCTAACAATGAGTTTGATTCAAAAGACACTTGCCTCAAAAATACAAAAACGTCTAGATTTGATATAAGTCCTTCCATACTGAATAACTTTAAGAGTCGCGCTATGAGAACGTTTCAATACGAATCAACAATGATAAGTGAAACGAAACCCACATACCTTCTGTATTTATACTTTCGCTCGTTACCAATAACTAGGTAGCAGGTAACAGAATGACTAATCGGGAGCACTTTTAACGACCTATTATTACCATAGATAGGACAACCACAATATTTGGAGATTCCTGATTGAACAATGAGCAGGTATATAAATCATGGGCCAGGTAGTCAGGTAGTCGTAAAACCAAAGTAAAGTACCTACTTGTTTGCTAATTGTAATGAAGTAAAGCAATTTTATTTTTAATTAAGTAGGTAGGTTGTAGTTGTATAATTATCGAAACCATATCTTTAAGACAGGTATAAACAGTAGTACGATAGTTTGAAAGATATTTTCGTTTTCATACTTCGAAAATGTTCCAAGTTCACTTTTCATGGTTTTTTAGCAGTAGATACAATAGGTGAAAACAATTAATTATCCGGTTTTATGTCAATTTCAATCATATTTGACAAAAAAAAACTCGTCAAATATTGCAATTATTACTAACCGTGTCTCTTGCAGGGGAAGGGTCAAGGTCAAAGGTCATATGGGATCATTTTAGCCCCAGTAATAATACTCAATAAGTTGTAGCTCAACAGCTCTTACAGTATGGAGATATTTGAAAGACCTTTTCGATTTCATACATTGAAAATTTTCACGTTCACTTTTTATGATTTTTTAGCAGTGGAATAGGGTAAAACTATTAAATAATTCGGTTTTATGTCAATTTCAATAATATTTGACACTTTGAAGAAGCAAAAAATACTAATTTTTACTCGTCAAATATTGCAATTTTACTAACCGTATATCTCTTACAGGGGGACGCGGGGGGTTAAGGTCAAAGGTCATATGGGATCACTTTAGCCCCAGTAACAATATTTAATAAGTTATAGCTCAACAGCTCTTAACAGTAATGAGATATTTTGAAAAACATTTACGTTTTCATACATTTAAAATGTTCAAGTTCACTTTTTATGGTTTTTGAGCAGTAGAATAGGTTAAAACAATTAAATTATGCGGTTTTATGTCGACTTCAATCATATTTGACCCTTTAAAGAAGCAAAAAAAAAATATTTTAAAAATAAAATCCTATGAAAGGGAAGCTCTCAAACCGTACCACTGTGCGTCGGGACAGTGAGCCTAAAGACGGTGACAGTCCCGATATATCGGGACGGATGGCAACCCTATACATTACTCACAGTACCTACACACCTCTATTTTGCGGTTACTTTTAGGTAAATTGTATCTACTGACTGTAACTACGATCGATAACTGTAGGGCAAGCACGGGCTTTCTTGTCTAAGGTAGAATAGACAAAAATTACGTCACTTTGTCATAGAATGCGTTAATTATTTGAAATTAATTTTTTCAACTTCAATAATGTACGCAATGTATGGCGATGCGATGTCATTATTGTCTATTCTACCCTAGAGAACAATCCCCGTGCTTTGCCTACTGATAAATACTGAAAATTTTGAAATTTACTGTAGAAATCTTGATATGTAGGTAGATAACAAACTATGACAACGGAAAATATGACAGCTGTCAATGTCAGAGTGTTTTTCGTCGATCGAATTACACCGGTAAAAAGTTGCAACCGTCGGAGGTTGTGAACGCTCTAGTTAATAACAACCGAGCGTTTCCCCTGAGGTTATGAACGACCTAGTTGCACTCCGAGCGCGCTCGAGCGTAGGTTGTGAACGCAGCCTTGCATTGCAGGCGCGTTTCGTAGATGTGGACGCGCCATTACACACAAAATACTTAATTCTGCAACCTCTTCCATAACAGTGTTCTCGTCATCAGTTTCTTCTTGAAGACTGGTCTCGTTGCTGGCAGCGACACTCATTGAAGATGAGGCAGTTGGTGGATCTTCTTCATTAGCATTGTTGCTGCCAGGGTTATTACTACCCAAGTACCCAGTAGATCGGCATAGAATTTAAGGCATTGGCGGCTGTGCCATTCTGAGCCAAAATGTTTTTTAATAAGTTCCTAATATCTCTTAATTTTGCTACATTAACTTCAACTCTAATATTTATTTTGTTTGGTGCAATGTCGGCGAATGATTTATTCTTTTTGCAAATGTTTCCATAGTTTATCGTCTCTGAAGCATAGTACGGTTCTCCTTTTACAGCAATCCGATTGGACCTGTCCTTTCGAAAAGCAAAAAGTGCGCCAATTGCAGATGTTAGAACGTAACATACCAACTTTTGCAAAAGTAATTCAAAACGAGCATGGCCGTAGGGAGGGGGGGGGGGGGGGGTTGGGGGTTCAAACCCCCCCGAAATGTTGAGGCACCGTTAAAAATCAAACTTGAATAGGTAAAATTTTCTCGGATACGTACTCGTACGTGGAAAGTGCGGCTTACTTTAAATAGCTATTCTCTCTTAAAAACACAAAAAAAATTTCGTCTCATTTCGTCTCCTATTAACAACAGCGCGCTCGTCGGTGGCGGACGGGGCGCGCTCGCGCACCATGCCATGCGATTCCTATTGTGTATCTACATACATTGTACTGTATGTAAGCACTTAAATATTTCTTTAAATTATTACCTTATGAAAACTCAAACTTTTTTTCGACAAAATTCGTCTCTACATTTTAAATGAGCTGGGTGCACGCATCGCATTCATTTACGGCCGATTCCAGCTAGGCAGGCAGATCACAACATTACTTTTAATTTTATGAATCAATAGACCTATTTTGTTGTCGTTCCGTAATTGAATTGCTTTCTCCGTTTACTGTCATGTATTTATTTATAACATACTTTTCCAAACTATTTAATAACGGCCGAAAAGGTCACAAAAAATTTCGCGGCTCGCTCCGCTCGCCGTTAATTCGGTATTATTCTAAGCTTTTTAACTACCTTGCGAAAATGCCACAATTTCCCAAAAATTTTCAGCGGCCGCAAACACAACAAAATATCGGCGGTCACTCCACTCACTGTTATAATTTTGCCTCTAAAAGTTTCAGGGTTCGCTAATCATAATCTTTTGTCACTCTTGATTCTGTTTTATATATCATCCGAAAGGTCACACAAAAAATTGCGGCTCGCTTCGCTCGCCGTTCATTCTGTAGCCTTTTGGTCATTTTTATCAGCCTGCCGAAAATATGAAAAAAAAATTGCGGCTCGCTTCGCTCGCCGTTCATTCTGTAGCCTTTTGGTGATTTTTATCAGCCTGCCGAAAATGTCAAAAAATTGCGGCTCGCTTCGCTCGCCGTTCATTCTGTAGCCTTTCGGTCAGTTTTATCAGCCTGCCGAAAATATGTGAAAAATTTGGCGGCTCGCTTCGCTCGCCGATCATTCTATAGCCATTTAGTCATTTTTATCAGCCTGCCGAAAATATGTAAAAAAAATTGGCGGCTGGCTTTGCTCGCCATTCTCTCATAATAATGTGAATTGTTATACCTACCCCTTAACTAATACTACTAACTTTTTTGTCACCCGAAAATGACACTCGAAGTTATTTATTTCTCACATTTTTTTCTTTGTTGCTGGCATACCATTCTCCAATCTCCAAAATGCCCACCGCAGTTTTTAAAATATTTGGGGCTAGCTGTCACATCTATTGTCACACTTTTGCCTACTTTTTTTCAAAACATCGGGAAAATCTGAAAAAAATCGCGGCTCGCTCCGCTCGCCGTTACCCATGGTTGTAATTTTTATATCGATTTTTTTTGGAAAGTGCTTGGTTGAAAACCACTCCGGGTACTAGCATAAGTACATATACCTCTATATGTTGCATGTTGTCTCGGGCCGGTCTAAGGCTCGACCCCCCCCCGAATAGTATTTCTGGCTACGGCCCTGAAAACGAGCAACTTTTGCAAGTGACATTCACGGTTAACTATCAAGTATTGCACGTTGACTCAGTTTTTGATGCTAATTTGTACGTAAACTAATCAAATCACTTTAGAAGGTTTATTTCAATTCGGTCATTTAGCCTTAAAGACGATCTATTGACTTCTGTCACTAACTCACATCCGGTTAAAAATTGATATAGCAACTTTTGCAACTGGGCTACTCATTTATGCATATTTATTTATCTTATCTCTCTCATCTCTCCTTGCATTATGGGTTGAGAAATAAAAATGCCACATTTAATTTTTATCATAATTTCGTTACAATTTTATTAATTCAGAGTATTTTACACAACAGTTACAGAACATAAAATACCTTTGGTATTGCGTACTTAGGAGGTGGTAATAATTGCACATTAGTTAACTACCTACTTTATGTACATAAAATACAATGATACAAAACTGGCTTGATCAAAATTTGGAGATTTAGGTAACACTAGATTTAGTTATTTTAGAAGCCATTTCTGTGCAATTTTCTTGAGTCCACAATTTCAGTACGCTTGGTAGTATCAAACTTAAACACAAAATACATTTTGACTATAACATTCAACTTGCTTGAAGATTTTATAATAAAAGAGCGTTTGAAAATATAAACCTAAAATATTGTTTGTTTTTATCATCGTTTTGAATAAGGCTTGCCAAAAATTTACAAAATATACCTGCTGTAAAACTTAAGCAAAGTATGTTAATATTTCACTATAGACATGATTAATGTAATGATTTGCACATAGCCAATAATGCAAAAAACAAAAAACGCAACAAAATACAAATCATAAAGCAAAATAAATAAGTGTTAATAAATCCGACAAAAATATCACAATAACATATTCAATATCACAGCGATTAAAAAATAACTTCACAATTAAATTTAAACATAATTCCGAGATATTTGAGTAGCTAGGTACATACACTGAATCACAGTATTAAATAAAATGATAAGAAAATTTGTCAATATTTAAAGTAAGTGTCAAGATTTCAAACATTTTTCTTGATCAGGGTTACTCGATGCGAATTGAATAAATATTCACAGCAATTCATTAAAATTGTTTGTGCCCACTATTCTCAAGGTTTATATAAAAAACCTTACTTAGACAACTAAAAACTTAGAGTGCAATTAATTAATAACTTTTTGCAAGCACACTAATTAATGAAGAGTTAGGTACTACTCTTGTTATTTAAAACTGCCCTAAAACAGGCCCTACCCATTAGCAGCTAAAATAATAGAGCAAATAGAAATGGAGATTGAGAACATATCACAGGGAATGGCACATACAAACTTGATTAGACTCTCAAATTCATACATGTCTTGTAATACTACAACTATACTATACGGAATGGGTGTAAAACATTAAAACAATGACATTTCCATCATTTTAAATTTGAATGAGCCTTGAATTTAGCGTCCTGAACAATCTTAGTAACCTCAAATCTTTGTAGGTTACTAAGCTTAAAAATTCGAATCAATAATTAGAAGCAATTATTGGTTGCTTTGCTCACCGGTAATTTCTTTGACATTTCTCGGATAGGTAAATTAGCAAAATTGGTAGCTAAAGCGATGGATATTATCAAAAACAGACACAGAACGTCTGAGTGGCCACTTTTGTTTCGGATGCAGAGTTCATGGTTCTTTCAAGTAAAGTCAAATTGGTAAGTTTCAACAAAGTAGGATTTGATAAAATAACGGGTCTCAGGTAATAAATAGCAGCGATTTGTACATTTATAAAAAAACGTACCTCCGAAAATTTGTGGTGCCATTATAATATTTCTTTACAATCATTATTTGCTAATAACTATTAAGAATAAGTTATATTTGAATGAATAAGTTTTGCCTAGTTTAATTTCATTATGTACATTACGTAATTTGATTATATAAAGTGTAAATTTTATTACTTGTTGTAATAGTTTTATTCGGTTATTGTTATGTTCTTTGTAAAACAATAATTACAAATAGTATCAAAATGTATTTACAGTGCCATAGAAATAAATTGTGTTATTACATCATATCGTGTTTACAAATAGAAATGCTGTAAGGGCACCACTAATGTTTGTTAAGCCTCAATAACAAAAAATACAGCAATAAATAATTTCTTCCTCATGTGACCAGCACTCAGTGAGGGGCTACCGTGCGCATAATTCACCTCATTTATTACAACGTTAGTTCTTCTTCTGCTACACCACGTATATTACTTATTTTATAATAATTTATAAATACTTATTGACTTATAAAATACCTCATCGGTCTTAGCCCTTTACTTATAAACCTTGCTAAACTTGAGTTATTGCTTATACGTGTTTTGTCTTCTGGATCACAAGTAAGTAGTGATTACATTGTTTTCTCCAGAGTTGATGTAATGGCTACTTACTATACTTTACTACTTTACTTAAGCACTTAATAACTTATAAGCACGTCTCAAGGCACAATTTTTTGACAGTTATCAACGATTCAGTCATAAATTTGTCTCTGCGGACGTGATTTAGTTAATTGAGTTCGATTATTCGGCAGTTTAAGTACACAAAGTTTATAAGTAAGGGCGCAAATGGTTAATATCATTAATGAGATCTGTTAATTTTAGTTATAAAAACGGCAAGATGTATACAGATTGTTCTGCAAAAAATATCGATTATTAAAAAAGCTTGGTAAAAAACCGACTGGCCTAAGTTTTGTGAGATTTCTACAATAAATACTTGTCTGGCCTTAGATATCTAGCCTATGGAATGAAATGTGAATCCTTAAAGTTACCAAAATGTTGTATAAACATACGAATAAACAATAAACTAAGCAATAAAACTGGCTATTGCTTTGGTCAAGTTATTATTATAAATATGCATTTTTATTGCCATTGCGAATGCAGATTCCAACGACCTCTTTCGGCTTCGAAACAGATGGCGCCACTTTGACGACATATTAAAATACAAAATAACACTACTATTAGTATCAGCCTTCGATAGTCATTCTAAATGCACAGGTTTATAAATATTATAGAGCACAAAACCATAAATAAGTTAAACTTTCATTTAACTTCCTTGATAAAAATGATTATACAGCGCCATCTAGTCTCAAAGCGGGAAGCGGCCGCGGAAATATCGTAAACTTGCGACAGATTGACTGAAGTCCATTTAAAGTCGGTAACAAACATTTTTTACCTGATTTTTTTTATTTCCCGCGTTAGTAATTTCAGGTATTATACAAATCTTCAGGAGTTTTCGAACCCCTGAAAGTCCCCGGGCCAGTTTTCCCGCCTCGCGGCGCGGTCGGACCCTGTACACGCGAAGAACGCGTCATTCTCGAAGGGATCTGCCTCGCGCGTGAATATGTTCACAGACTCTGACTTCTTGATGTCCTTGTGCGGCGCGGGGTTGGCGCGCAGCGGGGGCAACTCGCATTCCTCCTCCTCCGCTATCGACGCGGTGCGACCTGCTAACAAATAGATTGGTATTAATAAATACTTATACTCATTTCTCTTGTAGGGGTTCTACAGTTATAAGTTGATAGTTAAATAGTAGAGGGAAGGATAAAGTACGAATCAAACCCCCGAGTGCTATTTTGACACTGATTTAATATTCGTAAGTAATTGTAGGTATGCAAAACGTTGTGAAACCTGAAATCTGCTTAGCTTTACATGACCTAGTTCAATGACTCTACCTATCGTGCGGTACTCCGTACATCTCTGTATGCGCATAAGTCGTTAAATAGTCAACTTATAGATCTATATTCTTTGAGATTAGTTTATTTTGTGATTATTTTATGTTTTGCATCTCAATATACAGAATAAAAAATATATACAAAATTTATTAATTTGACATATTAAAAGCGTCCATATACATTTTATATTGTTGTTCCCTGGTTCAGAACTTTTATCCCAAATTACAAACAGAACTATTCAATATTCTATAATAATTCAATAAACATCAGATAAATAAAACAAATTAGAAGTAGTTGAACAATCAAATATCGTTAAGGCCAAATCACAAACAGCACTAATCAATATTGTATATTATTCAATGTCTGTAAACATAAGAATTTGGCCAGATGAGTTGATGGTAGAACTACAAAATCTTGAGTTTCGAAAGTCAGTTTTTATTTATATTAAAACATTGACAAGGAATATTTACAATCAGATAAATAACACAAATTAAAAGTATTTTTCACTACTTAAATATTTGAGCTAACTGTAGCCTGTTGAAAACAATCAAACATCAAAACCTACCTCAGTACCAAAACCTTATATTCTGTTCCATACATAACTAGAGGGTCAAAGGTACTATACTGACCTCTAGGAGTAGAGAGCGCAGTGAAATCATCTTCGAACATTGATCTCGGAGAGATGGAGTCCGAATCAAACCTAAACCTGCAACAAATTCCTAAATTAACAATACATCAATATTTGTACAGTGTTTTGGTTATTCTATGTAATTTAATGTATTAAATACATAAATCAGTTATTTACTACCTATAACACAAGCTCTGCTAGCTTTGGCGGCATCATCCGTATGGATTGTCCAGCATTACTATTTACACTTAATGCGCTGAGAAATATATAAGTCATAAACGGTAAGCAAAAGATTCGCTTGATATGTACAAATAGTCCGTATATTATTAAAACAATGAGTAGAATACCGTGGCCAGGTGGAACTAGAAGACGGAGACTGCTCGTACTGGGTGCAAGGAGACGGGGGTTCTAGGCTATCTAGTTCTTAAGATATCCCAGGACTGAGTTCTTATGATATCTCTGGAGGGGTTTCGTTTTCGCCGCTTCATCCACAGCCACCCACGGGGTGTTAAATATAATTTTTATGAATAGATTTTTAGCAATAGAGTGATGCACAACTGGAACATATTTCCAGAAGACAAAGTCCACATCAATAAACGCTTTCAAGAATAAACTCGACCACTGGTGACGAGACAAAAGTGACGCAAAGACAAAAGTCAACACTGTATGATATAGACACATCAGCCATAGGCTGCTCGTTTATTAACAAATAAATAAATAGATAAATAATGCTGGACAATCCACACAGCATCATCTAGCCCCAAGCTAAGCAGAGCTTGTGTTATGGGTACTAGATGACTGATATACATAATACAATATTATTAAATAGATAGATATTTTTTTATTATACATAGAAAACAATATTGTATTAGATAGCACGACCGCTGGGGTAAACGTGTTTTTGAGTGGAGACCGCGACTTGGTAAACGTAGTAGGACGCCCTCCGGGCAGGTGGGATGACGGTCTGCGGAAGACTGCTGGCAGATGCTGGATACGACAAGCTAAAGACAGGGCGCTATGGCGCTCATTAGGGGAGGCCTATGTCAAGGAGTGGACTAACATAGACTGATGATGATTAGATGCATATGGTGCGCGATATGTTACCTGGTGGCGGGCGAGTCTCCGTCCCTGGCGCGCAGGGAGCCCGAGGGGGGGGAGGCGGTGGAGGGGACGTCCTCGAACGCGAAGCGCGAGCTCGGCTGCGTCGTGGCAGGGTACATGTTGAACCTGGAACTGAGGGGAACATAATGTATATATACAGGGTGTCCCGAAACTCAACGTCAAGCCGAAAACGTAGGATAGGTGGTTTGATGACGACCCAGTTAAACCACAAAATCATGGGTCTATCTTCAATGTTTCAGAGTTAAGGCTTTTAACTGAAAATCATAAATTCCCTGCCCGGCTTCAAACTTTTCTATGCTGTGACTACAGATGTCAGTATTTTGTAATTTTTATTATTGTATTACAAACTCAAATAACACATTCTTATAATGAATTGCAAAATTTAAACATATTGAGTAAAGTTTATGAAAAAAGTATTGTTTAGTTCTCGGTTATTGCATCAATGATTTTCAATCGCGTAACTTTGACTCGTCATACTGAAAAAAAAGTTCACCACGATAGGCTGGCATGTTCTGTGGAAAGTTGGCGCAGTTATCCTAGATTTCAAAATGGCGACACACTTTTCGTCTTAAAATAATAGTAAAATATTGATTTTCTAAATATGATCTAAATTCAAAACAGTTTCACAAGGAACAGTTTCACACGCAAGGGTAGGTGGATAGTCATCATCATCATCATCATCATCATCATCATCAGCCTATGTTAGTCCACTGTTGGACATAGGCCTCCCCTAATGAGCGCCATAGCGCCCTGTCTTCGGCTTGTCGCATCCAGCATCTGCCAGCAGTCTTTCGCAGATCGTCATCCCACCTGGTCGGAGGGCGTCCTACACTACGTTTACCGAGTCGCGGTCTCCACTCAAGAACACGTTTACCCCAGCGGTTATCGGTTCTTCGCGAAATATGGCCGGCCCACTGCCACTTCAGTTGGCTAATTCTCTGAGCTATGTCGATGACTTTAGTTCTCTGTCGGATGTATTCGTTACGAATCCTATCCTTCAGAGAAACTCCGAGCATAGCTCTTTCCATAGCGCGCTGAGCGACTTTGAACTGGTGGACCAACCCTATCGTGAGTGTCCACGTCTCAGCTCCGTAGGTCATGACTGGTAGGACGCACTGATTAAAAACTTTCGTTTTCAAACATTGCGGTATGGATGACGAGAAGACTCGACGTAGTTTTCCGAACGCTGCCCAGCCTAGCTGGATCCTCCTCTTGGCTTCCTTCTCGAAATTGTTTTTACCCAACTGCAAAATCTGCCCGAGGTAAGTGTACTCAGAAACAATTTCGAGAAGGTGGCCATGTACGATCACCGGTCTTGGATCAATGTGGGCATTGATCATGACTTTGGTTTTATCCAAATTCATGCCAAGACCGATACATCGGGAGGCTGAAGCTAGACTGTCCAGCATCCGGTTCAGCTCCTCTAGCGACTCCGCCATTAAGACTATGTCATCAGCGAATCGCAGGTGTGAGATGTAGTCGCCGTTTATGTTGATGCCCTTGTCTTTCCAGTCCAGCGTCTTAAACATATCTTCCAACGCGCTCGTGAACAGTTTCGGGGATATGACATCCCCCTGCCTCACTCCTCTGCGCAGTTGGATCGGTTTAGTCTGCTGGTCCTGTACTCGGACACTCATCGTAGCGGCTTCGTAGAGACATCTCAGCACCTCGATATAACGATAGTCTACTTGGCATCGCTGTAAGGATTGTAGAACAGCCCAGGTTTCAACGGAGTCAAAGGCCTTCTCATAGTCCACAAAAGCCAGACACAGGGGCTGATTATACTCTTCGGACTTCTGTATAATCTGCCTCACTGTGTGAATGTGGTCTATGGTACCATATCCTCCGCGAAACCCAGCCTGCTCCGGTGGCTGAAACTCGTCGAGTCTCCTGGCGAGACGGTTCGATATAACTCGTGAGAAAAGCTTATAGACGTGACTTAGGAGCGAGATGGGTCTATAATTTTTAAGAAGGGTTTTATCTCCCTTCTTAAAAAAGAGCACCACCAAACTCCCACTCCACGCCTTTGGAGTTCTCCCACTGTGAAGGACGGCGTTGAAGAGGCTCTGTAACTCCTGTATAACAGGGTATCCTCCAGCTTTCAAAAGCTCTGATGTTATTCCGTCCTCACCGGGGGCTTTTCCATTTTTAAGCTGCCTCAGAGCTAACACGATCTCGTCTTGACTGATGTCTGGCAGTTCGTCGGTATAGTGGCGTATCAAGGTGGCTCTAGAATCGTGGTCGTCTCGTTGGGAACGGGGAGCATGTGCAGCGTATAAACGGCCATAAAAGTCCTCTATCTCGGCCGATATCTCCGGCTTCGACAATACGGTCCTTCCGTCGTGCGTTGAAAGCTTCGTCAGGTGGCTCCTTCCAAGCTGCTGAGTGAATACTTTGGACCCTCGGTTTCGCTCTATCGCCTCTTCGATGAGGCGTGTATTGGAGCTCCGAAGGTCGCGTCGTACCATCTTCGCAATTCGCTTGTTCAGGTCTGACCTCTCTGACGAAGTCGCTTGGGTGGTTTCCCGTCTTTTTGTCATCAGCCCAAGAGTCTCATCCGAGAGTTTGGACTTCTTACCAGTACGCTGCTTTTTGCAAAACTTGATGCCCTCGTCCCTCAGCGTTTCTACCAGATTGTGTAGGGTCTCGTCAGCGTCATCAGTGGGTTCCAAGGCAGCGAATCTATCCCCGAGAAGCTGCTGAAACTTCTCGGTGCCCGCCATGATTTGGATTGGGTTCGGTCGGAGCGTGGACTTCACCAGACGGTTTCTTTCAAGCTTCAAATTTATATTCAGAGAGCCTCGAAGGAGTCGGTGATCAGATCCGGTATTGAACCTGTTGATCACTGAGACATCTCTGAATATATGCTTGCTATCCGTCATGATGAAGTCGATCTCATTTTTAGTCACAGAATCGGGACTCCGCCATGTCCACTTCCTTTGGGGCTGTTTCTTAAAGAAAGAGTTCATTAAGAACAGCCCCTCTTTCTCAAGGAAGTTGACGAGCATTTGTCCCCTGTGATTTCGAACACCAAAACCATGCGGGCCTATTCGGGATTCGTTGCCAGTCTGGGTTCCCACCTTGCCGTTAAAGTCCCCCATAACAACGTTGAAGTGAGCCTTGGTGGTGTGATGTAAGGCTTTGGATATGTCTTCGTACATATCCTCCACTTCATCATCCGAGTGTGTCGAGGTCGGTGCGTAAACCTGAATGACCTTCAAGCTGTAGCGCTTAGACAGCCGAAGGATCAGGTACGCTACCCTGGTCGACACACTGGAGATTTCTTCGACGTTGTTAGAGAGGGCCTTATTGACGAGGAAACCTACGCCACCCTGGGATGTTTTATCACCCTCACGAAAGTAGAGAAGATGGCCCGAGTCTAGGGTTACGGTGTCCTCCCCCTCTCTACGGACTTCACATAACCCTAGAACATGCCATTTAATGTTCTCTAACTCCACTTCCAACTGCGCTAGATGGTGATCAAGCCTCAGAGTGCGTCCGTTAAACGTTGCCAGGGTCAGTGTGTGTGGGGTGTGGTAGCCTAATGTAGCCCGGTGATTCCTAGCACCCCCTGCCCCGCCGTTACCGTGGCCGCTACCATGGCCAGGAATAGCGAGGCGGCCGGGAACTGGGGGCCATTTTGTGGCGGTTCTTGTCATTTGGGGGTATTGCCCATAATCCCCACGCTGGGCATGCGGGTTGGGGATCGCAGTTTAGTGGAGTAGTTCTGCAGAGGGCGCTGCTGCCCGCCCCCCGGTGTGTTTCCCTTAGTCGCCTCTTACGACACCCACGGGATGAGTTGGGGTGGTGAAATTCTTTATTATGCCGTCACCACACGGCATTGGACACGGTGGATAGTAGGTGCTTCAATATTAGACCTTTTTTAAGTCTTTGCAAACTATTTGTCACAGTCCTTTGTATAAAAATGCCTCGCTGGGCTTGATAATTATTTGAAAAATTAAAATAACAATCAAACCTGGCTTTCTTTTGGCTACCTGAATGTTTTGAAATTTCGTCAGCTGAAACTAAAAATCTGTGATTTGTGTTTTCTGCGTTTCCTGGTATTCCGAATTATGCCTTATGTTTATGTCTACTCGGCGGCAGAATATGCAAAAAGGATATAACGCTAGCGCCGCAGCCAGGCGTTATCGGGAAAAGTTCCCGAATGCCGAACTTTATCCGGATCACCGCATTTTTGTTTATGTGCACTAGGCATATTCAGAGGGACAACTACTGATGTTCGAGAATCCTAGGAGACTACGAGGACGACGAGCAACTGCCTGCAAACTTTCGCATATCGTCATCCCACCTGCAGGACGGCGTCCTACACTACGTTTACCGAGTCGCAAAATATGTAACTTTTCTATTATTATATTACTACTCTAATCCATTTCACAATATATTCCAATACAATATTCAATCCAATCCAATAATCGATTCTTATTCGTAAATTTTGAAATAAAATAATAATTATTATTCTTATTCTTAAAAAATATATAGGTACTAATCGACAATTAATAAAAATGACTTACTTATTACAATCTGAAGGCAGGGGATAGGATCTCTTCTTATCGTCGTCGTCTCTCGGCGAGAAGTCGTTGGAGAAGCGGTAGTCTCTGCGCCGGGCTTCCTCCCGGCGCGGGCGGCGGCGCGCGTCTCCCCTCACCTCCCGCTCCCCTCTGATCTCCCCCCGCGCCTCCCATTCCTCCCGCGCAACTCGTTCGCGCTCCTCTCTCCGCGTGGAGCGCCGCGCCGCAGCCCAGCCCAGGGTTGAACTATATCTGAAACAAAACATTGTGTGTTAGTGTCGTCAGGGTGCGGTGTCGAAACAAAATATCGTGTTGGCGTTGTCATGGTGCGGTGTCGAAACATAACATTGTGTGTTGGAGTTGTCATGGTGCGGTGTCGAAACAAAATATCGTGTTGGCGTTGTCATGGTGCGGTGTCGAAACATAACATTGTGTGTTGGAGTTGTCATGGTGCGGTGTCGAAACAAAACATCGTGTTGGCGTTGTCATGGTGCGGTGTCGAAACATAACATTGTGTGTTGGAGTTGCTACGGTGCGGTGTCGAAACAAAACATCGTGTTGGCGTTGTCATGGTGCGGTGTCGAAACAAAACATCGTGTTGGCGTTGTCATGGTGCGGTG
Source organism: Eupithecia pulchellata (assembly GCA_963931895.1). Lineage (NCBI taxonomy): Eukaryota > Metazoa > Arthropoda > Insecta > Lepidoptera > Geometridae > Eupithecia > Eupithecia pulchellata. The sequence continues at coordinate 612,475 of OZ007538.1, read as the reverse complement.
TCGAAACAAAACATCGTGTTGGCGTTGTCATGGTGCGGTGTCGAAACATAACATTGTGTGTTGGAGTTGTCATGGTGCGGTGTCGAAACAAAACATCGTGTTGGCGTTGTCATGGTGCGGTGTCGAAACATAACATTGTGTGTTGGAGTTGTCATGGTGCGGTGTCGAAACAAAACATCGTGTTGGCGTTGTCATGGTGCGGTGTCGAAACATAACATTGTGTGTTGGAGTTGCTACGGTACGGTGTCGAAACAAAACATTGTGGGTTGGCGTTGCCACGTACCAGTCACCAGTAGAATCCTACATTAACCATGATGAATAGGTTACAGAATATTTTCGAAAAAGTTAGGGATTCGTATGAAAACTTCAATAAGGTTCAACGTGTATGTCGTAGTTGCCTGGAAGAGATCGCTTTTAGCGATAAGGCCGCCGATTGTGCCATATTATATTTAAGTAGTAGTTACTGTTTTTTATACTGTTTTAAAAGGTGCAATAAAGATATTATTTTCTTATATTATATTATCTTATTGAAGAATTATTATTGGTAACTGGCATAGTGGGTCAATAGAAGAAGCCGAACATGAAATAATGGCATCATGAATAAATTCTGTATTTATTAATACCGTGGATCCTCCGCGGGGTCCCTCGGCCGCGAGTCCACGCGTCGCCGGCTGTCGCGCCACCCCAGCGAACCGTAGTTTCTCTCCGCTGAATATAAGTAATATAATTATAATATAAATAAAACATTATTATGAAGTTTATGAAAATTTCAAGTCACGATAGAAAATAAATAAATAATGATAGTTTTGGTTTAAACCAGAGTTAAATATTGACGTCTTCCGTGGCGCGATGGACTAAAGTTCTGCGACGCAGGAAGTTGAGGGTTCGATTCCCGTATCGGGACATTTTTTTTACGATCTGCTGATATTTGTTCAGGTTTGTTTTCTATGTATAATAAAAAATATCTATCTATCTATTTAATATATTGTATTATGTTTGTATATGTATATCAGTCATCTAGTATCTATAGTAGTACCCATAACACAAGCTCTGCTTAGTTTGGGGCTAGTTGATGCTGTGTGGATTGTCTAGCAAATTTATTTATTATTATTATTTATTAATTCTACTGAACTTAGTATATATAATAGTTAAGTAAAAATAACGTAAGGTACCTTCTCTCCGGAAGCGATCCCACCGATCCCGCGACGAAGACCGTCCCGAGCCGCATCCGTCACTGTAACTTTAAAGAAGACAACATTATATTAGGTATCTAACGAGCGTCTGGTCGAAGCGATGACCCGAGAGCTGGTCAGTCTGGCGCAGCGCATCAGCATTGTCATACAGCGAGGCAATGCAGCCAGCTTCTTGAGATCGCTTCCGATTGGTATTGCTACAAATCAATTGAGCTACCTGTAGTTTGTTTGTCTGAAGTTAGCTCATTGTTATAACTGTAAATACTAGTTTTTTTATGAGTTAATGTTTCGAATGGTTAAAATATTTTCAAGAGAGGGTTAGACTCGTATGAAAATTCCAAGGTGTATGTGTACATAAATATATTTTTTGTAAATTTTGGTTAATATCGTGTGAAGACGGGGCGGACCGCTAGTACCTAAATAAGCACAGCTTCAAATGCAATATTGAAACCTCTAATTATAGCTAACGCTGCTTGGTGATGCTGTAGTCGGTCATCCCACAGTGTCGGGTTGCGTAGGTATCCTTTGCGCTAACAGTATCCACAGCCTCTATACTGCTGTCCAACCGTCCCTGGAGACACGGCTTCCTAGCGGATGGTAGGTCCAAGCCTCTGTCTCTATTGAAACCCGCTAACATTAATATCCAAGTGTAACACTCACTCCTCCTCCTCGTCGTAGGAATGCCTCGGCTTCCTGTGCCGGTCCCGGTCCTTCTCGCGGTAGTCCTTCTGCCGGTCCCGGGACCGCGAGTCTCGGTACTCGCGGCTGTATGTCCTCTCTCGGTCCCACGTGTCGCTGTCTCGCTCGCGGCTCCGCCGGTCGCGTCTGTGCTCCCTGCGAATAAACGATTTTATAACATGCCTTTTGGCTTTAAAAATAGTGAAGATTTCAAGGTCGCTTTTGGTATACATATATTTGCCCATTTACTTTTAAAAATCGGCGTGGATGAGATTTCTAAATTAGATTCAGAGCAAATAAACAATTAGCAACTTTAGGTTTAACCAAATTTGATTATTTGTAGCATTTGAGAATCACTTGAAGATTTTCCCAAGGGCTCGCGAGCGCGACTTTTACCTTATATGTAACAAATATACTGAAAAAGGTGCGGCGTATCGTAATAGATGGTGTTCCTATTATTTTTTTTTTTTAATAATTAAGTAAATTAAATAAAATTATTTTATTTCGGACTTTACTGATCCATAGTAAAATAGTACAATCCTCTTCGATTCCGTTTTAATGTGGCTCCACTGGTTCAAAGAGCAGTCCCAGTCTCGTACAGTCCTCACCTGTGGTCCCGCTCCTTGCTGTCCCGCCGGTCCCGGCCGCTGCCCGAGTCCCGCGGGTCGCGGCCCGACTCGCGGGACTCGCGGCTGAGGTCCCGGTCCCGCTTGTCCCGTTTGTCCCGGATCTTGTCCTTCTCTCGGCCGCTGCCGGAGTCCAAACATTCTCTGGACCCGGACGAATTGTGTCTGCTATATACATGAACATGAAAGACGTGAGTGTTTCATCGCGTGCAAATCTGCAGTTTTCTGCTCTCATAGAGCACTCGGGTTTTAAATGACTGGAAGAACGTAAAAATCTCTGCACAATATTGTTTTATACCGCAATTGGATTGAAAGAGAAATAAATACGACGATAAATATGAGAGAATTAAGCAGGAGTAAATTTTTGGCGTATTATTGCGTCGCCTCGCTTATTGGCTTGATTGACGGTGTATGAAGTTTTGGTATTTTCTTTATTTAGAGGTCTTATGTCGTATGACTTGTGTCAGTTACTTTGGTAAAGGTATTTTTCTTTTATTGCCAAGGCGGCAAGCAATCATACGGCCCGCCTGATAGAAAACGGTTACTTCAGCCTGTGGTTACCTGGATTCTCTATCTCTGTGGTGCGAGGGCGGGCGCGGCAGCCGCGAGACGGGAGGCAGGTCTTCGTCCCACGGAGACACGTCTCGGGATGATGAGGAGGTTTGAACTGGAACATACGAGTAACAAATTACCTAACTGATAATGCTGGAACTTTTCATGCAGCGTTTCCGCGCACGAGCAAGCAAAGCTTGTGTTAGTTAGCACCAATGGCAGATAAACCATATTTGAGAATATTTTGTTATATCAGTGTTGTTTGTTATATCATTATCAAAGGTAGGCCCATATTTGGATGTAATTAAATACCTTTAAACACTTTCTTGCAGCACTTACAATGCGCAAGTGGCATCATTATCAAGAGTTATAGGGTGGCAAGCGAAGCGAGCCTTCTTCTCGCCTTACTTTTTCCGTTAGTCTAACTTGTTGAAAATTTTGGCGAAGTAAAATTTTTTGCTATAACTTATTATAAAATAAGATATGGTATAAGGGGTTATTGATTTGTATTTTTTTGTCGCTGAAGGTGACGATCTCTCCTGTTCATGTTCATGTGTTAATAGTAACTATGGAATAGTTGCTTATAATTATGTATTTATTTTTTTAACAACTTATACGATTTATTATAACGCATAACATTAGTTGCATAAATAATTTTAATTTTAATTATAATTTTAATATTTTGAAAATTTTATAACATTTATTAATAGGTACTTCAATTAGTTCATACAATAACACGTTTATATTAGTTATAGTCAGGCGGGCGAGGGGCACCAGCCAGCACCGTCCAGCGACTGGCGCAGCCGCAGCCTAGTGGCCGTGGCTGCGCCAGTTATCTGTAGCAGCACTCACCGGTCCTGTGCGCATGCGCGTGTCGGGGCGGGCGGCGCGCGCGCGGGCTGGAGTCGGAGGAGGCGGGCGAGCGCGCGCCGCCCAGCACCGCCCAGCGGGACGAACACCCGGACACCACCACCTTCTCTGTACAACAACACACATATATAATACTAGCGGACCGCCCCGGCTTCGCACGGGTATTAAACAAAAAATTCAGAAATTATACACACTAACACGATGGGTATCACAGTTTTCATACGGATCCCTTACTTTTTTTAACGGGATTGGGGTTTTTGACATTGACTCGACACTCCATAACTGACACTGGCCGTAGAGAAAAAGCAAGCACCGTGCGCTATACATATATTCAACCTCTTTTTATATTATTACGCGCCATAATAGAAAAAGAGGTTGAATATACAGCGCACGGTTTAATTATTGAATTTTACATGCGGATCCCTGACTTTTTGAAAATATTATATAGCCTATGTTCATCACGGAAAATTTTGGATTCTAATGGTGAAAGAATTTTTCAAATTGGTCCAGTAGTTTCGGAGCCTATTCAATTCAAACAAACAAACAAACATACAAACAAACAATCAAATCTTTCCTCTTTATAATATTAGTATAGATATAGGCCTCCTTATCGATTTCGATGACGGCGACCCAAGATATTACGGATTCATTTTTTTTTCTTATCATGAGCCCTTATATTATACCCTTACACATATACACGTACCAACTAACATCATCATCAACACTGGGCACAGGCACAGATCATACGGCACGGATAGGCTGTACCAGGGACGCAGCCGCATCAGGGAACGTACAACGTAGGTTTTTTACCTAGTTCAGGCACTATCCCCTAAAGTATAATATTGAGTTCTATTTGTTATTCTATTAGACTTAAGTTATTTTGAATAAATTATTTTATTTTACTTGTGAGTATGGGCCGTGGGGGTTGCGACTTGCTACGCTCGCTACACAAACATAGCATTTCAATACACACAGCGTGGCGAGCAAGCCATGAGATGTCAGGAAATGCGATCCTTGGCATGGCATCCGAGGCATGCGTGGGGTTGTAGCCAACAGCACAGTGGCTCTTAATAAAATAAAATACTTAAAGGAAAAATGGTATTGTACCTATTGTTTTACAGTGACGATACGTGTACTCGATTAATGAGTTCTGCCAATTTCTTAAAAATTAAATAAAATTAAACGATACCTAAATGATAAATAACTGAGAAGGAGAAAGTTTAATCAAGGTATACCCCATCGCATTTCAGTAATTTTATTAGAATAACCTGCTATATAATTAGATACCTAGTCGACAAATATCAATAAATTGTATTATAGTGACACAACGCGGCTTGCTGCGCTCGCCTATGTTTAATAGCCTAGTCTAGTCATCTTGTCTGTTCCCTATCTCACCTTTAGTGTCGGGCGAGGATCCGCTGGCCGCGTCGCTGACGGAGCCAGCGGACAACCGCAGCGGCTGCGGCGGCAGCGAGCGGACCAGCGGCTCTATCTTCACTTCCTTCTTGTCTGCCACTTGAGGAGTTGATCGAGGAAGCTCCGGTTTTTCTTCACGGTCTTTGACCACGGGGCTTTTTCTAGGGAAAGGAAATATTGTTTGTGTGAAAGAATTATTAACTGTTCTAGATTGTAACCTATTATTAAATCGTTAGCTATGTACATTAAGACTTCTAGATTATAACATTTTATTAAATCGTTAGCTATGTACAAAATTCCGGCACGCTACACCGATGAATGATCGACGGCACGCAAACTAAAAATGTGCTGGCTGTGAGTCAAACATTAGTTTTATGTAAACAAAACATGAACCGTCAAGTGCAGAGAGTTACAAACTTTTGTCGATTATGTATACTTATTACAGATACTAGATACTTCAGAGGTACTGGTAAATATTTCAACTCTTTTCCAATGTACTTAAATCAAAAATACGAAACCTGCACCATTTTCAAAAACTGCTTCGAACAAAAACTGCTTCGAAATGTACTAATTAATAACTTTCATATTATATTCCACCAAATAAAATTTAAAAATATTCCGTTCCCTTTTTTTATTTTTGTATTTTCGAGAAGTTGGACAAACAACACCTTGTTCCTTATTATGATTCCTTATTTGTGGTATTTCAAACATTGCACTATTTAATAGGAAGGCAAATTATATCATCAAGCAAATATCCAACAAATTTGCTGAGCAGAAGCTGAAAAGTGATATCGCCAAACCTGAACGCATCCTCAACATGCGTGAAAGAGAGCGAGCTATTGTCGATGCAGTCGAAAAAGTCGGAATTATCGAAGCCGTCTGATTTCTCGTCGGACTTCTTCCTCTCCTTCGGAAGCTCCGGCGGCAGGGATTCGAACTCTTCTGGCGGCTCCATTATCGTGATCTCGCGGAGCGCCGCGTACCTGGTTGGGAATAGCATAGGGGTAACTAGCCTACTTATAGCTTTCTATTTGATGAACTATTATGAAGTTTTGAAAATGTATTTTATTGATTTTTGATCGACTTAACGAAAGAACAATAAGGAGGTTCCATGTAATAATAACAAAACACAAAAAATAAAGAAAACACGAACTGGCTCGAGACATAACCGCACACACACACAACTTAATAAAAATAAGTAATAAACAAATTGTATTATAACTGATAAGTCAGCGGTTCGGATGATTTGTTCGCTATTTATAAAGAATACACATTATGGCGTATCTTACCTTGACAGATACTAATAGGATTAATCAAAAGTTGATAGATAGGGTTTAAATAAAATATGTAGTTCACAGTGTAGCGGTACCTACTTGAAGATTTAAACGTTATTTCAAGCAGTTAATCGGCTTATCGCGAGTGTAATTTGTAATTATATTGTAACTAGCTCTTAATCATCAATTTCTTAACCGTCAATAAAACTATTTAAACAGAACATTCCCATGTTATATGCCAGAAAAACGGTACAAATTAGCAATAACTAATACGTAGTAGTGGCATAGATAATCTTACCTGTCATTATTGTCCTCCAGTTTAACATTCACGTGCCCGTTGTCCCTCGGCGACACGCTCCGCCTACTCTTCTCAATCTGCAAACTCTTCATAACACACTTTATGTCTTCTATCTTAGCGTCGATCGGCGTCGTCGACGGCTTAGGACTAACAGAGTTACGGAACATATTGAACGAATCTATCGTCAACTCATCTAACGATTTCAATGGACTTTTGGACGTCTCTTTCTCCTCCGTATCAAGGTCTAAATTCGCTCGCATTATGTTGTCTTTGGCCGTCAGTTCTTCCTTTTCGTCGGAATCCTGTTTGTTTTCTAGCGGGTCGAGGACAGACATGGCTTTGAGCTCTTCTTCTTGTATTTCTCTGAAAGCTGCGTATCTGTCGTATGACGCGTTCGCCTTTTTGTCGAAGTCATCGAAGTTGGCTTCGAACGCGGCGCTTTCCGGCGGCGGCGTGAAGTTGTCTTCGAACTGCGGTTTGAATTCGGAAGGTGGAGGGGCAGTGGAGATTTTAGGGGCTTCACTAGTCGAGGCATTTCGATTTGTTCAGACTTTAGGCGAGGGATTTCAATTTGTTCGGGGGAAGCAGCGCGGTACGTCGATATTTGGATGCCGTGTTTGGATCGTCCGAAATTCGCCATGTCTAAGTGTATTCGCTGAAAATAAAGAAATGTCGTATTGACGATTCATACTAATATACGTTTTCGTACTTTTTAATAGAAATTTGATGGCAAACTTCATCATCCATTCCATTACCTCAGAATGCTCATATAAATCGGTCTCATTCACAGCGCTAGAGCGGTTAATCCACTCGTCATGAAGAGTATAAACTTCAACCTACGTCCAGCAAAACCTGCTGCGGATTATCATGACATGGTCTGCATATGTGAAAAGAAGTTAGTAAAATAATATACAGGGTGTTTGGTACATCGTTTGCTAAAATGAAAGGGGAGCGAGAGAGCTTAAGAAGAATTTTGTAAATTACACATAAAAATTCAAAAATATTACATAAAATACTCCGTGAAGTAAAATTTTTGGGGAGTCGAGAAGATAGCAAAAACTCCCTCCACCCCCCATTTCTTTTTGGCAAACGATGTACCTGTAAAAAGTAACTAGAGGGTATATGTACCCGAGCTGCAAGCAGCTCGGGGGGAGTGCTTCGCCTTAGGCGGCCTTATCGCATTGGAGTTTTTACTTTTCATAACCTAAAACGTCTTTGATTTGATGGAAATCGATATCCATGTGTAAAATCTGCGATAGTAAACTGTCAGCCACCTTGGATTTGAAAATGGTCATCTATTTCGTAATCTACGTGTTTGATTAAGTCGAAAACGATACCCGTATGTGTAAGTGTTTGGTCACACAGCAAGGCTCGCTTCGCTCGCCTTGCAGTGTGACACTTGTCGAATTGCGGTTCGCTTCGCACACCGCAATCCGACCCACCTCATGGGGAGTCGTGGGGGTCACAGCACGACTCGCTTCGCTCGCCGTGCTGTTCCCTTAGTCGCATTGCAGCTCGCTTCGCTCGCCGCAATGCTCCATCCGCTTGCTGGGAGGGTCATGGGGGGTCGTGGGAAAAGTAATCTATACTAATATTATAAAGAGGAAAGATTTGATTGTTTGTTTGTTTGTATGTTTGTTTGTTTGTTTGTTTGTTTGTTTGTTTGTTTGTTTGAATTGAATAGGCTCCGAAACTACTGGACCGAGTTAAAAAATTCTTTCACCATTAGAATCCTTAATTTTCCGTGATGAACATAGGCTATATAATATTTTCAAAAAAGTTAGGGATCCGCATGAAAAATTCAATAATTGAACCGTGGGCATTCACCGTGGTATATTCAACCTCTTTTTCTACTATGGCGCGTCAGAATAGAAAAAGAGGTTGTATAGCCCACGGTGCTTGCTTTTTCTCTACGGCCAGTGTCAGTTTTGGAATGTCGAGTCAATGTCAAAAACCCCAATGCTGTTAAAAAAGGTAAAGATCCGTATGAAAACTGTGAAACCCATCGTTTTAGTGTGTATAATTTCTGAAATTTTTGTTTAATACCCGTGCGAAGCCGGGGCGGGCCGCTAGTAATGTATATACTCACAGCCCTGTCGTTGTCGGCGGCTAGGTACGTGCGCAGGTACTCCGTGAGCTGCGGCAGAGTCATCGACGAGAGGCTGTCCGCCGGCACTCGCAGTCTGCAATCACAACCAGTTTGCATACAGATATTTGTTCAGGGTGTTCTGGTCGTCTATATAATTATATTGTATTATGTATTCATCTAGTACCCATAACACAAGCTCTGCTTAGCTTGGGGCTAGATGATGCTGTATGGATTGTCCGGCATTATTTATCATTTATTTATTTATTATTTAAAGTGCACCATGACACTAACGTATCCGAGAAAATGTTATCTATTAAAGTTTGTTTTTAAACGGTGCCTCAACATTTTGGGGGGTGGGGGTTGAAACCCAAAACTCCCCCACTCCCTACGGCCGTGCGTGTATTCATATCAATAAATCAAGTTATCATTTTAATCAATCCGTCAATTATCATCTCCTATGAATATCATCAAGGTGTATGTGGAACACAGACCTGTTGGCCAGTTCGTCTATATTGCAGGTGAGCAGCTGGCTGAGCGTGATGTCGAACCGTCGCGCGGCGGGCAGCGGCGGCGGCGCGGGGCTCAGGTACTCGTCCTCGCTGCTGTTCGTCGCTGCAGACGACAGCCGCGGCTTCGTGCTGCGGTCCGCCTGCGGAATTTCATACTCAGCTCACAGAACACAACCTCTCACAACTTCGTATCAGATTCAATAACTTTATTTCTTTAGGCTTACAAAATAAGCACTTAGACAAGTCAAACTTCAAACAGATTATTATTATAAAAAAGAAATAAATATGTTATTGATTTCTCTTCACTTCAATTTTTTGTCAAGTTATAATGTTTTATTAAATAAAGTATTTGAAATGAAAGCGTGGGGTTTTCTAGTCATGCATTTAAAATATATTCGTTGATCGATTAATGCAATAAACAGCAGAGGGAATTTTTTTTAGCCTTTTGATACACTGTGCGATGGGGTCATACGTACCCCATCGGCGTATGAATTCGACGATGTGAATAATGCAATCTCAATACATAATCAAATCAAAATAAGGTAGTTAATTGGTTTAGTGCCAATAAGTTCTTGCTTAACGGAAGCAAAACGAAATGTTTAACATTTATTTTACCTAATGTAAAACAAGTTAAGGCTGATGTAAAGATAAAAGGGGAATCGTTAGAAATTGTAGACGCTACTGTATTCTTAGGAATAACCTTAGATAGTACACTTCAATGGGGCCCACACGTAGATAAGCTATCGAAGAGACTTAGTTCTGCAGCGTATGCAGTCAAAAAAATCCGTCCACACGTAGATAAGCTATCGAAGAGACTTAGTTCTGCAGCGTATGCAGTCATAAAAATCCGTCCACACGTAGATAAGCTATCGAAGAGACTTAGTTCTGCAGCGTATGCAGTCAAAAAAATCCGTCCACATGTAGATAAGCTATCGAAGAGACTTAGTTCTGCAGCGTATGCAGTCAAAAAAATCCGTCATTATACAGACGTTGATACTTCTACGCTAGTCTATTTCAGCTACTTCCATTATTATGTCATATGGCATACTGCTGTTGGGGAACACTGCAGATATTAACATCATATTTGTACTGCAGAAGAGGGCTGTTCATGCAATCTATAATATGTTTCCCAGAGAATGCTTGCGTGAAAAATTCAAAGAAATAAAACGTAATGATGGTGAAAATATGCTCAAATTACAAATCATTTTGTTATTACGTTTGTAGGGAGAGCAAGACTTCTTGCCGTAATACAGTGTTTACTAATACGGAGGACTGTCACTCGACCACGGGTAATAAAACACACAAGTATAATTACTAATATAACCAACTGTAAATTGTAACCCTTAACTTTAAGTAGTGCTTACGTTTGAAATAAACTTTTACTTTACTTTTTACTTTAAAGTAGGTACATAATATGTAATACTAGCACTTAAGTTTAAAAATTTACTTTGTAAGCCATTTTTATGGAAATAAACTTTACATTACTTTACGTTTGTATGGGTAATGCATCCGTCACCGGAGCCTTAAAGCACCTCTACAATTTTAAAGCAGTTCTACAAATAAAAGATCCATCAAGGAGCCAAATTTGATTCGTGAATAGATGTTTAGAAAGGTAGCTTTAAGATAGCTTCATGTTCTAAAGGTATGTTGGCTATTTTGAAATATTCTCAAGTATAAATTTCAAGGAGCTATTTGATTTTATTGTTTTAGTTAACTCTCTTTAGAACCCCCTTGTTTCAAAATCCTTCTGCACGACGCATTCGGAACTAAAACTATAGCGCGCAGTGTTATTTCTATGATTTCACAACAATTCATATTAGTTTATTCTAAGGAAAACCAGAGGCTTTTACTAAACAGGCTTACAAATGTATGTACAGATAGCTTATTGAAGGTTTCACGGATAGAAGTTCATAAATCGAATCTACTGCGAGCTGTCGTATTTGATAAACCTAGGACTATACCAGCTGTATATGCACTTTGGTTTAATCACATCACATGACATCATCAGCTTATAATAGTCCACTGGACATAGGCCTCCTCTAATGAGCCCATAGATGGCTTTACTTATCATTTGGGGATTATTACCCATAACCCCCATGCAGGGCATGCGGGTTGGGAATCGCAGTTCGGTAGTTGTTCTGCAGAGGGCGCTGCTGCCCGCCCTCAGTGTTTCCCTCAGTCGCCTCTTACGACACCCACGGGAAGAGTGGGGGTGGTGAAATTCTATGCCGGCACCACACCGCCAATTTGGTTTGATAAAGTGTTATAAAGTCTCA
>OZ007538.1:537407-600494 GCA_963931895.1 Eupithecia pulchellata | reverse complement strand
GGAGGCCTATGTCCAGCAGTGGACTAATATAGGCTGACAATGATGATCATGATTAAGAAAGGTTTCAATGTATGAGGGATTTAAGTTAGCTTTCTAGAAAAATACATATAATTAGGAAAGGAAATGGCCCTCAATTTGGAAATTGTTTATTAGAGGTTATATCAGCCACGTTGTCGAACGACCGAAGAACATCTTGTCTATTTTATAGTATTTCCCAGAGTCCTGTAAGGTCTAAAGGAAATAAAGCACTGATATATTTCACTGACTGATATTTGTTACATGCATCAAAGCTAAGCTCGACAAGCAGCGCTAGAAAACAGTCTCCTAGCTAGACGGGTTACGTTACTCAGGGGTTACGAGACGAGACAATTAAATAAAACTTAAGAACTTGAAGTTAAAGACGGTACGTTGTAGGACTGACCAAGCACTATGTGAAAGACACATCAAGTTACTTCGAACTTGAGTATTTTTGCTAACCGCAGTCTGCAAAAAAACTACTCTAGATATGGCAGTAACGAAACAATGTTGAAATCTTAAAGACAGTACGCTGTCTAAGCACATACCAACCACTTTTGTACACATATGTAGGTAAAGTAAGTTCGAACTTGAGTTTTTTGCCGTCCCTAGTCTGCAAAACGGCAAACTGACTAAAACCTTGGCAAAAAAAAATTAAATAGCTTTTTGTGTAAGGTAATTTTCACAATAATTTTCTTATAGACAGACAAACAAACAGACGGATATATCATACAATTTTAACAAAATATGAAGAGATTATGTAGGTTAGGTAGACAACAAGTTAAGGGTAGCCATGAAACATTGACTCAGGTAATCGACAAAACAACAGCACAACACAACACACAACAACAGGGTACAGTGTGTGTGTGTGTGTGTGTGTGCGACCGTTACCTGGCGAGGCCGCGGTCGCGCTTTTGTCTTTACATTTTTCCTTTTCACGATGGCTATCTGTAAACCACCATCTTATTAGTTATTTATTTATTTATTGCATTCACGTCCATTACAAGGTTACATTTTAATTGGTAGCATTTACATGAACCCTGTAAGAGCGTTGCGTTATCTTTGTTAGTAGTCCGCCACGGCTTCGCACGACTATTTAACAAAAAACAAAACAGATTTTTACACACATGTACACATAACGTGTAAAAACATCAACATTTTCATAATTGGATCCCAAACTATATATCTATATGGTATAACTCACCCAGTATACCGATGTGCCCCAGAGTCGTGACGGTGTAAGGATTCAAACAGTATAAAGGTTCTGACCTGCCTGTGCAGGCGCGGCGAGCGCGGCGCGGGCTCCGGCGGCAGCGACACCTGCAGCGGCCCGTTGAACACCCCCCGCCCCCCGCGCCTCCGCCTCCTCCCCCCGCGGGACCTCCCTCCGCACCGCCTCCCTCCGCTTAGGGAACTCCTGCATACTCTTAAACGGATCCTCCTTCGACTCCGAGAACGGATCAGAATTATCGAACGGATCCGTCTCCTCGAACGGATCCGAGCCGAACAATCCGACCCCGAAATAGGATTGCTTCACCGCTACCGACCCCCCAGAATGGCGCGTCAAAGAGGTCATTGTCGTCGTCGGCATGTACTCTTTATCCGGCTCGTTTATTTGTAAATCTTTGAGCACCTTCTTTGGAGGGTTTTTGAGCTCCTGAAAGAATAGTTTTTTGTCAACGTAAGGTTTGCTCTTGCCCGTGCCGAGAGGGTCGAGGTCGGTGAAGACGTCGTAACTGATTGATGATGATGATGGCGCGACACTCCCCAACGATACCTGCAAACACCGCAACACTAATTATGTACTCGGACTCATTTCACTTATATACTTTCGTTTTGACTTTCTATATATTTTGTATTTGAATTGTTGGTAACTTGCGCAAAGGACCGATTCGGATCGCAACGCCCATTTTATGCTAGGTTCATAACAACTTTAGTTTACTTTTGTTTCCCCGACGACTACAGTTAATCTTCGTTGTGAATAAAGGACTAATCCTATTAAAATATAGTTTGGTTCCCAAAATGTGAATCGAATTTGTATTAGTTTTTTCTTTGAATGTTGGTGTGATCCGGGTGTTCTTGGCTATGTTATGATTGATGAGAACCGATGTAGCCGTATTATTGTTAGTGTATCTTTCTACCCAAGTTTTACTTTGAAACTAAGGTTGAAGAGACCAAGACCTCGGGGTTATAGATTTTTTGTAAATAATCATAAAATTATGTACAGATAGAAATATTAAAGCTTTTAAAATTAATTTTTGAAAGTGAATACTATGATCAGGTAGAAATAATCGGTGTTCGGTGGAAATAATTTGTAATGTATGAATGTTTTATGTGTAAAAGATATGGATGATTGTTGCATATTCGTATATAAATATTTTAAGATATGTTGCTGTTCGACTGGGCAAAAATTTAAGTTTACTGTCTTTAAAAAAATTGTGTTGTTGCCTGTTCAGTTAAACGGCTGTTTTTATAATGAATCAGTTTTTTATGTAGAAATTTAGAAGAACGTTCAGAAGTAACACATGTTATTGTTTGGTATTTTATAATTAATCTTTTCTTCTTCATTCTTAACTATCGTAATGCACTAAAGCGACTTATGAGAAAAACTAAAAAGTGCAAAAATAAAGTTAAAGTAAGGTCGCAGTAGTAGGTGCGATGTAATGGGTTGCTACACATGCTAGCTACGACAGGTTGTCACGGGTACATTTATTAGTCTTACAGTGGAGGCAGGACGTCACAGGGGGACACAAAATAGCAATGGCAGATGTCAACCCAGAAACAAATTTCCACTATTAAGGTGGAAAAAAACATCGCAATCGTGCAGAATTTACTCAGGTACGTAAATTTTTTTTCGATTGGACGTTTTGAAATTTTTTACTGTGTCAACTAAAAACACTTTTTTAATTATCATTGGGTTTATTTTGTTCTGGGTGGTTCATGCCAAAGCTGTTTTGTGGTAACATAAAGGTACAAAAAGAATAACATGAAATGAAAATACGAAGATTTAAAAAGCAATTCCTTATTCTTTACAATATTAAAAAGCGAGTGTTGAACTCTAAATATATATAAAATATTAAAAATTATTTAATAAAATTATTCGTAAGTCATTCTATACTTCAGCTAAATTTGTCATTATGGGCCAGTTATTGAATCGTCAAATAACTTTTGTCTAATGAATACATGTCAAATTAGAGGTTTGAAATCTATATTATAGAAAAATATCTCCTGTCAAATAGCAATACTTATCCTTAGATAAAAGGTAACTGACAATTGAACAATCTGACTTGTAGCTGAAGCATATTCCAACATAAAGTACGTTTGCCGCATAACTTTAAACATTTATAAATACAACATTAATTACTGCAGTGAGACAACAGGCTCCAAAACAAATAAATAAATTACATCAGGTGCACATAACTTACCGGTGGCTCGCTGGGCACATTATTATCCACCAATGAGGTAGGTGGAGTTTCGAAGTTCGAAGCGGCGAGGTCGAAAGGCAGCGAGGTCTGTTTGTTCGGACTGAAGACCGTCCGCGCGGTCGCGGGCGTGTTTCGCCCACGTGTGGAAGCCCCGGACGGAGGTGGGGGGAGGAGGGCTTTCTGGGAATTGTTAAATGCTAGGTTAGTGCTAACTGGACTTGTTAAAGGAGCTTCATTAAGGGATCAAGATAAAAAAAAATACTTACCTATTTCTACGTGGAGAACACTGTTACATACGGTTTTCCCCTAACCCACAGATACCCCCACTCGAGCCTCGACACAGAGAGCATAGCTGTTACTCCTTCAACCTTACACACCTAGCTATAAGAGCTATATTCACCTGCGACTGTGAAGTGGGCACTATGAACGAGTCCCCGAAGGGATCGGCGGACGGCGTCAGCTCCTCCACCTGCGTGAGGCCCCGACGCAGGGAGCACAGCTCCTGCTCGAGGTCCACCAGCTCCGCGACCCCGCCTTCCGCCCCGGAGTCGGGTTTCGCGGCCGCTTCCGAAGACATCATGCTCTGCCGGATAACGTACTGATGATGGGGTTATGGGAGTCTTTTGTTTGGAACGTGGGGGGAATAATTGTTGCAGGAAATTATAAGCGACTATTGATCCGCCCCGGCTTCGCAAGTTGAATTGAAAATCAAATTGAATTTTTCATGCGGATCCCTAAATATAAAAAAAAATATATTTTTGCTATGTTGTAGCCTATGTTCTACCTACATGGAAAATTTCCGATTCTAATGGTGAAAGAATTTTTTAAATCAGTCCAGTAGTTTTGGATCCTATTCAATACAAACAAACAATCGATTTTCCCCTTTATAATATTAGTATAGACTAATATAGAATTAGTATAGAAAATGAAACGTAATAATAGTGTGAATACTTTTAGTGTACCTACAATCTAAGCTACGAATCGCTGTAGAGTTCAACCCCCTTATTCAGAATGGTCCACCAACTTAAAACAGATGCTAAGCTGTGTTATTTCTTACGATGACTTATGTCATAAGAACAGAAAGAGAAATAACAGTTTTTTAAGTTAGCAGTTTTGGGCCGGGGTGGGGCTTTATGTGGAAAACACAACAGACAGGGATCTTGAAATCGTCGCATCGCATCGAATCCCACCACACATTTTCATCACAATTCATTCATTTACTTTTAAACAGTTTCTAGAGAGAAATTTTCGTTTCTGAGAACACGTTATCAATTAAATGTGTATTACCAAGATATGATTAATTTTACTCTTCATTTTGACACTTGGAGTCGGCGACAGAAGGCAAATCCTGTGCTCACACATTTCCACAAGTACACCCTGTACTTGTCAGTACTTATAACACACCCTTATAACTATATACACGTATTAAAACAAATAAATGTAAAGTAAGTGTCAAACAAGTCACTCATCCATACGAATGCAAATCACTGTCTGTCTGTCAGGCCTTACGCGGTGTTTGTGTTAGCCGCTAGTATTTTCAAAACAAAAATGTAAGCAAACAATACTGTTATAAGATTATTAACAAACATGAAAAATTTCTTGTCAGCATTATTATAGATTCGAATCAATAATACAATTGATTGTTTGTTGCGAAACGAACGTTTTCACAACTTATCCATACAACTGTATTACCCTATTTATAATGATGTGCTAGATATAATACCGGACAATCCACACAGCATTATCTAGCCCCAAGCTAAGCAGAGCTTGTGTTATGGGTACTAGATGACTGATATACGTAGGGGAAGGTTGCTATGAATGGACCACCTAACTTTATGACCTCATATCTCAAAAAGTATAAGTGATTAAATGAAACCAGTTTATAATTTTTATTTCTTAGGACCTTTATTTATAGTTGTCAATCGTACAAACAATTCGGGCTAACACTTTCCGACATTAACGAAGAAAATTAAATCTTTGGCTGTTGCCTTCTTTGGACCATGGGTACCATCATTGGACCACTAGGTTGCCATCAATGGACTTCGAGAAGTTTGTTCTAGAGGTCCAATCATGGCAACTAGTTATAATTATCAATATTTATTAGACACTACAATAAAATTTAACATCTGGAGGGAGGTCACTTTCAGTTCCTGGTATTTGCACGTGTTCTTTGGCTTTTTGGTTCACTCCGTCTACTCTTCATTTTGGTGTTGCTCGGAACCCCGTATATTCTGCTTGCTTATTTTAAACCAATGTTTTTTTTTCCTTACCGATTCTATAACAAGATTCATACTTGCTTCATTCCATGCAAAATATTTTCTTATTTGAGGCGACATTCTGAAACATGAAATAATTTATAATATAAAAATAAATCTAGGTTATATATAAAATCTAGGTTATCTGATAATTATGAAAAAGAAAAAAAAAGTTGCTATCGTTGGACCGGTCCAACGATGGAACTCTCTTGCGGTCCATTGATGGCAACAAGGTACTAATTAAGAAAAATAAATCCAAACAATACATGGATATGACTTGACAAAATTGAATAACAAACATGGAATAACAATTTAACTATCGAATATTTTCTAATAGTACACGCAGACAAATATGAATACAATGATACTTACATGAAGATGTCCTGAGACAAATTATTAGATTTTGACCGTCGCAAACACACTAACTCCCGTCACTCCTTGCCTCGTGTCGCAGCGTAACGGAGGTTACAGGGGGGTGCAACTGAGTCGCCGCGGACTTGTTTCGATAGGTTTAGTTGTTGCTAGCTTGCATATTTTTGGAAATACCTTGGTGGTCCAATGAAAGCACTGGTCCAATGATCGCAACCTTCCCCTAATACAATATTATTACATAAATAGATATTTTTATTATACATAGAATTGCCTGTAAACTAGCCCTAGAGGTCACTCACCGTAATCATCATTTCAGTCAAGACGTACCTACACTTCTGGACTTAATTATGTTTCGCCTAAAGATCGTCAAAAACAGGTACTGCGCGGCCTGTATCTATCGTTTTCCTGTGGCTCTATTCTGCTAAAGTATTCTCATCACCATGTTTTCGTCACTGAATCATTCGTTTTGATATTCTACCTTAGATGAAACTACTTAAGGCGCATACAGCACCTAAACTAGCGCCACCACCTACTTTATGTTATTATTCTGTTTAACAAAGGAATTTTCAAAAATCCATCGTCCAGTTTGTGATACCTATCATAAGCTTTTTTTTAATGCCTCTGTAATAGTTTTATTCTATTTAGTTTAGGAAGAGATACGAAAATAGATTTTGGTGGCCACCAAGGGCAACTTCGTATCTCTTCCTAAACTAAATAGGTTAAAACTATTACAGAGGCATTAAAAAAAAGCTTATGATAGGTATCACAAACAGGACGATGGATTTTTGAAAATTCCTTTGTTAAACAGAATAATAACATAAAGTAGGTGGTGGCGCTAGTTTAGGTGCTGTATGCGCCTTAAGATGCAGAGATGTACGGCATGTGTCGTGACACCAAACTAGAACTTATCAATCTGTCCGTGGTAATGGCACCGCATGCACTGTTGGAGTTTCTTTCATCTAAGGAATTTGCGTGGAGATTTTACGATGATGCCATTATCTTAGTCGAGCGATTGGTTAGCAGAATTGGGCCCCAAGTCGGGGATCGTTATCTCTTTAATAAAGACTCAAATCCTTGCACTACTAAGGTATCATGGCATGACCCATAAGGTAAGTCCTACTGTAGGACATACATACAAAAGTGCCCTTTCTAATGCTGATTTTACGAATATTTACTCTAAGAAACCTGAACGAAACTTCAAAATTATTGTAATGTAGAAAAGATATAAAATGATGTCATCATCAAAAAATCTCTGAATCAGTTTGACCGGAGAGTCCTAAAATTACTACACGCCTACATCTGTTACAGTCATTGTGGAAATAATTTAAACAATTTGAATAATTAGACTCAAGTAAAACTCGAAAACAAAGTCTACGTATTGGAATGTTTTTGAGAATCATCTATCTATACTATAATGATATTATAATGAGGAAAGATTTGTTTGTTTGTTTGAATTGAATAGGCTCCGAAACTACTGGACCGATTTGAAAAATTCTTTCACCATTAGAATTCAGAATTTTCCCTGATGAAAATAGGCTATAGAATATATTCTAAAAATTAGGGACTAAAATGAAAAAAAAAATATTATGACTCCGCTGCTTGCTGTTTCTCTACGGCCAGTGTCAGTTATGAAGTGTCGAATCAAAGGGATCAGTATGAAAACTGTGAAACCCAAGGTAGTGTGATAATTTCAGTTTTTTTTTAATCATATTTATTTTAGAAACCTTTAAGTATAAATAATACATCTTATTGTGTAAACATGGAAGTAAATGTAGAAATTTTTGTTCGATACCGGCGGCGGCTCGCAAGCCTTAGATAGAGCAGTTACCTTGTTGTTGATGGTGAGGGCGGGCGCGAGGGCGGGCGGCGCGGGCGGGCGGTGCTGCGCCGCCGCCCTGCCCGCCTCCAGCTGCTGCTTCGCCAGCTCCACCTCCTTCTTCTTCAGCTCGAACACCACTTGGAACAGATCCCGCATCGCTATCACTACCTGCAATACAATCATTCCCGTTCAGAGATCCTGCATCGCTATCAATACCTGCAATACAATCATTCCCGTTCAGAGATCCTGCATCGCTATCACTACCTGCAATACAATCATTCCCGTTCAGAGATCCTGCATCGCTATCACTACCTGCAATACAATCATTCCCGTTCAGAGATCCTGCATCGCTATCACTACCTGCAATACAATCATTCCCGTTCAGAGATCCCGCATCGCTATCACTACCTGCAATACAATCATTCCCGTTCAGAGATCCCGCATCGCTATCACTACCTGCAATACAATCATTCCCGTTCAGAGATCCCGCATCGCTATCACTACCTGCAATACAATCATTCCCGTTCAGAGATCCCGCATCGCTATCACTACCTGCAATACAATCATTCCCGTTCAGAGATTCCGCATCGCTATCACTACCTGCAATACAATCATTCCCGTTCAGAGATCCCGCATCGCTATCACTATCTGCAATTATTGGAATACATTTATTGCTGTGAATCAGGTTATATTCAATTGAATTAGGGACCGTTCAAGTATTACGCAAGAAAATTTATTACAATTATTTGCCGAAGCCGGGGCGGATCGCCAGTATCTAAATAAAAATAATAACGACACAAAAAGGCGGACTTATCTCTGAGAGCGGACTTGACTGGTAGATTCCTCACTTGAGTACAGCTAACAGCAGACTGTTGACTTACTTGACTAGCAGCTAGACAGTTGACTTACTTGACTAGCAGCTAGACAGTTGACTTACTTGACTAGCAGCTTTATCAGTCTTGATGCCGAAGAAGCGGTGCCCCGTGTCTGGCGAGCCGAATATGTACCCGAAGGCTCTGGAGTCCGTCATGTCCTGAGCTATGAACGATATCTTGTGCACCGGGTGGTGGTACAGGGAGTCCTGCGAACAAGTGCTTTATTTATTTTATTTTTATTCATTAAGGGCCTCTTACCGGTGAGTTTCCCATACAAACGTAATACCAAAATGATTTGTAATTTGAGAGTATTTACACCATTACTGCTATTATTTGTATTAGAATAGTATTTATCTAGGTTCCTACAACAAGCTTTTTAGAAAATAATTGTCTATCTACACAAATAATAAGAAAACGTGTTTTCTTTGAAAAAATCCGATTTGGTTTAATTTCAATTCAGTGAAGTGTTTTGAAAAAACATTAGTTTCCTTCCACGACAACAACAAGTTGTTATGTTTGATAGGCAGAATAACGATAAATCTAACTGATCAATCTCTTAAGTGGTGATTTAATTAAGCTTAGCTCTATTTCTATAATCTCACATCAGTGCGTTTAGAACAAGAATAGAAGGCGTGCTTTAATAGTTCAACACGCTAGGGGTGTACGGGTCACGACCCTGTAACTTTTTATCTAGACAAGAATAGAGAAAAAATATTTTACAATCTAATTGAATTGAAGTTTCAGTCCACGAATATTATTTAATATGTGAAAAGAACATCTGTCTGTAACCTTTTCTTTCACATTTAAAACGGATAGGATTTTAATGTAAGTTTAAAAATAATCTAGAACCTTCAATCTTGTATCGTCATCCACAGACGGGTACCTCGTTCGATGTCTAGAACTGGTTAAATAGTTCAACTCCATCTCTTGGTAGAGTTTGTTAATAACTTATTATGATAGACTCAACATAATAATAAACAAACCCTTTTAGATAAGAAAAATATAAGTTAACTTCATTAAACATATAATTTACATAATCAAAATCTTTGTCTTTTTGCGCAGTTTGATACACATGACAAATAAAACTGGTAAAGCGAGTCGGTTCACACACCAAGGGTTCCTTACTACCGAACAAAACTATTTCGCAACAGAAACCCTAAAACAGATTTTTTACGATGGTAAAAAAAAAAGCATAAAGCCAACATGATGCGGACACCCATCCAACCAAGTACTGAGGTTTAACCTAGTGTCCCCACACAATGTAATAATTTTAAGTCTTAAATATTTTGCAATAAACGTTATTATTATAAACGTTATTATTATTATATTATTAACTTCGGTGATTGGTACAGTGGCATGGATGTTGGCCCTCTTAATTATTATTATTTGTTATATTGACAAAAAGTAATACAAATCCTGTT
This sequence comes from Eupithecia pulchellata, assembly GCA_963931895.1. Lineage (NCBI taxonomy): Eukaryota > Metazoa > Arthropoda > Insecta > Lepidoptera > Geometridae > Eupithecia > Eupithecia pulchellata. The sequence goes on along the minus strand of OZ007538.1, from coordinate 590,312 downwards.
AAAATTTAATTTTTAATTTTCTAGCTATAACGTTTCAGCAGTTATGTAGACCCTTGCTTGATAAACTTAGATCAAAAAAGCAAAAATGTTTATCTTTAATATTATGTTATATTAATTTTGTTTTCATTGTTTGTTGTTTACTATAGAATCAACTGAACCTCTTACGGTTCTTGAGACAGCCCGCTGATGGCGGAGAGACGGACTGCGGAGGTGTAATGGGAGAGTAATAATAGGGTTCCGTTTCCACCCGGCGGGTACGGATCCCTAAAAATATGTTTAATGTACAGAGGTTATTGCACGAAGCATTACTGAGTTGGGGTTACGAATGTTATCGCTTTTTGCTCGGATTCCAGCTGGCTGAGTGCCCAGAATGGAGGAGACAGACAAGACAATACTCTCCGTTGTTGTAGAAGTGTGTAGTATTTTTAACGTGTTTACTGCCCAGCGAGATAAAGCTAATTAGGTTTCGGAGTTGGTAAGTAACGCGGTTCTAGATTGGTTAATATCTCTAGCTTATTTACCTAACCATGTTTAGTTATTATTCTTGTGCACATGGGGCTTAAATATATTCGGAATACTAAGCTAAATTGTTTCTCTATGCCTATGCCATAGTGTATGTTGCTTCGAAGTCTTTTCAAGAACTATTATCACCATCGAGACAACTATCCCTTGTTGCAACAGTCCAATTTTTTCTTTTATTTTATTGTAACTATATTTCTGATTAAAAATATATGAACTATAACTTCTTTATACTATGCATTGTTTTTCAGTTTAATACTTGAAACTGTTGAAATGTCTCTGGCTCTGACCAAGGGTTAATAGGCGCAGTAATAGACCTGACGACACAGCAGACAACACTCCAGTAGAGTAATTAACGAGACGACACTAATTTGTGACGGGTTTCGCCTCTAACTACAACACAAATAAAACTGTTGGCTGACACAGAACTTCAACATCTGTTTACATCATGATGCTAAATGACTGTACCTACTGCTGTCTACCAGGATGATGATATCGAATAAGTAGATTTCAGATTTCTATGTGAATAACTTTTTACTATTACTTCAGGCACAAAGTAGACATATGTGGTCAGTAGATGAAGTGTCGTTGCTGAGAAAATTAATAATCATGTTTTGAATAAAATGTTAAAATTGACTCATTTTGGACAAACAAATTAGAGAAGAATGAACCTCTTAAAGTTTCAGAAGTAGTTCAAACTTTTCATTGTAGGTGATTTATGCACTAGTGGCGGAGGGCATCATCACTATACTAGTCTCATGACACCGCTTTATTATTAAACCAAATCCAGAGCAAATCAAAGTAACAGCGATACTTCAATTACTTACAATAAAAGGTTTACTTTAACAAATACACGTATAACAATCTAAACTCACCCCAGTCTTATCATCTCGTAACCGCAGCCCGTCGATCGCTACGTGGACCTGTATCCTCTGCTTGTGTTCACCCGCCGCTCGGATCGCGATCTTCAGGTCTGAGAGGGCCTCCTGGCACATGCGGTCCCCTCGGGCCTCGGGGACCTCCAGCACGCCGATCAGTTTGGCGCGAAACGAGACCCCCTCACCGAGGAAACGACCGGGCTCGTTCTTGTCTGTGGATCGTTTTTGAAATTGGAATCGGTCGTGAACGGTCACTTCTATTTTTTTCCTTATTTCGTTTGTGGACATTTCAAAGACCGTTTTCGAAGAAGGAATTACTTTCGGCACTTTTGAATCTTCTTTTATCCGGAATGAATTAATTTTAATCTATTCGAGGACTCTTTGAAATAATTTGAATGAGCGCGTTATGTTATGATTGAAAGTATTAGGTAATTAATTTTATACCATCCGGGGCTTTGAAGTAACTAAAACTGTTATTTTTGTTCAAAAACACCACCACTACAGAGATGTTGTAGATATACTTAATTGTAGAATGTAGAGTAAACACAAAACACATAACAGAAAGCTCACTGCGTATAGCGTAACAAGCGTTCTAAATATAAAACAAAGCATAACATCCAAAGAAACTAAAATACAAAATACCTGCTCTTAAAACTTTACGTTCAAATTTTTTCAGCGTCATTTTAAGTGCTCTCGCGTCCGTGTCCATAGACAAATAAAAGTGAGATGAGAGGTGTCCTATTTACGGTGCAACATTACGGGATTAATTGAATTTCCGGTTTTTAAATTTAAATCCTCGAACGGGGACTGCGGGACGAGTAGGAATTATCCTTTCTCCGGTGAAAGAGAGACCTCGGTCAAACTGTACTTACTCGTTTCTAGACCTCAGATATTTTTTGTAAACAAAAGGGTTTCAAATAGGTAACGTTAGTGGGCACTATTATCATCTTTCAGTTATCATTATCATTTGTCTCTCGTCCGTTTTCGAAGTGAAATTACCTAAAAACCATTTACGCTGTGTGAAAAACTTCAACATTTGCGTTGTTGAAGTTTTTTTTAGTGACGAACTTTTTGATAGGTGCTTTTTTTAGATTCCTAATAAATAAATAAATAATGATGGACAATCCACACAGCATCATCTAGCCCCAAGCTAAGCAGAGCTTGTGTTATGGGTACTAGATGACTGATATACATAATACAATATTATTAAATAGATAGATATTTTTTATTATACATAGAAAACAACCAGAACCCCTGAACAAATATCTGCAGATCGTACAAACCTTTGTCCCGAGGCGGGAATAAATGACATATGGCTTGGAAACTAGAACTTAGAACCAAGTAGAGCTACGGTATAATAAAAAGGTATGCGGTTTTGAATCCCTCTCTTAATTATTAAGACCTTGGCCTAGGAAATGACGATGCGGAAAGCTTTGGGCCTACACTCCACCAAAGCGGATGTGTGGATATATCCGAAGCAGAGACGAGAGGAGACGTTTTTAATAGAGTATCTCTACATAAGCTGTGCGGAGATGCGTATTGTCTATACTCGAGAAATTTTGCGTGCCGCGAGCGCTGGATACAAATACAAATCATTTATTTAGATTAGAAAAACGTGTGTACAAATGGGGTTGGACTACTGTCTCCCGTGGAAAGTTACAAAGTAGCTGTGTTACAGGCGAACAGCTTCTTCCCTTAAGAACATGACTTATTAATATGGATATAAATTATGTGTGACGGATGTTTGTTGTGGTTCGATTTATGCACAAGCGTGGCACAGGTGATCTGTGATATCCGATTCGATCTTTCTTTGATTCTTCGAAACTATGAAGCCGAGCGGAGGCGAGATTTGTAAATGACGATGTTCTATTGGTTGTTACACAAATTCTTTCTTAGCTCAGCTTCGGTAGAGTCTGGCCCTAACGCTGTAAGTACTTTCTTAAGTAGTCTGATTTATATGCACAGCCGTCAATTTAAGGGCCAATGCGCAGAAGCGTTTTGTGTGTCCTAACAAACGTGTATATAAAAGCATTAAAGCCGGTTTCAGAAATTCGCGAACACAAAAGTCAAAACAATTTTTTAATACGCGTTATTTTCGATTTTGCCTTTTTAATTCAACATCCCAAAAACTACGAAGTAGGTATAGAAAGACCATCAATTACATTTCAAGGACAGCTAGTCTGTCGTCGTAAATCCATCGGTCGCAATACGATTTAATTTAAACCGATAAAGTAAAGCTGCTATAAAGTTTCCTCGTTGAACGAAACCCCTTAAGCCTTGCATCGTGAAACGCTGTCCTAGCTATAGAATATAGAGGCAGATAGTTCGTCAATAGCTATAAAGATAGAAGTTATGGCGAACTGACAAGGATAGTAGGTATTAAAACCGGAATTGCATGCGGTTAAGTATTTCTAGACATATAACAAGGAATTATAGAAAAGTACTTTACTTAATGATTGGTAGAGACAAGGATAGTCCTTCATGCAATACGCAATTTGTGAGACACGTAAAGCGTGGAAACTGAAAAGTGTTTACACCATCCAATTTGAATATCAGCTGTGGTTAAATGTTTGACGAAAGTTGGCGCTTTATAATCAAACTGCAAGAGGTTTCTAGCTAATACTGCGCAATAGTAAGAGTTGTCACGTAATGTTGGATGGTGTAACGAACCCTCTAAATGAATGTTACTCACCAAACTGCCGTAGAAGATGCTGGAAATGACACACCTGCATTTTGCCTGAACGGAAAACCTTTACGTAGACGACTGCCGGTCCTCAGCCGCCACCCTCTGTCCAAAACACCACCGATGTCAAATGATACGATCGGACCGGACATTCAACTCTCCATGTAACCATTGTCTACGTAATAAGGTTCAATTTCGCGACGTGAGAGTTCAATATCTGTGCCGATAAGGCAGGTATATAATCGAGACACCGGTTCTAAGTCACATAATTTACTTGCGATACATCTAGTGTAGGTACATCTAGTGTAGGTACATCATTTCAAAGAAATACATAGATTTTTTGACACTTCTGATACATAGGTTGATTTCAACTAGACATAGGAACTCTGTGACATTAGAATCAGTGTGGAAAGGACTCCTTCCATGCAAATGATGAAAGGAACAACGAAAGCTCTAAAGGTGCCCTCGATAACTGTGATGTTTCGTATGTCAGCCCATGCAACCAACGTAATCGCAAAACAAGCTGGGGTGCTTAGCAATCTAACACCGCATTACTTTTTAAAGAAATAGTAAGGCTGGCTGACACCAGAGATGTGCGAGCGAGGAATGCAACAATAGGAAATCCAAAAGATTAATTGTTTAGATATCCGTTGAAAGGCTGTTGTTAGCCAGCAAGTCTCTGGAGGCAAGCCAGCCGAAAGGTGGAAGCGTCGCGACTCACATTTGCAAGGGCTGGTTTTCTTGCGGAGGGTTTGCATTGGGAAGTCTGTCGGTAACTTGTGATTGAACATCGGGAACTTAATAAGTCGTCTTTTTAAACCACTGAAACGGTAATACACTATTGGAGATCACTGGTGCTGAGACGTGTAACACGGGTGTATTGATTTCCGCCGCCGCGGCGCGGCTTCTCTGCGAAGGGTGAGGTTCACAGGGCTTACATCTTGTCATTGGAGAGTTTTTTCATGATGTGGAAGGGATTCGGCTGTTCCTAATGGTTTTAGTGGTTTTTAGCAGCGGAGAGCGGTTCCGCTGAGGCTAGCACATGTCAGCGCGCGCGTTGGGGCGCATGCGCGCAGCGGGGGTCGTCGCCGGTCGATAATCGCCGCCCTTCCGCCGACTGCCATCGTCCGTACAACTTTTATGCCACTCAATGAATTGCGTCATGTATTTAGTAAGCCACATCATTTACATCATTCATTTTACATGTGCGTCACATCATTTTATGGGATAATTTCGCGCGTCACGACTTTGTCGAGTTTTTTTTTAGATGATACCTAATTCAGCTAAATGTCCAATGAATATATGCTTACTAATTTATTTTATTAATAAATTTATTTATTAGTTACGGGGAATCGTTATTATTTTATATAAATATTTGTTTGAGTTTTTAGACATTTTTGCTAAAATAAAAGAGAATAACAAAAATGTATTATCTAATCTGAGATTGACAGCGCGTAGAATAAAGAGGCATAGATAGAGATAATCACGACAGTTTCAGATGGACCTCCGCCACGCATGACTAACTTTACAAGAAATGATTCAAATGAGAATCACATCATTTTGTGTAAAGTTTAGCAGTGTGTGCAAATTTCCAAGTGCCAGGAAATCGGGTTTAGTTATTACTACTCTAATCTCCATATAAGAGCGTCGATGAAAACGTCGCGTAAAAAATATATTGTAGTCAACATACATAGGGAATGTTTGTTTGAAGGATTTGTATGTTAATAGGTGTGTAGTGCTAGGTAAACAATTACCTATGCATACTTTAATTAATAAACCAGATAATTAACAATTGACTTGTTCATTAACACATTCATAGCCTATGAATCCTTCAACCTACTTATGCATGTGTTATTGGTACCCTATTTAAGTCTTTACATTGGTCACCCCACATACATTGTGCAGCGATTTCTATATGTCAAAGATAGTCCAGCCAGACTGAAAGGATGGACATGGGACTTCAAATTAAATGCTTATTTGGACATGGGATCCCTTTCACAACCTAGCTACTTCTCTATTCTAAATCTGCACCATCAATTAATTGTAAGGTGAAATAAATAGGGTTTTATTATTTTTTGAAAATGTACTAATACTCATAATGTGCACAAGTGAGCAAAACAGGAATGAGGAAGTTTATCTTATGCAGATAGTGAATCCATCAACTTAAGGGTGTAAGCCTGCCTCAATGTTTATCAAACATAACCAGATAACAAACCATTTCAATAATTGAATAATTAGATAAATTATCTTCAAGTTGTCTCTGCTTCCTGTCCTTATCTGTTGGTTTGTGTTTTATTTATGTACAAGGATGTTATGCTGTCACAAAGAATATTATATTATATCAGTGGAGCACACTGTTGAGTGAAGATCCTTGAAGCTATATTACTGATTGCTATACATATGTTATGTGTGAATATGCAACTTTGAAAACAAGGGCTCTTATGATAAAAGCTGTTGAGAATTTGTTGTTATTTTTCTCCTACATATAGATGTTTCTTTTTATTCAATAAGAGATTGTAATGAGTTAGTTTTTTTAGAGGCATAAAACTTTGTGTATAGCTAATAAAAGCTAGATTTATTTGTAAAAAAGCAAGTCTTATTGTCTGAAATACTGTTCTGCACCTGGTGGGCAGTGTCTATTCTTCTTTAGGCCATTCAATTCAACTAACAGGGCATTCGTAGGGCAAGTAGGACTACGAATAATAAAAAGAAAAGCTTACGTACCGGTTTTATCATTCATGGTCGAGGAGTTTCAATGATCCATCAAGAATGTATCTTCTCTGGAAACCGTACAAGGGAGCCAGAGAACTGTAAGATGAAAGCTTGCACGACTAGAATTGTAAGTGGAATTACGACATAAATTCACTTAAAAATATTCAGCATCAATACAAAATAACTAAACAAACATAGTTATAAAATAATCGTTTTACGAAATACAGCGAGAATACTACGTTCGAGCGATGCTTTACAAATTTCGACCTAACTGTCAAAATCAAAATCATCAGCTGCTGCAGTGACTTTGACAGTACGATGAAGGAGCCCATGGATAAGCGCGACTTTTGCACTTTTGGTTGCGATGCTTAATACGCAATGCAAGCTGAAGCAGCTGATGATTTTGATTTCGCAATGCAATGCAAGCAATGCATTGTTTCGCAATGCATTGGGGCGGTCGGTTGGATGGACAGACAACGAAAGGGAGGCTAAGTAATATATTTTTATTACTCATTCATTGTACGGGTACGGACGCTAAAAAAAATTACAGGGCCTTTGAAAGCTTTAACAAGGCTTTGACGTATGTTATTTATTATGTACGAAAACCCAGAACACAAAACCAATGAGAAGAATTAAAGTTCGGAAGGAGTATCAGAACAAAATAAAATGAAGCACTCCAATCAAGCAAGCATGCCAATCAATCAAATAGTATGCTGGCCATCGCCATTACGGCTATAGACACCAACTGATGAACTCTATTGTAAACAAACAAAAATAAACGGAAAACGCCGTCTTGTGTGGTCAGATGTTGCAAAAGTCACAATGGGTTGTCAATAAAAAACACCGGATCACATTTCGTAGATAAATTTCTTATATCAGCAACTTATTTTATCGATTTGACGCAAAATTATTATCAACATATAAATCAAACTACAAGCACAAAATCTCGCCAGTGCTGCCAACATGTAAACATGTAAATTTTCCAGTAAGTGTGGGAGGATATTAAAAATGTTTTAATTCTAATATTTTATTGACTTTAAATTATGAATCAGGTTTATAGGCATTTCTTTATCATCCTGGTTATACCTATAAAATAATATGTATTAAGTATTCGAAATATAATTAGGATATTGAATTTCAGTTTGTAATATCTATACAATACGAATTTCGAAATATGTTTGTTTTTTATTTGAGCTAACCTCCAAAATAGCTGAACCCATTTGGATAATACTTTAAGTGACGATCATGCTACGCAGATGTTATAACGAGATTAACGATAGCCGTGGGGCATAACTAAAAGTCAATATTTTTTCAGATTTCCGGGTGACGAAAATTGGAAATTAAATTGAATTCGCATAATCAGAGAATCTCATAATTAAAATAATTTGAAGCCCAATAAATCAAGTGTAGCATGCAATGTGCATGAAGATTTTTCATGTCAAAGCATGCGGGCATTATATTATATTATAATACATAAATTTTTATTTAGAATGTATCAATAAACAATGAATATGAGAATAATGTATATTTTTCACATAACATTTCATTGATCTTCCCAGTAACAATCATAATAAGATATGGCTGCAAATGTACATTTAAATTTTTTTTTTTTTTTTATATTATATTGGTTAGGCATTTCCATAGGAACAATGTATGCGAAGCCGTAGGCAGAAAATGTTGTCAGCCAGTTAATAGGCACAAAGAATAATTTATTCAAACTAAAATTAGACATGGAATGAGACTTTGGATGTTTTTATCTTTGTTACTTCTGCACACACACTCAGAGGCCTGAACAGATTTTGTTGAAATTTCTTCGATTAGCATAGTTACTATTTAAACCCGGGAAAGTAAAGTGTTCTGTTCCGTTCTTGTGGGACATTAAAATTCACTGCAGTTAGCACCATAAAGCGCTGGCGTAAATTGAAAATTATAAAAAGTAGGTCTAATAATCACGATTACCGTGGCTAAAGCAGTACCTAAAATGATTCATTATAATTTTACATATTCATATTAATAAGTGAACAATTATTAGGAAGAATATTTATAAAAATTATGGGTAATTTTTTCTTCTGTTGGCAACTCTCTATACACTGACACTCAATGTCAATCCGCCATTGCTAAGATTCAAGTTTGATTTGACAGGATTCTATCCGTACTTTTAATAAATCCATGAATTAAACCTCAATTAAACCTACATGGGCCAGGGCCACATACGTTAAATACGTTTCGAATGCTAGCAATGAACATACTGGCACATAATATGGTTAATTTATATAATAAAATATGCGAAAAAGAGATTTAATAATTTATGCGAAATAAATTATGAAATTTCAAAATAGCATTATAGATTTTCAGGGATAATATCCAAAGCTATCCAAAGCATGATAGGAAAAACCGAAATTATAGAGGAAGCACCAAGTGATTGTGGTAGAAAATGGTAGAATATGAAAATCAGCTGCTGAATGTGGTTTTTTGTTTACAAATAACAACAATTTGTTGAAATTTGCTTGCGCTTTTCTGTTTACCATATTATGTTTATTAACAAAGCTGTATCTAGCTTAAAGATGAATGAATTTGAAAGTAAATATAAATTATTAGATCACAGAAGATCAATCAATAAATTGTACAAATCTGTAACAGTTAACGAAAACATAACCTCCTACAAACTTTTGGATGAATTATTTGCAATCAAAAATGCAAGCGCAAAGCAAGACAAGAGAAAAAGAACTCACGATTCTAATGATCTACAAGACGAGGTAGAATAAACTACCATTTTTATGCATGTAAAAAATTTACTCTGCATATTACATTTCTACTTTTCTACCTTTCCGATTACTTATTTGTAAATATTTTATTGTAGACATTAGCAGTGAAACAAATGTACCAAGAGTTCATGCTTGACATTCCCACAGAGCTCAAAGCCCGCATATTTAACGGATCAACTCAATTGGAGACATCTGAGGTCCGGCAGCTAGCTCATAAATTGTTTGAGTCAACAGTGTTTGATCTCTCCGGAGTTAGTGGAGGGAACACAGCCGAAGAAGCGTTACAGTGTGTTGTGAAGAATGAGAGTTTCTTAATACCAGCTAATTCTAGGTAAAATGTCTAGCCAGTATCCTTTATTAGTATTAGAGAACACTGCATGCAATTTAAAGCCCTTATTGTCTTAAGGTCTGAATATCAAAGTGCTTTATTTGCCCTAGACCTTACAGGAAACACGAGAAAAGTCATGTTACATAAAAATAAAACAGAAAGAAGTGTTCGCTTTGATTTTTTTATTAATTTCTATCTTTTTAGGGTAAAGTTTAGAATTGAACTAGAGAGCTTTGCCTTGTTAGATTCTTAGTATAGAGTTGAAGCAAAGCCCTTTCAAAGCTTCTTTTCATCTAGATAATCTGATATTTCGTAGTAAGCCTTTTCACAGAAAACATGTCATTTTGTATTAAGTTATTTCATAATAATTTTTGTAATTATTAACTACATTGTAGTTTTGTTCTATAGTTGCTTATACAATGGTCTGTGAAAAGAGTATGAAATACAAAGCTTTTGAAGGTTCTTTTAAACTTATGATTAGATACATAATAATAATGTATATTTTATTCCAAAACAAAAGTTACAATACAATTTTAGTGAAAAGGTTCTTAAACTAACTAAAGTACCTACTCTTATTTAATTACATAGATTTTCCTTCATTATTAAAAATAGAAAATAAAACATTTATCTTCCAGATTTCACTGTGGGTGTGTAAAGGAGCATTGTAAAAGATTAGCGGGCAGTAAGTTTGACATAGTTGTAGCTGACCCCCCGTGGTGGAACAAGTACATCAGGAGATTGAAGAATGCTAATCAGAAGTTAAGGTACAGCGCACACAATTTTCTTTGCTTATATGTTGCAATAGTTAACAAGCTTGATCTATGGCTCGTACTATCCAACTACGGCGCCGACTGTACCCATGACCTTGAGACTAGCGAGTCGAGTTTCGACGCAGAGTCACGTCGACGCAGGGGCAACCATTCATCAATTACTACAAGAACCTTGTTTTAATTTGTGGTCAATCAAAATCTTTTGTCACTGTGGTGTGTGACTAATAATTTATGAATGCAATGCAATAAGTTAGTGGATGTATTCACTGGCCAGCCTCAGCATTATTGGCAGAGGTGCCTAGGTGCACTAATAAATATAATATATATTTATTTCTGAAAATCTTGACTTTATTGAAATTTTCATACAAATCCCTAACTTTTTAAAGTACCTATTATAATGTAGCTTGTTTATCATTCTAATGAAGGAACTCTCCAGTATCTTACAGTATCTGTTCCAGTATCCATAAATCTGTCCAGTAGTTTCGGAGCCTATTTAATTCAAACAATCAAATTTCCTCTTTAAAATATTAGTATAGATTTCTTTCCTTTAATAATAACTCAGTTCTGTCCACCTTCCAGCTACTCCATGATGTACAATGAAGAGATAGCGTCCATACCCGTCAGAGAGCTCCTGGCTCCGGACTGCCTGGTAGCGGTGTGGTGTACCAACTCACCCAGCAACATTGACGCCGTGAAGAATCTCATCTTCCCCCAGTGGGGGGTCACTTATGTCACTACGTGGTTTTGGCTGAAGGTTCGTTCCTTACGACTGAGCCATTATTCTCTATGACATAGGAAATTCCTTGCCCAAACCGTGTGACGTCACAATATGTTCTAAAATACGGTTTTTCCGATTCCACGTTGTTGTCGTGTCGTATCTGTGAAAAGCGTTTGGTTCGCCAATTGTACGGAATGATAATAAAGAAATATAAAATGTACGAATGTAAACACGAGCGCTTCGTATTTAAGTACTAGCGGTCCGCCTTGGTGCCGCACGGGTATCTATTTAATCTACATTGTGTTCAAGCAAATAAAATTTTAAGATTTATCTTTATCTTTCGTATTATCGACCCAGGTGACGGTAGACTTAGAACCCCTATGTCCGTTCGCGTGCGGCAGCCGCAAGCAGCCCTACGAGCGCCTGCTGATAGGTCGGGTGGGAGACGTGCGCGTGCCTGGAGATCAGCTGATTGTCAGCGTGCCGAGCGCCTTGCATTCACATAAACCACCTCTGTTGGGTAAGGGATAGCTCATACAAATATAAAACCACCTCTGTTGGGTAAGGGATAGCTCATACAAATATAAAACCACCTCTATTGGGTAAGGGATAGCTCATGCAAATATAAAACCACCTCTGTTGGGTAAGGGATAGCTCATACAAATATAAAACCACCTCTGTTGGGTAAGGGATAGCTGATACAAATGTAAAACCACCTCTATTGGGTAAGGGATAGCTTATACAAATATAAAACCACCTCTATTGGGTAAGGGATAGCTTATACAAATATAAAACCACCCTATTGGGTAAGGGATAGCTCATACATACAAATATAAAACCACCCTATTGGGTAAGGGACAGCACATACAAATGCAAAAGCTCTGTCTTTATTCACTTACTGGCGGTACGCCCCGGCATCGCACGGGTATTTAACAAAAACTTCAGACATTATTCACACTAACCCGTTATGTTTCACAGTTTTCATAAGGATCCCTAACTTTTTTGAAAATATTTTATAGCCTATGTTCACCACAGAAACTTTAGGAATCTAATGGCGAATGATTTTTTTCAAATCGGTCCAGTAGATTCGGGGCTATTCAATTCAAACAAACAAACGAACAAAAACTCACATCTTTCCTCTTTATAATATTAGTAGGTATAGACAAAGCTATGTTCCAAGACGTCAAACATTATTTTAAAAACAAATCACATTAAAAGTAGGGACATGTCACAATAATAATTATGAAAAGTCACACTTACGCTTAGTGAATATGTAGTGAATAATATTAAAATAGTCAATAATAGGTTCATGCCAAAAAGTACAATTAAATACAGGAGCATAGAATGGTGTAATTTAGCGATGTAGTATCTGCGTCAGTTGCGGAGATGAACATGTTTAAGAGGTCACATAAATACCAAAGCTCTGCCTTTATTCTCTACTCACTTCTACCCACTGTTTTGCTAACCTTGTCTAACAACTAAACCTGGATAAAAACTATGCAAATTAGTACTCATAATGTCGACGATTATTCCGTAGATTTCCGCCTTGATCAAGACTTTATCTTTCACATTCTTGTAATAGTATCATTACTAGCTTCTACCAATGACTTCGTTCAGCCAGTCGATAAAAAGTAAGCCTTAACGCTCATGGGTACTATAAAGTAAATATACAATGCTTGACAATAGACGCAACATCATCGAGCCCCGAGCTCCTAAGCCTGTGTTTTGTTCTAGTCTAGAGGTAGATACAAAGTAACATAGGACCATTTCTTATTGCCAAATATATCTGAACAAAATAAAAGAAAACGAGCGGATTCTTCTAGTCTATTTTAAATAAAATATATTATATTCTTCTATTATGACGACCTCTGTGGTGCGGTGGCGAAGGGCCGCCTGTGACGCAGGAGGTTGCGATTCGATTCCCGCCTCGGGACAAGTATATGTACGATCTGCAGTTATTTGTTCAGGGTGTTCTGGTCGTTTTCTATGTTAAGTAAAAATATCTATCTATGTACTCGTATATTATTATGTATACAGTGGTGGTCATATAATTAAGAACGATTAGAAGCTATAGAAGTTTTTTTATTTAAATCGTGTCATACACAGAGATGTGTACCTTCTGAGAAGCAACTGGGTATGTTAATAAATAGCCACATTAATAGAGCAACGTGGCTTAGGAATAAAGAATGAAATCGCTAACTATTTTTTAAAACTTTTTATTTATTTTACCAAAGTAACACATTCAAATAGTACTGAAGCTGGACAAATAATTAAGAACGATATATTAACTGCTCGGGAATTGTTTTGTATGACACTTACATAAAAAAAAAACACAATAATATGTAGCGCAGAAAATTTAAAAAGCAAATTAATACCTTTTTAATTAAAATTAATAGTCAATTGCATATCCACGGTTTTTAATTACAGCTTTACACCGGCGAGGCATTGATTCCATTATTTTGAAATTTCGCAAGAGAAATAAAGTTCCATTCTTCTAAAAAAACGTCGTACAGTTCTATTAAATTCCCACACTGTATTTGAAACCTTTTTCTTTACATCGAACCACAGTATCTCTATCTGGGCAGTTAGTTGGCGAGTCTTAGACAGAAACTGATTGCGCTGTAAAAAAATCCTTTACGCTGCGTGCAGTGTGCTTTGGATCATTGTCATGCTGAAATGTCCAAATAACCGGTAGAACGTCTTCACCATAAGGTAACATTGTTTCTACCAGTATATTTTTGTATTGGAACTGATACATGTTATCGTCTATCAACTTTACAGGTCCAACACTATGTCCAGAAAAACACCCCCACATTTTCACATTTCAACCACAGTACTTAAATGTAACTTTCGTGTAATTAGGGTCGAATGCTGTATTCGGGGGACGTCTTACATATCGTTTTCCATCAGAACATACTCTGTTTATTTTCGTCTCGTCAGAAAAAAGTAAATTTTTCTACTGTCGCACAGTCCATTATTTACACTTTCTCGCAAATGCAAGCCTGGCTTGCCTGTGGCAAAGTTTCAACATGGGCACCTTTCTTGCTACCCTACCGTGAACTTTTTCTTTAACCAAACGTCTTCGAATAGTGCGTGCTGAGATTGCTGAAGGGTTGTTTTCACCAAAATATTCTTTTCTCAGCTCATTGGACCCTTTAAAAGGATTTTGTTTTGCTCTACGAACGTTGTTTCGGTCATCTCAAGGAGTTGTTTTTCTCTTTTAAGGTACTCGTGGAACATTAGAAGTAATTTGATACGTAGCGAAATGCTTTACAGCGTGGAAAACCATAGTTTTTGAACATTGCAGGTGGTCGGATATCTTTTTATAAGACCAATTCTTCCGGCAAAGTTTTATTATTACTTCCCTTGTAGATGTATCACAACTTTTATTTTTTCCCATTGTTTTTCATAAGAAGCAATCACTTTTAATCTTTTACAGCACTAAATGGCGCCAATATTATACAAATCGTAACAAATCGACTACTTAAATTTGAATAAAGGTATAAACTATTTAGCGTTCTTAATTACGTGACCAGCCAGTGAACAGGTATACTATGTTTAGAAGTAGTGTAAAAAGTTTGTCTGTTTATTTTTAGCTAATCATGTATATCAATGAATACAGTGGTACTATGGTAAGGTTTTACGATACCGAGAGAAATGAAAAAAACTGCATGTAAATAGTTTTGCGTTTTAGTTTGAAAAAATCTTCCCTTTATATCAGCGTTCTTAATTATATGACCACCACTGTATCAGTTATCTAGTACCCATAACTCTAGCTCTGCTTATCTTGGGACTAGATAATGCTGTGTGAATTGTCCAGCATTATGTATTTATTTTGTCCACTAATGGAAGAAGTGAATAAGAACTTAGTGAGACTTCGCCTTAGTGAGAGCGGATTCTTCTTTTTAAATAAGATCTAGTCTCTTCTATATTCTTCTATTCCAGACATCCTCACCCCCCACTTGAAGACCTCCACCCCCCGGACCCTGGAATTGTTCGCACGGTACCTGCTGCCGCACACCACCAGCATCGGCTACGAGCCGCTCAAGTGGCAGCATCTGTCCCTTTACCAGGAAATTAAACAAGATAAAGACAGCTGAATACATATATGTTTTACTTTTATTTCCTTACTTCCCCCGCGCTGTTATGTATTGGTCATAGTTCTAAATATATGAACTCAAATACAAATAACAACTTTTAGAAAAAGAACAACTTTTGTTTTTCGATTTTTGCCAAAACGTAATACAACACAACCCCTTTCTTTCTATGCTAAATACCGACACACAAACGCCGCCGTGTGCCTCGGTATGTATCGACTTGTCTTTATCTGTTACTAGCGGTCCGCCCCGGCTTCGCACGGGTATTAAACAAAAATTTCAGAAATTATACACACAAACACGATGGGTTTCACAGTTTTCATACGGATCCCTTACCTTTTTTTAACAGCATTGGGGTTTTTGACATTGACTCGACACTCCATAACTGACACCGGCCGTAACAAAAAGCAAGCACCTTGCGCTATATATTCAACCTCTTTTTCTATTATGACGCGCCATAATAGAAAAAGAGGTTGAATATACAGCGCACGGTTCAATTATTGAATTTTTCATGCGGATCCCTAACTTTTTTGAAAATATTATATAGCCTATGTTCATCACGGAAAATTAAGGATTCTAATGGTGAAAGAATTTTTCAAATTGGTCCAGTAGTTTCGGAGCCTATTCAATTCAAACAATCAAAACTTTCCTCTTTTATAATATTAGTATAGACTGGCTTGTGCTGCGTTCATTTCATGGCTATAAGCTGTCATAATTATTTCTTGACTGAAGTCAAGAAATAATTATGACAGCGACATGTTGAATCTCCGACTCGAGGAGTCATCCCTTCAGGGATTCAACACATCACCGTCTCTCCGAGGGAAATAAAACCAGGCTGCTATAAATACTTATATTTAATAAAATATGACGATAAGTAAATGCAGGTTAGCTGACGCCGTTTCCGTTGACGAGCACACTCTTGGCAGGTTTCTTGGGGTATCCGTCGGGGTTCATGGTCTGCCATCGCCAGAAGTCTGTGCCTGGAATCAAATGAATAGCTACCTAAGTATACATAGCTTTAAAACTATTTAAACTTGGGCCCCGACTCTGATAGATACTTATCGTTAACAATCTCACAGCTTTAAAAGAACTTGTTTATATTTAATGGCCAAGAACAAAGATCACTCATCATTCACGTCATGATACTGTAGCTGATTAAACAGACTGTGGCATATTCATATACCTACATGATCAGTCAGTTGTGGAAGGGGTAACCTAATGGGATTCGCTCAGTTTATCATGTTATATGTCACCAATCATCATCCCCAAAGAGTTTTGCCTAACCTCTGGTTTCTTAAGGGGCCCCTTACCGGTGCATTTCCCATATACCTAAACGTAATTTTTTTTCAAAACACTTCACTGAAATTAAATTAAATCAAATCGAATATTTTCAAAGAAAACACGTTTTCTTTTTATTTGTTTAGTTAGATAGACGAATAATTTCAAAAAAGCTTGGGGTAGGAACCTAGATAAATAATATCCTAATACAAATAATAGCAGTACATGGTAAAAATATGCTCAAGTTACAAATCAATTTGGTATTACGTTGGTATGGGAAACTCACCGGTAGAGCGAGAAAACGTTGGATACGGGTCGCATAGGACCGGTCATTGTGGTATTTTAGATTAGACTATCAGGTGTGGACGTGTGAAGATAATGATGTACTTACACATCTCCTCCACGGTATATCGTGTGGTCCAGCCCAGTTCCTCCCGCGCCAGCGATGCGTCCGCCCACATCGCCGTTATGTCCCCGAGCCGCCGGTCCACGTATCGCAGCGGGATCTTCGTGCCTGTCACCTTCTCGAAAACGCTCACCAACTCTTTAACTGATACGCCTCGGCCTGTGCCTAGGTTGTATACCTGAAAGACAATATGATTTTTATCAAAACGCGATTTTTTTTTACGGGTGATTGTCAATCGGACAATAGCTGGGATAAACGTGTTCTTGAGTGGAGACCGCGACGGTAAACGTAGTGTAGGACGCCCTCAGGCTAGCTTTAAAGAAGATTTGCGGAAGACTGCGGGCAGATGCTGAGATAAGACAAGCTGAAGACAGTTCGCTATGGCGCTCATAACATTAAACACATAGCCACGTAGCAAGACTGGTAGAAAATCGCCCAAGGTAAAGCAAGTAGCATTTAACTTCGGCAGTTTTCAAGAGGAAATATTATACTTCCTATTTTCCTATTTATGGTAGTGTTGTTACCCAGCGCGAAGGTTTAATCACTTATTTGCCCAGCGGTGATCAGACATATCGTGGCCGTAGTGCGAAAAATCACTAACTCGCTATTTGGGCAAAATTGAATTAATCATTATCATGGAAATCACCATTATTTTCTGCATTTTTCAGTCTTACAAACACGGCCATAGCTATCATAGTTTTGATTTTAGAATACCTATGCAAAAAACACTAATTCCACATTTGGTTTCTAATCCTGTAGTCGAGAATTACCTAATTAACTTACTTAGGTATTTTTTCTCTACTTTGGAGGAAGCGAAATGCGAAACCTAAGTCTAGTTGGTTACTTTTCCTTAAGTAGGTATATAAAATAGGTCCAGAATTTTTTTTCCCAGATAAATCTTTGGAACCTCATAACTCGAAACATCAAATGACCGTGTTGATGACTTTTCGCTCAACGGTCACGATAGGTAGGTATACGGCCTGACAAAGGCGATGATGATGAAGTAGTACCTTCAGTCCAATGTGGTTGTTAACAAGTAGATTGAGAGCGGCGACGTGACCGCTCGCCAGGTCCATCACGTGGATGTAGTCCCGAATGCCTGAGGAAACGTTCACATATCTACGGTCAAAATACAATTAAAATCACTTATCGAGAGGTATATTTGATACTTATGTCGAACCCCGAACATATCATTAATTTTTTTCTCTATGCAATACAGTAGGGACAGCGCATTTCCTATTAGATCGTCAGGGCTTGTAATAGCACGTTGTTGGTCATTTGGTGTGTCGACATAAAACAAAATATCAGAAAAAAAACTAATTCAACCAAACTATGTTGATCTACATAAAACTCTATGCAGCTTCCTACTAGCAAGTGACATGCATGACAGATCAGAACCAGTCCCTAAGATTAGATACAGGATATAGAGCGTTACCATGCTCTCTACTTGTAAAGCACAAAGGTCTACCTGTTCCATCAGGAGTGTTGTAGTCGCTCCCAAACACAGTGAGGACGGGCTTCTTGCCCAGCGCTACTTGAGCCATGTACGGCATGAGGTTGGTGAACTCCTTGGTTGGATCCTCACCGATGAGGCCTGATGGGTGCGCGCCAACCGGGTTGAAGTAGCGGAGAGAGATTATGTTCCATTTCTGAAAATATTGGAGGGAAATAGTTAACTTCTATTTCTGAAGGACTGTATAATTCGTGGTAGTATGACAACGGATAGTTTCATGGACAACGGTTTAAGTTTTCGTGGACGACAATGGTAAGTAAGAAATATCGAAGCTTTTGCATATATGGGTAAAATTCTATGCTTTTCCCCCTAATTAATAAATTTTATCTAGACATATTATGGAGTTTGCCACGCAAATGTTACTACAAAGCCTCATCAAATTACTACAGATTTCAAGATCTTAGAGACAATTTAAACTGTCCATTCCCTACTGGGGACCTTGACATTCCAAATCAGTGGGTCACAAGTTTCAGCAAAGGTCACCGAACCGGTTGCTACATCCTAAACTTACGCTTGAGATGGAATATTATTGATGATATTTGATGTAATAATACCTTTCAATTTTGGAAATTGAACATATAACAAAACGAAATTAAAATGACATAAGATTGTTTCGTTCGGACTACATATTTGAACTTAGTCCGAACTTTATCCGAAACATTATTGTGTGTTCTTCAATCAGAAATGATCGCTCGCACAGAGGTTTTAGTCATGATAATGAAAAATATTGCAAGAACCGGGGAAAATCAGCAAGCAGTATCTTATCAGGTGACCTAGCTTTGCGGAAGTAGGTATAAATAATATACATCCCGTTACCCGCTTGACTGGTCGCGTAGGTACGACCAATGGCTTGCAGGTAGCAATGACATTGTAAGGCCGTTGCCAGCTGTTTACCTACGTACGATGAACTTTACAAATTCGCTTGCTGTTTCTTTCTCCTAAAATATTGGGTAACGGTTTTTGTATATCATATAAAATAAATAGATGCTGACAAACGAAAGATTGAAAAGAGACAGAGCAAGATCTATCTCAAAACCCTAAAAAAGATAAAAGATACAACTTCTAGATTCAGAGTACGTAGGTACCTTATCAGCAGCACTAAGATCCTTAAGCATCTCCTCGATGAAGTACTTGGTGCGTCCGTACACGTTGGTGATGCTTCCGATCTGGTGTGCCTCCGTGATCGGCAGGTGCTCCGGTTCACCGTAGACCGTGCACGATGAAGAGAACACCATTTGATAGCACTCGTGCGAACGCATTATCTGAAAGTATACCGAACCAGTACAGTTTCTCGTGATGTCAAGTTAACTGATGTTATAAGCCTAATAAAACACACAATATCCAAGAAAAATAAAAAAGTTTGTAAATCCTGCAGTGCACTACAGGACCTTGGCCTCTTCTTAATTTTTTTTTTCTGGATGTCCTAATTACAATTTTTGTGACCTTTCCAAGCAAAGCTTTTCCTTAGTTTTTACAACTTTTCTACTCTGGTACCACGTAGTACTCACTTACGAGTAGGTTCTCATTTGATGACAGTTAATATAAATCCTAATTTTCGTTTGTAAATATCACATTATTGATAAGTAAATGATTTATGCAAACTTAAAGTAAAATTTATAAGTACCTACCTACTCCTACCTAACTAAGGCATCATAAAATGCCACATATGGTTTATCATGTTTTAAGTTGCACTAAGACCGTTTAAAAAAAACAATCTATATAATTCCAGTTTGATAAAATTCAGTTCTCCTCGTAACCACTATCTTATTGGAGCGACTGAACTAAACACGATAATTTAATATCAAAAAGGTATCAAATACTCTGTAAATCGGTTTAATCTATCTTATCTATGTGTCGAATCGTAAATATTACGATTTCATGTAATTTTGAATTATTTTTATGTACATATTACTTTATAACATTATTATGAGTTACTTAGTGAGTAGGTTCTCATTAATAGCTGCATGAGTCAGTTCTTGATACAGTAAATGGGCTCTATATGATACAGTAATTTGTTCCTGACATCGGTTACCACACTGTGTTTAAACATATATCAAGATCGCGGCGCACAATCCTTAGGTACTTATATTATACTAGCGGCCCGCCCCGGCTTCGCACGGGTATTAAACAAAAATTTCAGAAATTATACACACTGACACGATGTGTTTCACAGTTTTCATACGGATCCCTTACTTTTTCTAACAGCATTGGGATTTTTGACATTGACTCGACACTCCATAACTGACACTGGCCGTAGAGAAAAAGCAAGCACCGTGCGCTATTAAACCTCTTTTTCTATTCTGACGTGCCATAATAGAAAAAGAGGTTGAATATTCAGCGCAGGGTTCAATTATTGAATTTTTCATACGGATCCCTAACTTTTTTGAAAATACTATATAGCCTATGTTCATCACGGAAAATTTAGGATTCTAATGGTGAAAGAATTTTTCAAATCGGTCCGGTAGTTTCGGAGCCTATTCAATTCAAACAAACAAACAAACATACAATAATCAAATCTTTCCTCTTTATAATATTAGTATAGAAATGTGAACGCAACTCTGTATGTCTGTCCGTCTTACACGCCTAAACTGCGTAAATATATAAACTATTAATTATTATCAAAAAACGGTTCTCTAGTAGAGATTCGTTCTACCAGAAAGCTATCCCTTCCAGGCTCATTGTTTCATCATTTGAAGCTGGACTCACCTCGAGTAAGTTCAGCATGCCCAGTAGGTTGTTCTGGTAGTAGAGGAGTGGTTGCTGCATCGACTCTCCCACCGCCTTCAGGGCAGCGAAGTGGATCACGCAGTCTACTTGGTGCTGGGGGCAAGGCAATAGGTTTTTATTTGTTTTGGACAAGTTAATACCTGAATAATGTACATACAGTACTTGGTCGTTATAGTCAAGTTCTTAGAGCGTTAGTAGGTCTCCCTGATTCACGATATAGATCGGATGGTGTATGTCGCTGGAACCTTCAGAAAATAATCAATTCAGGAGTTCGATGGATGCGAGCAGCGCAGGACAAATCATTCTTGCTATCTTTGGGGAGGCCTATTTTCAGCTGTGAAGTTCTTTCGGCTGAGATATAAGTACTTAGTTACTTACTATTAGGTACTTAGTTCCGCTAGAGCAGTTGAGCAAGCTTGACTCTAGCAAGTTATGACTCACCTTATCGAATATCTCGTTAATCTCAGCCTTATTCAGCAGATCAGCCTTATAAAAAGTAATCTTCTTCCCCGTGATTGTCTCTGCCCTCTGCAGCGCGGGAGAGCCGTCCACTCCTTCTACCGCATTCGCGAAGTTGTCTATGGCGATGACGTCATGTCCGGCTTCTAAGAGGTCCACGACACAATGGCTGCCGATGTATCCAGCTCCGCCGGTTACCAGGATAGTCTTGAATTTCGGCATTTTTCTGTGGATTAAAATTATTTATAAGAAAACGTTGGAAGAAGGGAGGTACCGCTGCAAAGATTGTTGCAAGTCTACGAGAGCTCCGAGCAGAGAACTAATAGCAAATTATTCAGGGCTGACCGGATGACAATCTCTAATTATAGGGCAAACGACCGGTCGCAGAGCTGATGAGTAGTAAGAGTAGATTATTCCGAAAGTCGCGTGAGTAGTAGTATATTCCCACTGTCTCACAAAAAGAGGCTTCAATGGCTCACATAAACGGCAAATACTGATTCACAGCAAATAACAGAACCGCTTACTTACATTATTCTATTGCGGTTCAAAGGAAGCGTTTGTATTGAATCCTTAATAAGGCAAGGACACATGCATTAAAACAATACACCATCAAGTTTGATGCTTTGTCTGAACTGAATAACTATTCATCTATTGAAGGTTGTATTGTACTTATTGATCTTTCATTTAATTAATTCGCTGCCTAGCGTCTGCGGTGCGACGAAATAGCGGGCATGCGCCTTGGTTTTAGGAAACGTATGCGCCTCCTCAAAGCTGTCATTTTTAATGGCCCGCGCGAATTTCTGCCTAGTGTTATTAAAAATATAATTTGGCTCCTTTACTTAGTATTACATATCTAGTGTAATATTGCGTTAGTTACTGAGCCATTAAAGTGTTATTTAATACTTAATTTTTTAATAAATAAATTAAATTGCGGTTTTTTTTTACATAAAATTTAATTTTTTTGAATTTGTTTTCCTTTGTCACATCTATTAAAGTAAAGCCACGTGCGATCATCAACTTCCAATTTCCGATACAAAAGACATCAACGCGCTCGATAATCTTTCGGGCTTGTAAGAAATCTTTAACATGACGAATGTTAGCTAGATACATCCGGTCCAAACTAAAACTAATTATTACACACACAAGATTTACACACCATTTTTCCTAAATAAAAAAACTTAACGATCAAGGTATTCGTCAAATAGGTTCCTTGAACCATGAACTAAATACAAATAAACTCAAAAATCCCTTTAGATGCTCAAAAAGAAAGACTAGCGAGACCAACTCAGATTGAGATTCAATAACATTATTTCTGTAAATAATATTATAAAAAGAAATATTATATAAAATAAATAATTTGTTATTGATTTCTCTTCACTTCAATTTTTTGTCCAATAATGGAAGTAGTGAAAAATCTGATATAAGGAGGTAATACTGATAGAGTAGAACTCATAAGAACAATGAAGGTACCATAGCTATACATTCCATACACTAGAGAGGAATATTAAGACCACAGAACTATTCTCGATATAGCCTTCATAAAAACAAACGACTTCTCGCATCAGAAACAAATACAAAATGAACACAATCTAAGCTCAGTTTCCTCGAAGCCAGGGTGCTTGAACTGCGGCTGTAAAATGTAAAACAAGACAAGTATGCCATTACAGGAATAGCAATTATGGGAAGCCATAATCACATGTTATTATAGCCCTTATTCATAACGGCAGAGGGATGTCGTAATAAAATGTACATATCTACCAAGTTTATGGTTATGTTCCTTGTGGGCTTTTTGCAATTCGCTTGAAACGAATTTTACTAAAGTCTTGGTGAATAGGGAGAGCCGGGAATAGAATTCGCTGCACAAGAATTGAATTTAATTTATTTATTTATTTATTTATTGCATTCATGTCCTTTACAAGATGTTACATTTTAATAGGTAGGTAGAAATTACATGAACCCTGTAAGGGCGTGGCATAATTCTGAGTTCTTAGTTTTACAATTTCATATTATTAATAAGTATTTTAATGTTTAAGATCGGTATAATACACACAATTTGTAAGCTTATCATATTTTATATGTCAAAAAATATATAATTATAGTTATTATTAAGTATTCAATTAAATATAATTATAGAAGCAATTCAATGAATGTCCAGAAATTTAAATGTCAATGAAAAAATTATTTTAAATGTCATATGAAGCATGACATGCCCACCCCTGTCAAACATTTTATGCTAGATAATAAAGTCTATGTTCTTAGTAGATAATTGTCTTAATCTAACTTAATAATAATCAAACCTGCTTTACACCTGTACAGGTTTTGTCATTAAGGAATTCAGTCACAGTGTAGTAACATTTTCGTACAAGTAATAATTTTAATCTTGACTTAAAAATGTTGTCAAGTTTTTCATCTTTTATATCAGCCGGCAGTTTGTTATATATAGTTACTAACCTAGATTCTGGGCTCTTACTTACTATTTTTAGGGTTGAACATGGTTTAATTAACATATTTCCGTGGCGTCTATTATATTTCTCATTTTGTTCTGATTTCGATTTGAACATGTGTCTGTGTTTTCTTACAAAGAGCGACGCTTGAAGTATGTATATACACGGAAGGGTTAGAATGCTTTTTTCTATAAAATGTGGCCTACAGCTGTCACGGGTTGGGATATTTACCAGAATGCGTATACATTTTTTCTGTAGAATAAATAAGTCAATGATATCTAATATTACTTGAATGTACCTAAGTAATAGGTATATCTGTTAACAGTTATGATGGTATCTTAAATAAATAATGCCGGACAATCCACACAGCATCATCTAGCCCCAAGCTAAGCAGAGCTTGTGTTATGGGTACTAGATGACTGATATACGTAATACAATATTATTAAATAGATAGATATTTTTTTTATTATACATAGGAAACGACCAGAACCCCTGAAAAATATCTGCAGATCGTACAAATATTTGTCCCGAGGCGGGAATCGAACCCGCAACCTCCTGCGTCGCAGGCGGACCTTCGCCCACCGCGCCACAGTGGTCGTCATCTTCTTGAAAAGAACTGATACTTTGCGACTATGGTAAAAGCTTACTAACTTTCTTTCTACACTTTTTCTCACTAGCTTCCACCTTCGGCTTCAGACGTATGTAAAATAATCTAAACCTAAAACCAATTTATGTAAAATCTCAAAACGACCCGTTCTGTAGGTCGTTTTGGCTAGAATAATGAACTTATAAACATACAAACTTTTGATATTATTGTATAAAGTCTTTTATAATATAAAGTTCTTGTGATTTCTTTATAAGCTTCCTTAGCTTTATAAGTTCAAGGAAAATCCTTAAAGCATGATTCACTCGGAAGGTACAGATCCTCTAATTGTTTCTCATCATTGTCGGCTGTCACGACGTGGTCAGTTACCCACGCGTGAACATCATCACGATTAGTGCAGTCATCAACTAATTGCCGAAGATAGGTATGTGGTTTTTTACATCATTCATTATATCAATGTGAGGAAGCTTTTTCCCATGAATTTGAACTAGCGGTCCGTCTCGACTTCGCACGGGTATCCAAAAGAAAATTTGAAAGATATTATTTTTTATACACGTTGGTTTACATTATAAATAACATTACATTAATCATCATCATCATCACCAGCTTATAACAGTCCACTGCTGGACATAGGCCTCCCCTAATAAGGATAATTATTAATAAGATTCATACGGATCCCTTATTTTTTTATATAATTTATTACCTATGTATATATAAGGGATAATGTAGGATTGTAATGGTGAAATATTTTTTTCTAATCGATCCAGTACTTTGAGCCTATTCAGTTTGAACAAATAAACAATTTAATCTTTTCTCTTTATAACATTAGTACAATTATAGATATTGTTCTGGACACGATGTAGTTTTGTACGACAAATAATACCTAAATCCTTTTTAGAAAATATTTTACAAACGTCCAAAAAGTTAAAAAAATTTTTGCACCACATTAAACTACATTTAACTATGTACAAGTTATTCTTCATTCGACTCACAGTTAAAGGCCCAAGGCAGTCCGAGGCCGGTAGATCTTTAACTTCTATATTTTTTAAAACGTTTATTCTCTAAGCCTTTATTAACAAATAAAATTACAATCAAAGAACCAAATTAGAACTAGTATTGACAATTGAGCTAATTGCAGAATATTCTGCAAAGCTGAACTGCCGAATTAGTACCAGTCAGAAGTGTCCCCAAGATGATGAACTAACTACTATTATCTGTGTTTATAGTCTCTGGTAATTTTAGTTTAGTACCAGCTACATAGTTGTGCAAGCGAAACCTTGGTGGTTATGGTTAGTGTTAGCAAGAGACAGCTAATTGTTTGCATGAAGACGGTGTACCTCAGGTACCTTTCTGGTTTAGTTATTATTCAATAGTGAACTGTAAATGGAAAAAAAAATATGTTCGTATCTGATTGCTTGGATTTGTTTTGGAAGTTTTCTTAACCACGGCCCACCGGGCATGGGTTGGGGTACCCAATGCCCAGTGGGCCGGGGTTATGGTAGTAGCCATAAGAGGCACATAATAATCAATATTTTCTACCAAAATGTACCAGAGAACTTGTTCGTTTGAAAATCAGGTTGCGTTGCGATTAAACTGACCATCTGTCGGAGCGGGCTGGGAGCTCGAGCCACTGGTAGGATTGGTAAGGATTAGTCGAGTCGAGAAAATTTATAATTTTTACTTGTTGTCTTCCATTATTGCAGTTTTCATACGTATCTCTAACTTTTTTGAAAATATTCTAAAAGCTTTTTTCATCAGGGTTACGTAGAGTGAAATAATTTTTCAAATCGGTCCATTACTTTCAGAGCCAGTTCAAACAAACAATCTAAGATTTGCTGAATTCTAATCATCTGGGCCCACCACACTATGCGACGTCACAAGTGCTGTTCGCCATTTTGTACAGTGTTGTCCTAGCCCTGTATAATAATCATGAAATTCTAATCAAATCCCTCTATAATATTAGTAAAGATAATGGTGTGTGAACTGTTCAACATTTTATTTACCTATATTACGCTGCACTTTGCATATTATTATGGAAGGAAATAGCATTAAAGTTCAATGTGAATGCCAGCTGTCCCGCAGTGCTGCGCTGTTGATATCCATTAGCTAATTATAAGACAGTGGTCATCAGACCATTCCCGGCAGATGATAACGTGATGACGAGGGCGGTCATTGAACACACGGACTGAAGTACTTAACAATCTGTGAGACTGTCTTAACGCATTCACTGCCACGCCTCTGCTGAGCCGCAGCGGCTCTCTTATTTTATAGTAGCGGTCCGCCCCAGCTTTGCACGGGTATTTCATGCAGTACCCTAATTTTTGGAAGAAATTCTATAGCCTATGTTCATCAGGGATAATTCAGGATTCTAATGCTGAAAGAATTTTTCAAATCGGTCCTGTAGTTTCGGAGCCTATTCAATTAAAACAAACAAATAAATTTTTCCTCTTTATAATATTAAGAAGATACTACGAAAATGGAATATTTTGGCCACAGTCAATAAAAGTAAATTTTTCTTTGCTGTGGTAATATAATCGCTATTTTTCTATTGTTTCGAGGTCTATGGATATTTTTTTATAGACTGATTTAAAGTTACCATGTAGTATGTCGGTAACACGTAGAATATTTTTTTTATTAAAAAAACGTCTGATAATTTCTCACTTAACTGTACTGTACTGTAGGAACTTGAGCGGACATTGGAATACAACGGACACAACGGGATTTGAATGTGATAATCGGTAGATATCGGATTTCAATAAAATTATTTCTTTAGGCTTTAAAATTAGATTTGACTTGCACTTAGACAAGTCAAATCTCATAATAAATTATTATAAATAAAGTCGGTCCGTAAGAACCACTCAGACGCTGCTTTCAATAGAAATCGGTACGTATAGTTCCACGGTTAAAGTGAGAGCTCGTGCAAGTCACTGGAAACCTAGACAATATACATAATGTGTGCTATATATATAATATACTAGTGGCCCGCCCCGACTTCGCACAAGGAAACATTCAAAAATATTTTTTTATACATCTTCGGTTGCATTACCTATAGAAGTTTCCTTACGGAACCCTTACTTTTACAAAATAATTTACTTACTTATAGCCTATATTCATCAGGCATAGGATAATGTAGGATTCAAATGGTATTTTTTTTAATTGGCCCCGTAGTTTCGGAACCTAATCAAACTAATAAACAAATAATCAAATATTTCCTCTTCATAGTATTAGTTTAGATTTAAATAAGCTATTGCTGAGGTTAAACCTGAAACCCGTCGCAAGTCTAGAAAAGTGCCTGAAACTGTTATTCAGAGAATGAACACTTAGTTCCAAAACACTTCTTCGTGTGAGCATTTAAGACTTATCAGAAAACCTTAAAATCTTCAGAAATAAACCTTTAATAATAAAAAAATTAAAATTTATAAATATATCTATATATTTCTTAATTAATCCAATTAACAAAAGAACTACTTTACTTATCCAAGTGAAAAATGTACCGAAAAAAAGGAATTATAATTTTAAGAATTCTTTCTTAGCTTCTGAGATTCACAGTGAAGCCCGGTGAGATAAGTCTTATAATATAAACTTTAAAGCCACTAAAATTCATCAAAACAAGAAGAGTGAATCTAATGAACGTTCTCTGTAACGGGAAAAATGCAATAATTACACCGATGCTCTCGACCGGCATAAATGGCTTACAATCAGTAAATACCTCAACACTACAGTTCACTAACACCGTCACAAATAAATAGCTGAACAACTTACAAATTACTCTTTCCATGTAGCACAAACACAAAATTTTCAACTTATTTTGAACGAAATTGGGAGGAATGATAATTTTGAAATTGGAACGAGAGGCGGCTGCTCGCGAGAATGCGTGCGCGCATCTGACGCGTCGATGTCTCCTCCCTCATGTCAGTTCGCGAGCCGCAGTCACACCGCTCTGAGCCGATTGGTAGATTACATTCTTATTATTATTTATTAGCTCTCATACAACCATAGCAGCAAAGAAAACGCAGGTCAGTCTTATTATTTAACGACGATTTATCTGAATTTTTGGTGAACGAAAAGTTTGGACTAAATTCATTTGTTACGTTTTATAATCTTTGATTTAAGGTTCTGCCGCCAAATGACAAAAACTAAACCAATATAAATTAATTTTGTTGTGTTTACCTATCCCAAACCAGCCCATAGAGACAAAAAAACTGTGTGTGTATAAATAGAAAAAAATTAATAATAACACACAATACTGCTTCAGAACTATGTAAACACCCTGTTATAAATATTGTAGTGTATATTATTAATATCAAATTTCCCAACCAAACCAACAGGTAAAACAACTAAATTTACACCATACAAAAACAAAACAGTAGCAAAAACAAGCGTCTACAATCTTTGCCTGTGCGTGGACACACCTTTGCCTATTTTATGGTTATTATTGGAAAATCGCTCATTGCTGTGCAAACCCGCTGTGCCTTGCGGCAGTGACCTCAGGCATATACGCTGGAGTACCGTAAGTAATCTCGTACGAGAAGGTCCACTCCACCACTTGGTCACTCACCAGACCACTGGGTCACTTCCCAGACCACTGGGTCACTGGGCTTGGCTCACCTAATAACCATCTCATTCAAGTTAAGTTTCGGATATGTGTTCAAACGCTTATGTATGTACAGGTCAACATTCGTGCCCCGGATAATTGTCAAATTAGCACAGACTTAGTCTACATCATGTAAATAAACATTTATAAACCTTTTTCGCAGGATTATTATATGCAACCTCTAATATTATTTTATTTTTACTATAATATTGGGCATGTCCTATCAACTTATTCTGCTCGTATTTCTGTACTATTATTATAGTAGTTTATTTATCAAAGAAAGTTAATTCTACCGTAGGTACCGTATATTAGAATTTCTACGTACGGGCTGGCCCACAAGTCCGCGAATTTTCTCGCACTTGCCCAGTTTTGTTATATGACTCATTTATAAGGTAACTACCAACGGATAGTCTTGTTATATGTAGCTCTTTACCTCAGCAGATAAATAAAAAAAAAATTTCTGATCGTTATCCCTAAGCCGACATAATTTCATAATTAGTTTTCGTAAATCAGAGTATAATCGGCAATTTCTTAACGATAATATTATAGGTACCTTTGATTATTATACGGATATTCATTTAGATAGGTACTACCTAGGTATACCTATAATATGACGTAGGTAACAAACACTATTTGAAAACATCAATCGTGATCATGATTTAGATTTGGAATTGAATTTTCATATTTAGGTATCTACTAAGTACATACTCGGAAAGATTATTTTGTGCCTATTATGTGAGCGTTTACAAACCGAACAGGCGGTCCGCCGCGGCTTCGCAAAAATCAAAACTTAATTTTTACGCAGTTGCATTATTGAGGTTTTCCTACGGACACCAACTCATTTGAAAATATTGTTTAGCATAAAACATGTTTCTTTAATGGTGAAATTATTCAAATCGGTCCAGTAGTTTCGGAGCATTTTTAATTCAAATAAACAATCAAATCTTCTTTATAATAATAGCTATAGTTTAAGTCTAAGATTTCAATCACTTAAGGCAGCCGTTTCCAGTGACCGCCAAAAAGAGTTAAATAGCTGAAGACTCCTAAACCACAGTTTTCGTAAAGCCGTAAAACCGGCTGGCATAGTACCTACCTATGTAGTAGGTAGGCACGTGCGTGCCTACTGGCTATTGCCTTACTGCGTGTGTAAGGTACGCTTGAACGCGGACGTCTTTTGTATGGGATTTCGAAGAGTAAATAAAACTCAGTGATAAACAAAAACAATTTAATATATTTTTATTGCATTTAATTTATTTAATTTTATTCCGATTAAGTACATACCTCGTAGATAATTATTTTTAATGGTTTCACGAAACATGTGCTCCTCATCGCTTGCACCCCGCGATTCAGTCAGATGTTTCATAAAATATATGTAATTTATTAGAAATAATAATTCCCTACTTTAAAATGTCTGAATTCTATAATGAATATTATCATTAACCTTTTATTATGACATGAAATTAAAAATGCGGATAAAATCTTAAATATGTCTAATTTTGAGGCTTAACCCCTTTTTACCCATTGGGTATCGTTACAACAGTCGTTTCGTTTATTTATAAAAATATAACCACAATGCTCTTTTTTTCACACAAACACATGGACATAAATCACTTACTCTAAAGGCATGAATACTGTAAATCGTACCTTGTATTGTGGAAGAAAATTTAAAATTGCGAAGGATCGCCATTTTCCTCTTGAAATAGGCAAGATATTTTTGGTAAAAACAGAGGAACTATCAATAATACAAAGCATGCGTCCTTAAATCTATCGCGACT
Source organism: Eupithecia pulchellata (assembly GCA_963931895.1). Taxonomy (NCBI): domain Eukaryota; kingdom Metazoa; phylum Arthropoda; class Insecta; order Lepidoptera; family Geometridae; genus Eupithecia; species Eupithecia pulchellata. The sequence continues at coordinate 559,042 of OZ007538.1, read as the reverse complement.
AGTCTTTCATCTTAAAATTAATAAATACTTTGGTCGTTGTGCCATTTTTTTAGGTTTAGGATTTTTACGATTTTTTTATATTTTATTTATTTTTTCTTATTTTAGAGCCGTCGCAGATGATGGTGTCGGTGTCAGGTGGTTGTAGCGAAGATACGGCTATTATCTGGAAAGAAAAAACATTATTAACTATTATTTGTTCCGTGCCGATATCCGGAATCCATATTGAATCCATATTGAGTCAAGCACCTGCAATTCAGCGTTAGTTCGTAGCGACTTCCTCCCTTCTGTTTCCGGTGGCGCTACTGTCGCTTCCATTTTGGCGCGCAATATGGCGACGACCGAAATGGCGGTTTTACTTTTCTTCATTATAGCGTCGTCTTTCGTTGCGTTAACACGTATTTGCGATAATATAAAATTAACTGAATTATATTTGAAAGTTAATTCCTCCCTTCATAATGGAGGATGAAAAACGTGATAATGTGGAAGAGCACGTGCAAAGTAGTGATAGTGAAGACCACGTGTCACGGAAAAGGAGTCGTTCTTCATGTTCGGAAAGTGAATCTTCGGATGAGGATTTGGTTACAAGGAAAACGAAGAAAAAACGGGTGAGTGATTTGAAATTGGAATTCTTGTCGCAACAAGTGGCTTTTTTGACCAATCTAATTTCTCAAAAACAATGCGAGTCTCAACCGATAAACGCTTCACGTGTTGTTGAACCCGCTAAAATGCCATCCAGATCGACTGACGATGATCTAGGTCTGCGCGCGCCGCCTAGTGCTAGCGAGACTGAGGAGCAACAGCTTAGATTGTCTGAATTGTCAACTACATTGAAAGATCCCCCAATTCCCAGATCTAACGATAAACATTTGGATAAAATTACACAATTGCAAAGATTTAACTTTAACGATTGGTACGCTATTCGTTTTTCGGAAGCACAAAAGAAATATGTAAGCAGCCCCGGTTTTGTAGAGCTTAGTTTAAATGATGAGTTGCGACGTTTTAGCTCGTCCGGTTCCAATGACGATCGCACACACCTACTAGAGCGAACCTATGCAGCAATAACAAGTGCATTACTGACACAGAAAGATGAATTACGTACCGCATTACAGAGTTTAGTAGATTGGTCAAATGATAAGGATACTATACTTTCATCTAAAACTCTTTTCGATAAAATAGAGCAGACATTTTCTAAAGTTTCGAACTACGCCAAGGTCACGGATGATATTATGCAAATATCTTGCGGTAGGCGAGCCGATTGCATTAACTCGCGAAGAGAAGCCATTCTAAAGAAGGTCCACGAGGAGTATCATTGTGGGGCCTTGGAGAAAATTCCACCTAGTGCTGAGAATTTGTTCAATAGCGACATGCTTGCCTCCTATTTTCAGAAAATTGGGGGGGCAGACAAACTAACAGCTTGTTTTCAGCCGGCAAACCGCTCAGGCGCAGCGTGGACCTCTGGAACAAAGCGTGCCTACGATGCTAAACCCAAGCCGTCCACGAGCAAACAGGCGAATAATAGCTTTCGAGGCAACTATAACAAGGACAAAGGAAATGGTAACTCCAAAGGCTCGAACAAGAAATCTCACGATGGGAAGAACAAGCAGCGCTATTCCAAAGGTAAGCGATCTCAATCTAACTCGCAGAATAGAAATAATCACTCATGACTCGAAACGATTTCGGGGGGGTTGTCTAACGCAATATTTGCATGTATGGGAGAATATAGGTGCCCCCGACCATATCTGCAAGCTATTGAGAGGAATTCGCATCCCGTTCGTTATGAAGCCACCTCTGATATATCCAAATCAATTAGTCATAAAAAATTATGCCACGAAGCAGAGTCACCACATGACACAACAGATAGAGAACATGCTAGACACACATGTAATAGAAAAAGCCGAGACGAACCCAAGCTATCTCTCGACCTTTTTTCTGGTAAAGAAAACAGATGGAACGTTCCGTCCAATTTTCAATTTGAAAAGGTTAAACAATTTTGTGAAGCTAAAAGATTTTCGACTCTTCAGTCACTTTCGAATGCCGAGTTTCTTGCAGAGCAAAGACTGGATGGTGAAGATGGACCTGAGCCAGGCGTACTTTCACCTACCCATAGCCAAGGAGCATCGAAGGTTTCTACGACTGATTTACAAAGGCCAGCTCCTGCAGATGACTTGTCTGCCGTTCGGTCTATCGTCAGCCCCGCGAACATTTACATCAGTGACGAACTGGATAGCAGAATACCTGAGAAGCCGAAATATAAGGTGTGTGGTTTATCTAGACGATTTCTTACTAGCAAACCAGTCCCGACAAGTTCTGCTCGATCACATAGCATTCACAGTAAACCTAATGCGTCAACTCGGCTGGACTGTCAACATGGACAAATCTGTGCTGGTTCCGACTCGCCGCCTCGAATTCCTAGGCGTCACGTGGGACACACAACTCAACACGAAATCCCTGTCGGAACCAAAGTGCCATACGCTACGCAGAGCACTTGCACAGCAGATGTCCAGAGGCTGTTGGTCCCTCAGACAGGCCCAGTCCCTTCTGGGGAGACTCAACTTTGCCTCGTTCGTGATACGCAGGGGAAGGTTACATTGTCGCACTCTCCAATACCACAGTCGACTCCTTCCCCAAGATCACCCTTACAAGCGTTTGAAGTTGCCGGATCCGGTTATTATGGAAATAAAGTGGTGGTTAAAAGCGGCGCAGGGCTCACTACCAATACATACAGGTCCGTTCTCGCACCTTCTAACCACAGATGCCTCGGACTTCGGCTGGGGCGCCCAGCTAGGAGAGGTGAATATGTCAGGCCGTTGGACAAGACAACAACTGTCGTGGCATGTAAATCTCAAAGAGATGTTTGCAGTCTACGCAGCAATTCAACAACAGCAAGATCACTTATACAATGCGCACATCTTATTACAGACAGACAACCGCACAGTTGTAGCCTACATCAACAAGGAAGGTGGAACGAAATCAAAGAAACTGCTCGACCTAACGCACAAACTCTTGGCGATGTTGGACAACTTAAATATTTATCTGACAGCTCAGTACTTCCCGGGCCGGTTCAACTGCGAGGTGGACGCTCTGTCGCGAGGCAAAACGTGCCCGGAGTGGCACCTGACTTCTGCAGCAACGAGAATTATCTTCGCGATGTGGGGCACTCCTCAGGTCGACCTATTTGCATCGAGAACAGCTCATGTGGTAGACAATTATGTTTCATTGGACACACGAGACACGGAGGCTCTATCGCACAATGCGTTCCTTCACCAATGGGATTACAAGCTGGCATGGTTATTTCCACCACCAAACCTCATGCCTCAGGTACTGACACAACTGAACGCAGCCCAAGGTCAGTACATTCTAATAGCACCGAAGTGGCACAGAGTATTTTGGAGAGCAGATCTACAAGTCCGTTCCTTTCGAGAGCCATTTCTGATTCCGGACCTTCCACAAGTACTGATCGACACGAGGACCGGGACCCACCCGCCGGAGATCCAAGACATATGTTTGGAGGCATGGCTGATTTCGGGTGGGCAGAAATCGTACAGGACTGGACTCTAGAGGAAAAATCACTCTTGTTATCAAGTTGGCGAAAATCTACTCTTAATACTTACAGACCAGCTTGGAAAAAATGGAGAGCATGGTGTGCTTCAACCAATATATCGTATAAGAACCCTAGCCCATCGCAGGTAGCCCGATATCTAGCTCAGCTACACAACAATGAAGGTTTAGCCTTCAGAACCATTTTGGTACATAAATCTGTAATAGCTACATTTACAAATGTATCAGGTAACACAGATCTGTCGTCAAACTTTTTTGTAAAACACATAATCAAAGCCATTTCGGTGTCAAAAGACAAGAAAATAAAACCACCGATTTGGAATGCAAAAAATGTATTAGAATTTCTAGAAAACTATACACCTGATAAAACTAATTTGTATCAAGTTTCCAGACGGGCGGCGATTCTTCTGTTGCTGGCATCGGGGCGCAGAGTTCATGACCTGACGCTGCTAAGAATAGATGCTGAAAGCTACATCGACGAGGGTAATGCGCTTGTCCTCTGGCCTTGTTTCGGATCAAAGACCGACGACGGTAACTACAGGCAATCTGGCTGGAGGCTAAAAGCACATCCGAAGAAAAACCTAGATTGTGTTTATTGGATTCGTGAGCTGATTGTAGCTTCACAGGATCGTCGAAAATCAGGTACTCTTACAGAATTATTTATAACCGCCCGAGGCGATCCGAAGCCAGCATCTAGAACGATCATAGGAGGCTGGATCAAGTCTGTGCTCAAAGACGCAGGCATCGAGGCACCGCCGGGCTCGGTGCGTTCGGCAGTAGCGTCTTTAAACTGGCTAGAAAAGTTCCCGATTGATCAAATTCTTGAAACAAGTAATTGGAAGCAAGAACATACCTTCAGGAAGTATTACCAGAAGGAAATCGAGAATCAATCGAGTAATACTAATTTGTCTAATTCAGTCTCATTATCAAAATATTTTAAACCAGTGCGGTAAATATTGAAAATTGTCTGTACATTATCTGATTATATTTTCATTGCTATTGTAAAAAATTATTAGATTTTTTTTTTCAATCACATTGTTTTTTATTTATGTAACACATTATAGCGTCATCATTACCTTACCTACATTTGCGGCTACCAGGAGATAACAAACACATCACTCAATATGGATTCCGGATATCGGCACGGAACAAATAATAGAGGGTTTTACCTACCAATAAAACTTACCTATTATTTTTCCAACGATATCCGGAATCCAGGTAATATCTACCTGGTATATATCGTGAGTATAATGAAGAAAAGTAAAACCGCCATTTCGGTCGTCGCCATATTGCGCGCCAAAATGGAAGCGACAGTGGCGCCACCGGAAACAGAAGGGAGGAAGTCGCTACGAACTAACGCTGAATTGCAGGTGCTTGACTCAATATGGATTCAATATGGATTCCGGATATCGTTGGAAAAATAATAGGTAAGTTTTATTGGTAGGTAAAACCCTCTATTTATTTGCAAATAATATATAAACTATAATGTTGATCGTTTCGAGTTACCAAGAGATTCAATTTATGTGAGGTTTTGATTTTTTTCTGCGTTCTACAATTAATAAAAGTGGTGGAAAAGTGATTTTCTACAAATCGTTAAGTATTTTCTATTGACTTATGATAAACATAACTTCGATTCACTGGTTTTTACGGAAATATTTGTGAAGTATGAGACATTTGGGCGAAGAATAAAAAAATTTCCAGTTTTGTGAAAACTAATAATTTAATTCTTGAAATACTACATTATGTGGAGATTCTATGTCGCAGTGTGCGAAGGTACGAGTATGTGCACCCCCCTGCCTAAACAGGCAAACCTAACCAGCCAAGCTCCTAGAAGTGGTCAGTAACATACCTGCATCAGTTGGTTTTCTTGGCGTCCTTGGATTCCTCCTTGGGCTGTCCCTTGCCCAGCAGCTTGGCCAGCGAGTCCCAGATGCCGCCTAGGAACAGCGCGCAGAACAGGTTCTCGAACGGCACGAACGGGTCGTGGATGCCGAGCAGGATGGACGACAGCTGGGGATCACACACGGTATTGGTGAACGGGACGACATTATTGTGTTGGGATAGTGTAGTGTACTATATTGCCCGTATGACAAGGGAAGTAACAACCGATAACACGTAATTTAAGGGGCCTTTTACCGGCGAGTTTACCATACAAACGTAATACCAAAATGATTAGTAATTTGAGCATATTTTCATCATGTACTGTTATTATTTGTATTAGAACAGTATTTATCTAGGTTCATAAAACAATTTTTAGGGTTTTGCCATCGGTTGCAAAACCCTTATGAAATCGCTTTGGGTCTGTTTTGTGTTTTGAATCCTTAATATCTCAGAAACTACTGCAGCTATTGACTTGAAATTTGAAATAATAATACATTTTGTGCGCCCGCACATATTTATAGAAAAATAAATGAAAATAAATGAAAAATCAAAATCAAGATTTTCCATACAAATTTTGAAATCGAAATTTTAAATGGAACGTACAAAGTCGAAAGTGGTATCAAATGAAAGGTACTCGTTTGTAGATTTCAAAATAGTTTTTGAAATTTCGGTAGATTTCATACTTTTTAAAATATTTTGAAAATGGTCAAAAAAATGACCGTTCCCCCCCCCCTATCTCCGAAGATTGCAGAGCGATTGACGTGATATGTACCAAGTGTTTGTAGGTATTGATCTATATTTTATAGGAAAAATATAGAGAAGTCGGTAAAAATAATACTTTTTGAAATATGGTCAAAAAAGGGCGGGAAAAATTTCTAAAGGGGTGACTACCCCCCCGAGTTGGGTATCAAATGAAAGGTATTGGTTTGTACATTCCAAAGCAGTTTTTGAAATTTCGATAGATTTTATACTTTTTGATATATTTTGAAAAAGGTCGAAAAATTGACCGGTACCCCCCCTCTATCTCCGAAGATTGCAGAACGATCGATTTGATATGTACAAAGTTTTTGTAGGTATTGATCTATATTTTACAGGAAAAATATAGAGAAATCTGTAAAAATAATACTTTTTGAAATATGGTCAAAAAAGGGCGGGAAAAATTTCTAAAGGGGTGACTACCCCACCGAGTTGGGTATCAAATGAAAGGTATCAGTTTGTACATTTTAATGCAGTTTTTGAAATTTCGATAGGTTTTATACTTTTCGAAATATTTTGAAAAAGGTCGAAAATTTGACCGTTCCCCCCCCTCTATCTCCGAAGATAGCAGAGTGATCTATATAAAATGTACTAAGCGTTTGTAGATATAGGTCTATATTTTACAGGAAAAATATAGAGAAGTCTGTAAAAACAATACTTTTCGAAATATGGTCAAAAAACCAATTTTCATACAATGGGGGCTATTTCATTGAGAGCAATATCGAATCAAAGGTATGGATTTCGACAATTCAAAACAGGTTTTAAAAATCGTCTAAGTTTCATACTTAGTGAAATACGTAGAAAAAAGTCGAAAAAATAATTGTAGGTACCAACCCACTTACCTACCCACTAATCTCTGTAGTAACTGTAATAGTAGGTAACTGCAGATCTTATAAATATTAGTCCCGAGGCGGGAATCAAACCGCAACCTCCTGCGTTGTAAGCCCACCGCGCTAACAGGTCGTCAATATACGTACCTACCTAAACGACAAAAGTTCAAAACCCTCGGCGCGCGAGTTACACTCGCACTTGTCGTACTTGTTTTTCAAAACACTTCACTGAAATGAAAATAAACCAAATCGGATTTTTTCAAAGAAAACAATTATTGTATAGATATACAATTATTTTAAAAAAAGCTTGTGGTAGGAACCTAGATAAATACTATTATAATACAAATATAACACATGTAAGTACATGGTGAAACCAAGGTTAGACCAAGGTCTCCAAGTAACCAGAAATTGGATGTATTGTTACATTGCGCGTCAGAATTGAGTATCCCCTTGTCTACAAAATATTTTCGACAATTTCTAATTCCCTTGTAACTTATCAATCACAAAATTTCACATGAAAAAATTTATCACGCCGCCGCTCAGGATCGAACCGCTTACCCATAATACTCAAAGTCTGAAATTCCCAACAATTACAACTATTGTGTCCCAAATACATTGAGATACTTATATGGTACTTATGTGACGCGGACTGTACTTCTTATATTTTAATTGATTGCATTTTTCTTTCCTTAATCATGTTCGATAGCTTACTTAGTAGGTACCATAGGTGTTAGTTATTTTATGGTACATACCTACCTAATAATTTTAATAACATCTCTTTTGTTTTTCTTCCCATTGCGTTACTACAAAATAAAACAATAGGTATCTACCACCGATATTATGTAGGTAAGTATAACAATAAGTAATTATGTAGGTTATGTAGTTAGGTAACACAAGTAATGTGTTTTAGTGTTATTTATGTAGTTTTTAATAAAGTTTATTTATAATGACTATTTGTCTTCCATCACTACATATATAAAACAATGTCGCTTCCCGCTGTCTGTTTGTCCCTATGTATGCTTAGATCTTTAAAACTGCGCGACGGATTTTGATGCAGTTTTTTTTAATAGATAGAGTGATTCAAGGGGAAGGTTTTTGTAACAGCGTTGCACCCGTGTGAAGCCGGAGCGGTTCGTTAGTATAAAATAAATATAAAAAGAACCTTGAAGTAGACAAAGAAGATGACGATCCCGAAGTAGACGAGCGCGTGCGGCGCGGAGATGAGGTCCGTCTTCTTGTCTAGCACGAAGATGATGGACGCTACCAGGGACGCCTTCGTGTAGCTGGAAGAATAACATATAATATTATGAAGGGGAAATAATTGGCTGCCGAAACGTTAGAGAAATCAAAAGCGTGAGGTTACGGGCTCTGATCGCGTGAGATTATTTACTACCGTCGGTCCACCCTGGATTTTCACGGTTATTTATAATTATAAAATTAAAAAAAATTACACACGTTAGGTTACATTATTGAAAGTTTCAAACGGATCCCTAATTTTTTTGAAAATATTCTACATATAAGTTCATCAGAGATAGTGAAGGATTCTATTACTTATTTATTCAAATCAGCCTATAGGCCTAATTAGTTGTAACAATCAAATCATCCCTCTTTATAATATTAGTATAGATTAAGGCTTTTGCTGCGATACAATTTTTTAGCCTCGGTGTCTTCTACTGCGAAAAGAGTTACCGTGTGTTTTCAAAATCTCAGTTAATAAAAAAAGTGTTCATCCGAGTAAAGTTGTTCAGGTTAGGGTTGGTTAGGGACCAACCAACTTGTACCTGAACAACTTTACTCAACAACTTATGTTCCAAAACTGGTTACATTTTTTAAAAGTACCTACTTGCTTTATTACCTATTATTATTTTGTTTTTATAGTGCGTAACTAGGCCCTCTCACTTTATAAGAATATAATTATTCCTAACTAACCAATCACTGTAAAGCAATATACATGCTATATAGCCTTGAGACCTAATTAAATTTAACACGATTTAATATAGCGCTACCATGCGGCAGTTTGACCTAAATATCACCCCCTCGAACCCTCTTTCACAGTCGTTTTCCCCAAAGGTGCCTGTTTGTTCCATGTCAATGAACTGAGTCGATAGTTGGTATTCGGTTCATTGACATGGAACACACAGGCACTATACAACGACCTCTGTGGCGCGGTTGGCGAAGGTCATCCTGCGACGCAGGAGGTTGCGGGTTTGATTCCCACCTCGGGACAAATATATACAAATATTTGTTCACGGTGTTCTGGTTGTTTTCTATGTAGGTATAATAATAAAATATCTATCTATGTAATAATATTGTGTTATGTATATCAGTTATCTAGTACCCATAACACAAGCTCTGCTTAACTTGGGGTTAGATGATGCTGTGTGGATTGTCCGGCATTATTTATTATTTATTTATTTATTATATCACTTGCCAGTTCATTGACATGGAACACACAGGCACTATATCACTAGCCAGTGCTACAGCTCTAACTGTTGTCTCGGATATTTTTAGAGCAGACAGGCAGATATCCCAAACATTTGGTCTCGCGGACTCTCAAATAAATAAACTGTCTGTGTCTGTGAGATGACCGTCAGTTTTTGCTCGATCGGTATTTAGAAACCGTTATGCGGCAGCTAATAGTTTAGTTATGAGCTACTTTTGAGTAGCTACAGCTTCGGAGGTGAACTGTTGAATGGCGATCACAATAGGTCAATCATGGCCGCAGCGATACAAAAGCCAGCAAGAGCGAATTCGCTTAAAAAAGTAATTACTTTTGAGTAGGTAAAGTGTTGGTTAAAAGACGCGAGAGTTGGTAGGTTCTAATGCTGTATCTATTTCTATTGTCAAATAGAAATGATGTTAGTGTTATAAAATTTTCTATAAGTACTAATTTTATAAAGAGGAAAGATTTGTTTGTTTGTTTGAATTGAATAGGCTTCGAAACTACTGGACGGATTTGAAAAATTCTTATAACATTGGATAAAGAATATTTTCATAAAAGTTAGGAATTCGTATGAAAACTTCATTAATGTAATGTAAATGTAATGCAACGTTACTCACGTTGCGTTACAATTTATAATTTTTTAGATTAACTAATTAAGTTGTATCTACAGTTTTTGTAGATATGGCAATAAATAAATTTTTAGGTATTATTATTTTTATTATTTATAGTTAATTCATATTATTATTGATTACTCACAAGCTGGGCTGCATGGTCTCCATGGCGGTGGGGGTCCAGGCCCCGCGGATGAGGCGCTCCAGCAGCCGCGTGAAGCCCGCGCCGTTGCCTTTCAGAGTTCCTGGAACACCACAAGCTCCATCAGATCACCAGCTTTTCACTTGGCTTCGAGTTGGAAGCAGGCAATTTCTAGCATTAAATACTTTTAAACTTACGCGATCTGAACACATAATTATTAGTACTATTTTAAGGGATGAATAAACGCGATAAATACTTGTTAAAAAAGGACCAATAATTAATTTATAGCATTCTAAATAACGAGAGAAAATCGGGTCAGCTTTGAATTATCAAACCACCAGCCTGCTGCTAGCTTTTGGGATAAAAATATGGTATATAAATACCGTAAAATTCTTTCCCTGAGATACCGTCTCCCTACCTCCCGGATTTACATTACTAATGAAAAAAAGTGTCTTCCGGCTCGGTAGATCACCGGCCGCGAAGCTAGGCTCAAGCGGCGGTCAGGGCTGCAGAGAAAGGAGCTTCCTGACAATACGCGCAGAGTCCAGGAGTACCTACCGCATTTAGGATCTAACTTCCTAGCGTGAGTCTGTTATTATTATTATTTTATAATAATAGGTACTATGAACATGTAGAATAGTCAGAAAGTTTCTTCAAAATGAACTTCCTAGTGAAGTCCGCCCACCTGAAGCGCACTTGGCGTAGGCCCGTGTGCTTCAGTTATTACCGGGTTTTCTCCGAAAGCCGAGAAAATAACAATCTAAACCAAAATATTACTCTTATTAATGTTGGACAATCCACACAGCATCACCTAGCCCCAAGCTAAGCAAAGCTTATGTTATGGGTACTAGATGACTGTTATTCATAATAAAATATATTAAATAGATAGATATTTTTATATTATACATATCAGACGATTATTATCATTATTATTATGATCATTTACATATGAACTCGTTGGTAGACTATGGTTAACTGCAGAGCTTTTGTTATGTATGAGTACTAGATGATAAACAGCGATCTGAAACGGTTGCTTACCAACAATGATCATAATGACCCAGGCGTTAGGGTACAGTTTCCCAGCGTGGCTGACTCCGTCGTAGACCTTCTTGGCTCGGTAGATCTCCTTCATCGCGGAGGCCACGACCTTGACGGGCAGGAACTTGGCCACCTTGTACCCCACGTCGAACGGCATGTAGAACACTACGTACCTGCGGAATATTTAAATAATATTTCATATTTCGTTTATTTTTGCTTGCATGTTTATTCTTAGGCCTAAGTGAATGGTTAGTACCTACCTATAGTTTTCACTGGGTACATGCAAGAAGGAAACTGCAAAACTGAGTTCGAATTTATTTATGTCAAATATAATTGATTAAGTCAAACAAAAATATAAATTTCATGAAATAGGTTGAGCTTCGTGCATTATACAAAGTGTTGTTGGTACCTACTAAAGTAAACACATTTTTACTGTAGGTAGGTATAGCTTAAATAAGCTTCATGATTTGTTGTATTGTGCTGGTATCATATTTTTTTATTAACCAAACTACCACTAATATACATCTGAAACAATTGAGCTATTTGTAGTTTATTTGCAACAGTCTGCAGTCAGCTCAATGTTTTTGGTTGTTGTTGTTTACATGCACGAGTGAACTAAATATTATATTCAGCACCTGCGGACGCTATGTCGCTATGTGGGTTAGCCAGCACTTGGCAGTAGGGAAACAAGAGCTTCTGAAGCCAGATCCAATTTTTCTGCACCTCTCGTCGCTTGCATAACGCAAGAGGTTACGTTACCTCTTGACGAAGCCTGGGTCACATACAACTATGAGGAGTGTGTCATTACCAGGCGACGGTTCCTATGAGGAGCTGCGGCGTGTTCTTGAGCGGCGCCAGGATGGGCTCGCCCAGCAGGCCGTTGACGATCATGCCCCCCGAGAAGATCATCAGCATGGTGGACAGCCAGCAGGACAGCGGGTGCTTGCGGGAAAATGTCTGCGCGCCTGCGCACATATGTTTTAGGTAAGTAAATAAATAAATAAAAAAAAAATATTCATAGAAACTCGTAACTTAGATAAAACGTAAGAGCACAAAGTAAATAAATATGTAGCTAAGTATAACGAAATATGAAATGAAGCAAACAATATTAAACTAGCGGTCCGCCCAAGCTTATTTAACAAAAATGTTATGAAATGCCCGCACGGGTAGGTATTTAACAAAAATATAATTTTTCATGCGGAATCTTAATTTTGTAGAAAATATTCTATAGCTTATGTTCATCACGGAAAATTTTGGATTCTAATGGTGAAAGAATTTATCAAATCGGTCCAGTAGTTTCGGAGCCTATTAAATTCGTTTATACATTATAAATTATTAAATTTTTTATATTAAATATAAAAAACGGTCGACGCGTTCATTTTAATTTTACTGAATGAAAATTGATTGTTTTTTAGAAAATAATTATGTGAACCGAACAAATCGAGACTAACGATAGTTTCAGAATTTAAAGAGCTGACTGATTCCTTGTCTATGATATACTCGTATTGCATTCATTCATTCAGTCAAAGAAAATAAACGCGTGGTCGGAGTGATGTAATTGTAAGTTTTGTACAATGTTGGTTTTTTGCCGAATGCAAGAACTGATTCTAAAGCCACCTTATTCTCGTAGAAGTTGTCAGTAAGGAGATTTCGTTTACGCTGTTTTTGTTTTGTTGTTTACTAGCGAACGGTACTGGCAACGCACGGGTGCAATGCTATTAGTATTTTGAATCGGTCCAGTAGTTTCGGAGCTTATCCAGTTGAAACAAACAAACAATCAAATCTTTCCTTTTTATAATATTAATAGAGACGTCATTAGAGTGGTGTTATGTGACGTATCTGTGTAGCCATAGAGTAAAATTGCTAATTTCACGGTCATCAATTGTGGCTCGTTGGTCTAGGGGTATGATTCTCGCTTCGGGTGCGAGAGGTCCCGGGTTCAAATCCCGGACGAGCCCGTAGTATCTAACCCATGATGCTTTTTTGTTTTTCATTTTTACTACAACGATTTATAACGAAACCCCATCGATAATAGTGCAAGCTTTACTTTTTGACTCTTGTTTATTGTTAACAAATGAAATCGGTAGAATCTTAAAGTGTACGCCATCTGTCTTCAGATCGTTGAATTATATAGTTAGTTGATAAGGATTGTAGAGCAAACATTGTAATTCCGTTCCGTTTATTTATCAGAGTTTAATAATCTTGATTGTAAAATAAACTGCAGATATTATTATTTCTGCTATTAGTATTACTATGGTATTATTTTATTTTATTAATATTTGGCAGCATGCATCTGGCCTTTTCATAAAGAGTCAAGTTCATTTAATAGTTAATATGATGCTCTACCATGTCATAACAATAGGAAAATCTGCCATTATTTTATTAATTTTGTAGAAAGGCAGAGCTTATCGAAGACATTCAAAATAACATTATTAGAACAGGATCACAGATGTGGCTACCGGGAAGTGTAGGCTAAAAATAAACCGGCCTGTGTCTTTATTTAGTACATTTCGGGCTATGGCGTTGATGCACAATAAATAAGGATACGGAAGCATAATTTGGAACGGGGTATTAATTTAAAAATGGAATTCTGCATTCAAATTTACTTACCAGCTCCTAAATCCTCTCTGACTGCAAGAGCGCACAATAATGAGTGCGCTATGTCGAAATATGGAAACATTTTGAGTTTTATGACCTGGTTGGCCAGGTCTAGGAACGCTTCGGGATCCATGGTGTTAGTTTATTGTATTATCACGTTTATGGAAGGCACAACTAAACACCGACAATGTGACTGACGCGTGACCGCGACCAACCGCGGGCGATGTTGCCGCGAGACTGAAGGACTGACGGACAGATGGAGGGGGAGGAGAGTAGAGATAGCTCTTGCTTGAAACAACCGCCGCCGCCAGCCGCAGAATATTTAGTCAGAAGCGTTTGAACACGTGTCTCGCAGCCGCAGGTACCAATTGAGCTAATGAAAGTAAACGATTTGTTATTTGTTGCCTGGGGCAAAGGCTGGCTAATGGTTTATAATTTGGTCTTAGGTTACCAAGTTTCCGTAGTGTAGCGGTTATCACGTGTGCTTCACACGCACAAGGCCCCCGGTTCGATCCCGGGCGGAAACAGATTTCTTTTTGTTTTTCGTTTTGTCACTGTGAAGTAGATTTCGGTGGCAGACATCATACGTATCTTAAGAAAGGTAGTAAAAGAGCAGTTATTTATTGGTCAATTGCTAAAGAAGCCGAAGTGAGTAATATACTTATTTATGAATTTGTAGATCGAGGAGGCCATCGATGTAAATAGCAAATGCCTAGTTTTTATTGTAGTTTTTCTATAAAATTGATATATGCCCCTTCTGCTTACTCTTATTTTTTTGCTCCAAAGCCTTTATTTTTCTTGGAGCAAACACGTTTTTCTAAGTCCTCCGAAGAGCTGTATTCAAGAGATTTTTGGCAAGGACGTTTGTCGGGTCGCGTCGGTGAAAAATAAATAAACTACAATTGAAATATATTGAAATTAATAAAACTTTATTCATAACATCACTTATAAAAATATAAATTCATTTCATACTTAAGTTAAAACTAGAACGAAGTGAGTACATGATTTGGACAGATCTAATATGCATTGTTACAAATTCAGTCTTTTCGAGCGTTCACAGCCAAATCGAATCTTTGGAAGTTGGTAGTTCTACGTATGAAGATGCTCTAGACACCTCTATACAAACATATATCTTAAACATTTATTTTATATATTTAACATTAAACTTTGGTCAGAAAGTATTCCAAAAGAATAACAACAAGTGCAGTGTCCAAACAAGGCATTTCATTGATTTAATTCTATTAAAGTTTCGATGTGTTTAGTTACTTGTTTAAATTTTCTTTTTCTACACATATAATATTTATTTCATACACTGAGAGTCCCAAATACAGAACAAACATGTAGTATAAGGAATGTACTAGTTTTGTTACTTGTTTTCACATATAAAGAAACATTCGATAAAAAGGAAATATTGCACAAGAAAGGCACTAAAGAGTATTGACAACTTTCGATTACATATTTACAATTACATGTCAGATCTACACATATTGATGAGAAATAACATAAAATAACATTTATAGATAGGATGAAACTTAAATAACTAAATAGATTCATGATTATTATTGTTATTACGTAGAATGAACAGAACTATAAGATATAGTAAGACAATTCATAAAATTGAACATAAATAGGCACAAAGTTACCAAAGGTTCACTCATTTCGCTTCTTGGACTTTTAATCTGAAACAATAAAACATTAGGATTAGCATTCTCAGAAAATATCTACAATTAACTGTAAACACATTGTTAACGCTTTTTTCTGCATCTTCTACACAGAGCTTGCAATATTCTCGGATAAAAAGTCGACAATTCTTTTAGTCGGATAGGTAATTGCATACGTACATTAGGCATAGGTACCTAATTAATCACACTGTAACTAACGATCGCTTTATAATATTAGGAGGGTACTATGGCACTAGCTTTTTAATTTTTGTGTACAAACATTATGTATATACACTTCTCTATTCACACTCGCTTTTTAAATTATTTTTATACTTTGCAGTAAACTCTTATAAGGTAAACAAATAATGGACAAGTACAAAGGCGAGCTTACCTTTGTATCCATTATCATATCCATTATTTCTTGTATGTATGATAAATAAATAAATAAATAAATAATGCTGGACAATCCACACAGCATCATCTAGCCCCAAGCTAAGCAGAGCTTGTGTTATGGGTACTAGATGACTGATATACATAATACAATATGATTAAATAGATAGATATTTTTGATTATACATAGAAAACAACCAGAACCCCTGAACAAATATCTGCAGATCGTACAAATATTTGTCCCGAGGCGGGAATCGAACCCGCAACCTCCTGCGTCGCAGGCGGACCTTCGCCCACCGCGCCACAGTGGTCGTCAAGTCATATAACTTGTGTTTGCGATAAAGATATTTAAGAATTTTATGATCTGCCAAAATTAATCTGTCGTAGTAATCCGAACCTCTGGTTACTTTCGACAACCTTTGTTATACTCCTTATACAAACAATGGTTTTTAACTTTTATTTATTTTAGGGGAAACATCGGTTCTATGTTGCTTAATAAATAAGGTGTTTAGCACTAAAGTGACTTAATATGAGCGAAGTTGATCAATAGACAATAAATTACCTTTCCTTTTAAAATGAGTGGTTTGAGGTGAGTACCCTGGCGGGAGGCAGTTCGCTGGAGACGAGCCGCTCGCGCTGCGGCCCTGGAACCAACACTCCAACAAATCTTACCACCATCTTGTCTCTATTTACGGGTTTAAAACAAACTACAGGTAGGTCAACTGGTCCATATCAATACCAGTCGGAAGTGTAAAGATGCTGGCTGCATCGCCCCGCTGTATGGCAATGCTGATGCGCTGCGCCAGATACTGACCAGCTGTCGGGTTACACGTCGCTTCGACCAGGCGCTTAGATAATTTTTGAAACAGTCTGCAGTTAGCTCTATTGTTTCAATTGTAAAATACAAGTTCTTATTTGGTTACTCAGTTTTAGAATTGCATACAAACTATGTTAATAGGAGTCCCGGTTATTAGGGCTATACATAGCATTTTATTGTTGTTAAGTTATACATAGACATGTATGTACTAGTATACCGCCTATGGGCCCCGGAGATACAGCTTTATATTAGCCTAGCATTATTTTAAGAACGTTTTGTATCTCATTATTATAAGTGAACATTTTGGTATACCCAAATATAAAGAGGGATAAGTGACATAGTTTTGGTGTGTTATCAAAATTGTTAATTTATGGGAGATTTCATCACTGCCATGATAATCAATATTAATGAGTTTCACAGAATTCTGTTTATTAAAATGCTCGATGCCTATTTATCAATTATTTTAATCATTATTTTTGGTTCTTTACTTTTAGTTAATAAAGTGTCAACAAAAATAAATGTCATGAAATGTTGCAAGTACATTTTACAACCCTATGCCCAGAATGGTCCGTCCGTTAATAATTTACCTATGTATAATGCATTGCCATTTATTCTTCGGCATTGCTTGATATTTTTATTCCCGAATCGAGCCAATTTACCCAAACTTAAATAATATATACGATATAAGTCTACCATCGCAGTCGCAGTGTTCGATTCTTGCGCCGCGTCCACAAAATTTACAAAATATTTGTCAATTGGCGATCTTATCCCTAAAGACATCTAGATATCTTTACCAGACAGCCGTGGATCGGTATGGTCGTTGGACTGAACATATCATAGTTGAAATTGAAAAAGACAGCTTCAAACTCGCATCAGGATAGCACCTGATCTTTTAGAGCGAAAAAAGAGCAGTTGCGAGTTTGAAGCTGTCTTTTTCAATTTCAACTATGATATGTTCACTGCTGCACTGTTATGCTGCCACACACATCCATTGAAAGCAATGGATATCCATAGACCTGGTAATACATATACAAACGTTCCGTGGATCAAATACCTTTCTTTTTGTTGGGCGCACTCTTAGCCGTCCGCCCGTTCGCTGAAAAACAAAACAAACAGATAACATTAAACACTATGACACGAACTCAGCATGGGATTCTGTAACGCAATACCTCGCGATTTTGAAACCTAATAAGTAAACACTAATGAGTCTTTTCAAGAAGATAAAACATAAATTTGCATATCCATAGGCTCCATTGGGCTATTTCTCTACATATTTAATATTAAGTAAGTTTAAAACTCCGGCGTCCGATGGCGATGGATGAATTTCGTATACAAACGTAATATTTATAATTATTTAATAATAATTTAGACAAAATTTTGTGGTAGGAACCTAAGTAAATACAATTTTAATACAAATAATAGCAGATCATGGTGAATAGTCTCAAGATAAAAATAATTTTGGTATTATTACGTTTGTATGGAAAAAAATTCCGTCGCCGGAGCTTATCCTTTCGTATCGTAGGTTTCGTCTAATAAACTATTTCCTATTTCTTTCAATCAAATGAGTAATTTTTGTGTGAGAATATCAAATCGTAATAAACTGTGATGCGAAAAGCATTGCGCTTCACATAATTAGCCTTCACAAACATGCTTCTCAAGTTAACCAAAGTTTGTTTCCTACCCATTTTGCTGTCCTTTTTCGGCGTGCGTTCTTTCTCTTCTTTTCTCTTCTCGATCAAGTTCTCAGAGACCTGCTTGGTAGTGAGTTTCCTCTGAGGGGAGTCCTCGTCGCAGGTTGTGTAGTCGGAGCTGGTCGGACTACCTACGTTTAGATTCTCGCGGAACTTCTCTATCTGAGACTTCCCAGTGTTCGGGATGCCGCTGATGTTGTTTTCTTCGAGCTCTCTGTTCTGTTCCTTTTTCGGAGTTGAGTCAGGATCTATAAGGAAAAATAAGTTAAATTATATATATAAAAATACTTTGGCAAGTTGGTGCCTTTGTGACATTGTTTGTACGAAGACTGTGCCAAAACTGTTAAAGACCTGGAATAAGATCAAATAGGCTACTTTATATTCCTAAAACTAAGCGAAGTCGCGAGCTGCTGCTAGTAATTAACATAAATAGTAGGTTCTATTTTCAGTTCAGATTGAACACTAAGCAAGCAACCGCAAGTGAGCGCCGACACTAGGCGCAGCATTGGTTATAAATTATAATATAAGACGTAGATTCCTACCCCCCGAACTTAACTAAAACTATTACAGAGACATTAATAAAAGCTTTTAATAGGCACCTCAAACTATCTAATGAAAATTTTGAAATATTCGTAGTTCAACGTTTTAATAAGATAAAATAGGTGGCTGCGCTAATTTGGGTCGGCGTAAATAGTAATTATAATAATAAACTACTGCCTTTCTGTTCCGTCATCATCAGCCTATCTACCTACATACATCTGCTGGATTGCGGGCTCCATCTGAATGCCGTACCGTTTTCGGCTGCATTCTGCTGGAATGAGATGCTTCCGCCAGAAGCAGATAAAACCCACCAGAGATCGAGTTCTTTGTATCAATATGGTTGTTATGGCGATCGTCTGCCTCCGGCGTGGAGCTGGACATATTGTTTTCCGGCGAGAAGTGTGTGTCGTCACCGTTGAGGCTCCCATTCACTTTGGTCGGGGTTTCGTTCTGCAAGGTCGCATCCGAGGGTGTGACGTCGGAGGCAGAGCTTTTGGGAGTGGCCGCATTTGTGAGCTGGAAATGAGTTTATTGTACTTTATATTATTGTTCTAATTGCGGTACGGAGAGGATTCGGCTTCGCACTAGTATTTGACAAAATTTTCATATTTTTTACATACATCTCGGGTTACTTGTATGAAAATATTATTTAGTCATTAGGAATGATGTAGGATTTTACTGGTGAAAGAATTTTCAAATCAACAGTCCAGTATTTTCAGAGTCAATCCAAACAATCAAATCTTTCCTCTTTATAATATTAGTATTGATGTACCAAATATTCATCCATGTATATAATTTCTTAGGGATATCAGTTCTGGTACCTACAACACAAGGTCGGCTTACATTGTGACATCGGGCCCTATAAAGTTGTACTGGGATACACTTGTCTTCGAGCGTGAAGATTTTCATGTAAGTATATCATTAATTTCAAAATCATGTAACATACCGTGTAGCAGGCGTCGTCGTCGCTGGCCGCGTCGAGGTCGGCCATCATGCGGTCTATGAGCCGCTCCATGCTGTCGTCTGCAGAAGCGAGGCTGCCGTCCGGACCGGCGAGCTTCGACCGTGTCACCACCTGTCACCCAATCTTATGTTATACTCACTCGGCGTTTGTACTAGGGACCTACTCGAACCCACTCGGCCTTCACTCATCATTTATTGTGACAACTACAACCCTCTTGGCATTTATACTAGCGACCCATTTCCCTAAATTATAATTTGCTGTGTGGATTGGCCAGCAGTATTTATTTATTTTAATAATATATAAATTTTTACCTAAATACCTACTGAAAGTATTTCGGTAAAAATTATGCCTTTAGATACCTTATCAAAACTACCTCATAAGACTGCGAACATTCAGAATGAGCCATTTATTGTTGTTGAAATTGTATCAATGTAAAAATATCTAGGTACCTATGTTTTCATAGTCAACAACAATAAACGTCAAAATTAACAATATCTAATATTGAATTATGTATATCAGTCATTTAGTACCCATGACACTAGCTCTGCTTAACTTGGGGCTAGGTGAAGCTGTGTGGAGTGTCCGGCATTATTTATTGGCTGTCGGCAAGTAATATTATTATGATTCACATTAAAGATAAAAATAGATAGCATTTACTGTAAATACACAATACACCGATAAATGGCGGGATCGTTGACGTCAGCGAAGAGATCGATTCTTCTTGACGTGTCCAAGAGTCCTGTAAGGTCTAAAGGAAATAAAGCACTTTGATTTTGATTTGATTTTGATTTTGACTTCATTCGATCGAGGTTCAACAACTATAATCAATCTCAAATATCATTATGGGTTCATTCGTTAAAAGGAATTAACACTATGTTTGGTATCTATATCTGTGCATTTGTCGATAATAAATAAATAATAAAATTAAAATAAAAATTAAAGATAATGCTTTTAATCGTCGTGATACCTGTTTTCAATGAATATTTGGTTTAATTAAAAGCTTAAACGGATGTGCAAGCAGTTACTTTCTACAAGTTATTAAGCAGGTTTGCGCAATTTGTAAGTTATTTCATTGCTATGAACAAAAAGCTAAAATAAACTTTGAAACAATTGTCGTTTTCTTCGGTTCTGTGTTTTAAAATACTTAGTCTCCATGAATGGATTTTATCACAAGCTTGGTATGGTTAATTACTGTTAGTTACTGGTTCCTCATAATATTAAATATAGTTTTTAACTTCCATTATTTACACGAGGTATTGGTATATTAAAATTACTATGACCTGTGTTCTGAGAGACTGGTGCCTAAAATGTTTATTTCAACTGCAGTACAGGTCACCTTGTACCACATTTTATGTTTTTATTAAAGCTTTTGATTAAAGCTGTACAGTGTCTATGTAATACAAATAACTGGTCAGCTCCCACATATAGCCTGCGCACATGAACATCGGTAATTATTAAATTATCTATATGAGCCCGAGATAAACGCAGCGAAAGCGTTGTTTACAAATAGGAATTTTTGGAGATTCGTCTATCGCTCTACATTGCTGACGCACAAGTCACGGTCAAATTTTTTATCATCATTATAACTCTATTATTATCTTCTCTATTGTCCGCGGCTGGACATAGGCCTGTCCTAAAGCCCACTCTTCATTACAGATTGAAGAATCCGACATCTGCCACTAGTTTATGACAGGTGTTCTCAACTGACGGTGTGT
>OZ007538.1:471207-537207 GCA_963931895.1 Eupithecia pulchellata | reverse complement strand
AATGAAATTAAATTTAATAATGGCTATTGAAAACAATTGTGAAAACTATTTTTTGTAAACCACTTGATTCCTAGTTTATAAAATTCTTAATTAGAAACTTGTGACGTGTTTATGAGTCCTGTAAATTTATAAAAGAATTAAAGCACTTTGATTTTTAACAATTAATCTTATATTTTCACATTACAGCACAAGACCTTGACGAAGCGGTCAGACATTGTTGACGGGTCCAAAATTATGACTCAATTTGTAGAATGTAGTAGGTAGGTACCTACGTTTTGCTTGTGTCTGGGAGGTATTACGTATTACCACGTATTACCCTGTTATAGTTATAGGCGATACCTACTTACATGGTCTCTAACGGCATGTATGTTATGTAATAACCTCAATGAGGATCTCCCATCCCAATAATCAGGATCAGAATCGCAAGCAAGACCGTCACCTTTGTATGTATCTGCGGATGGTTACCTGATGCCTTCGACGCAGGCCACGTCCTTCATGCGGTCATCGCAGCGCGGCTTGCTGCGGTCGTACGTGAGGATGGCCCAGTTATTCTTCAACGAAAACGCTAATAAGAACTTGTTGCCTATAAACATAAAACACTCTTGTTTCATCATCATCCCATATTAGTCTTCTGCTGGACGCAGGCCTCCCCAAACACTTGTTTATTCACCCCTTTAGAGTTTCTTCGTGTGATTTGCAAGGATAGTTTAATAAACATTATGTATAAGTGTTCTTCATTTATGTCATTATACCTAGTACCACATGGCGTAGGTTTACTTTCCATAAATAGAATTAGTACCTAGGTACCTACTTGTTTGTTTAATATGAATATTTTATTGACCATCCAATAATAACGCCGGTTTTCGCCGGACCTTATTGTTTTAAAAGTAGGTAGCTCCTAGGACTTAGGTCGGTACCAATTAATTATGACCTTAGAGACATCTAAAGAATCAAGCCCTCAGGAGCATCGTACCAAAGAATGACATTCAATAGGTAGGTACTGATCTCGAACCCACGTGCACTTGTACACAACATAACCCGAACTAACTGTAGGATTACGTACAACATCGTGGATAACCCTTAAGAGTGTATACTACCTCAACCTGCTAATTTTCAACTCCGCCGGATGTCCATATCGTCTAAACTACTGAATATTTCACTTTGAAATAGATATATGGTAAAGTTCAGGACTTAATCTATCGATCATATGTTTCGAAAACACGATTCCCTATAATTTTCTCGATAGAAAAAAATCGCAAAGTTACCTTTAAATTTTTACTAAAACCTAAATTTCTCAATAAATACAGAAGTTCAGATCTTGACAATAAGCGTGGTAATTAATAGAATTAAGTATAATAAAAATGTTATAATGTTTCGGTTTTTTCAAATAATGTCCTAATTAATAGATAATAAGCTAAAACTTGATTTTTGGTGATTTTTGGACTAGCGCTCTTATGAACGCAAAATCATATTCGTCTAGCCTTTTCGCACAGAGTTGAGGTTGTATGTGCGCCCTTAATAATGTCAACCGCGCATTTACGCCAGTCGTCAATTTTAATTCACTTCGCGATCAGCTGTCAATCGACTCACGCGTCTCACTATCATTTCATTAGTAACTATAATTTATCGTTACTACATCAGTTAAAAATTTTCTCTTGGTTTTTTCTGTTATAT
The DNA here is from genome assembly GCA_963931895.1 of Eupithecia pulchellata. Lineage (NCBI taxonomy): Eukaryota > Metazoa > Arthropoda > Insecta > Lepidoptera > Geometridae > Eupithecia > Eupithecia pulchellata. Next base: position 535,533 of record OZ007538.1, on the reverse strand, counting down.
CCAGCTTAGTTACTACTTACCTGGTGTACGACCGTACACTTACAATTATTGATTATAAGGCACGTTGGCAGTGCTGGACATTGCCACCAAGTGGATTGCATATGTCCGTACGCAAACTACCTAGCTGCGTAAAAATATGATAGATACCGTCAGTCTTCCCGAGGCGGGCCTGCAGCGCGTGCAGCGCGGTGGCGAGCGCCGCCAGCGCGCCCAGCGCCGTGCTGACCGCGCACAGAGCGCGCGCCGACCACGCGCCGCCGCCGTACGGCACCTCCGCGCCGCTGCACCACGCTACCGACTGGATCTCAGCCTGGGGAAGTACTTAGGTTATAGGGCTGGTTCAGGCAAGACGGAAACCAGAGATTCGATTAAGGTTTGTTAATAATAATCCCACAACTTAAAAAATCATTTAATATCTAAATTGCTTGAAATAGAAGCCCGAGCAATCAAGGGTTCTCTAGTCCTTGCAGCCTTGTTGTAGACCCATTGTCTAAGCCTTAGACTCTAAGGTATTCAACTGGTCTTCGATTTCAGGTATTTAAACAATACGAAAGTGTCAATGGAAGTCCAGGCTAGGTTTGAAATGCCAAGCTGAAGCTGATTACGATTACCAGTTGAGTTAGATTAGACAATAGAGCTGCTGTGGTCTTGGGACAAACAATAATTTAGCTTCCGAACTGGACTAAATAACTAGATGTTCCTTAGAGTGGAGATATCTTCTGTATGTATGTAATATGTATAAATGATGTGTTCTTGTATGCTGGCTGATTGCTGATTGCAGTCAGTAACCTACCTCGAGTCCGTACTTGCGCAGGGAAGTGTTGAGGCAGCGCTGGGCAGCCGAGTGCCACCCGTCGGGCTGCTCCGGCCCGCAGCGCGACACGCACACACCGCGGTGGATCAGCGTGCGGTTGTAGTGCTTCAGCTTCTGGTTAGAGTATTCCTACGAGAAATCATCTATTACAAATTTGGGTTTAAACTAGTTCAAATCCGTTTTGAGCTTTAATTCATTTGAAGGAAAACATTTGTATCTACATCGCAATTTTTTGTATCTTTCTATCTAAATATTAATAACTAGCTTCCTCTGGCTTCGCACGGGTATTTAACAAAAATTTAATTTTTCAAAAAAAAAAATTGAATTTTATAGACTCCGAAACTACTGGACCAATTTTAAAAATTCTTTCTCCACTAGAATCCTAAATTTTCGCAGATGAACACAGGCTATAGAATATCAAATATTAGTATAGATATAGATGATAGTGGAGGGGTCATACCGGTTATACCTACATACAATAAATTTGAACTTTGACAAGTATCACTATTGCCAAAGAACGTATTAACGTAAGCATTGCTCAAAAGCCAAGTAGTTCACTTTCTCACTGCATTGGTAATCTTCCCTTACGTGGAAAAAACCAAAAACTTTATGCTCTAATATCTTAACCTACGCGATAAATCATTACATCACTTGCACTTGACCAGCTTAAGCATTCAACAGAAAGGCTGCCTGCGCTTGCGAAGCTTTACAAATGACCTTGCCCCGATGCCGATGGCTCGAACTCAGCAGGTTCATAGTTTATCATTGTGTCATAGTCATTCATAACTAAAGGAGACTGTGGCCGCGAAAGGCTCTCGTTTTCTAACATTAAGTTTCTATTCTTGAATTGAAATTTTCTTTGTTGATAAAGTTCTTTTAGTAGTTTAATAAAAAGTTTAAGTTCAAAATTTCATAAGATTTATATTTTCAAGGATTTTAGTGACTATACATTTTTCTTTGACTTTCGTTAGAGGTCTCCACAAAAGGTGTAACTAGCCGAGGTCTACGAGTTACGGTGGAGAGTGCGCCACGGGCTACGCCACGATAACACGCTACAGGGACCGGCATGCGGCATCGTAGCGTACAAAAGATTGCAACGCGCTTGCATTTTGCTATCGTTTTTTACACGCTACTAGTGTTAAAATTCGTTTTAAAATAGGTAGTTGTTCTGTAATACTGCAAAAAAGTAAAATTTTTAGGCGATGGGTAAAGTCCGTTTTTCCAATATAAGGCGAAAATTTGTTCCATTGTAAGAACTTTGGGATTTGGTCCATCCACTTGCATCTTTTCATTCACACATCAGGTAGGGCATCTGTTGGTTCCGTCACCAGGAAACATTTGCGGACACCTCAGTTAGGCATCCTGTTATTTCCGTCAACAGGAAATAGCAGATTTTAAGGTTTTACCGTTGTCATGACAGCAGAATATGTACGAGTAGGTACATAATTACCTAAATAGATTAAAACTTTACTTGGTTCAGATACCTGTCGATTTAATTTTATCGTAAGATGCTAGATAAGTTATCTATCACCTCAAATACGTGTTTCCCTATTTCTCTTGGTCCGACGACGTCCGACGAGGACGTGCCATGGTGCGTGCCGGCCGGGCTGCGGCTCTGAGTTTATTTTATTGTTTGGTAACTTTTCTACTTGACCAAAACTGGTTGAGAATGACATTTTACTTGTTTACGAAATGCAAATATGATTGGTCAATGATCGCTCACTATCACCACAGAGTGTTGTAGGTTAAGGTTGAATTTTGAAGAAACAATCAAGACCTTAATGATTTTGATTATGACTTATTTCAAGTGCAGTATACGTGAAATATATAATCATTATATAATGAATTACGAAAACTAAATTATTTAATATACTTAATAAATGTGGATAATTTATTACAAACCGTTATTTCACGTATACTGCACTTGAAATAAGTCATAATCAAAATCATAACCAAATTCAAAGTGCTTTATTTAATTTTAGACCTTAGACTCTTGGACTATACTTACTTAACTATGAAAAGTGCTAAGCTATGACTATGAGAGCTACTTACCTAAAACGAACCTATTACGTTGGAGGATAAATGATAAACCAGTAGGTAACATTTGGTTCTACGGTTTTTACGATCAACACCTTGTGACGCTAGTCCGTTATTCCCAGAAATAAAAATATAGCTTTGTAAGAAACTAGGCACACTTAAGAGCGTGCCATACCTCAGCCAAAATTCAAATTTCGAGCAGGATGACAAGATATGATTTTCGTATGAGTGAGAAGCACAGAGCGATAGACGTGCTCCGTATTTTGCTCCGCCAAAACTGTTATGCCTAATTACAAGTTATTTACACAACTAATCGAAAAATTAAAAAGACGAAAACGAAGAAATTCTACTACGTTTCTTGACTAAACAAAAATCCAACAAAAAAATGAGGTGGTTCCTGAGATAAATAGCAAAATGTGTGCAAAACATGTATTTTTCAAAAAATAAAAGTATCGAGAAAATTTTCACCAATCGTGTTTTTGAAAAGACGTAATCCAAGATAAAAGTTCGAATTATCATTTACCTAAATATGAAGGTGGTAGCTTTCACAGATTCTGAGATAAATAACGATTTCTAACTATAAAATTACATAAGGTACACTCCACGAATAGACTTTGTTTAATATACCTACTAGGCATTAATTTTTGGCTTAGATCCTTCGATTATAATATGATAGGTAATTTTAATTAGTTGAAACTATTGCATTGTGTCTATTTTGAACCTATAAATCTTGCATTTAGTTTTTATAATGTTTTTAGGATTTAGTACCTACAAAAGTTCAGGCATCCGTCTAATAGTAAAATTACTTAGGTACCTATAGATCTTTGTCGGATACAAAAAGTTATTAATTATTTAAAAAACAAACTTCTATTATTGCAAATTAAAGTAAGTATAGTAGATTGAGTAGTGATTCCCCATCCTGGTAGCTTGTTATTTGTTTGTCGTCTTTGTTAGGAAACTCCGTGCACAGGACGTGCAGTGCACGAACTTAAATTCATTACAATTCAATCAACGAGCTGCCTCGTGTTCTATTACCACATGTCATGTATTCTACCCTAGCTAGGCTTAAATAATATACAAAACCACAGACAGATTAGGTAAATGTATAGTAGAAGAACACTAAATGTGGCCAAACGTTTTGTTGAAGCTTCATTTACAAAAAATATAAGTTCCGATCGTTTGATTATTAATCTAATAAAATTTATCTTAGCATTAGAACGGCGACACCGATTTTAACCTAGACAGTTTAAAGTAGTTTAAAAAACAAAAAAAAAATTGGGTGGTGATAGTGATTTAGGACTGGTGTAGCCCTTATCAAAGGTTCTTCCATAACATTCAAATAACTAAATAAAAAAATTAATAATCCTGGACAATCCACACAGCATCCTCCAGCCCCAAGCTAAGCGAGCTTGTGTTATAGGTACTAAATGATTGAATCGACCCGCAACCTCCTGCGTCGCAGGCGGACCCTTGACCACAACGGTCATCAAAATATATAGTAGGTACCTGCCTACCTTGGTACCTTAAAAATAATTTAATTTTAAAAAGGAAAAATAAATGCATGGAAAATAACATGACAACTAAATGCTGCCTGTTAATGATGATTCCACAAACAACAGTGATTTAGTTTATCAACATTCAAGGCTTAGGTAGCATAATACAGTTTTCACAAATCGTTGTTATTTGGTGAACAAAATAAAATTTATTTGGATAACTATCGTTTTGCTTCTAATTCATTTGTAGTTATTTCACAGAGACATGAATGCAATGCCGTCTCTTCTTAATTATCTTATATTATACAGAATACTTGACTAGCCTTAGAATTGTATGCTGTCATTCACATTTGAATAGAGAAAAAAAAGTATCCTATGCAAAATCTTACCCTAGCCACAGATAACATAATTCTAGAACAGATGCCTCATCACAACAGGTAGTAGCCCTAGCCAATAAATAGATACCCATTTAACAAATCAGTAAGCAGGTATACTGCAGGCATTACTGGAGTAGTAGCAGGTATTAGTTAAATGGGTATATAGGTATTAAAATATTTGAACGGCGTTATTTGAACAAATTATTGCTTAGTCAATAAATGAAGCCTAGACCTAGTGTAGTATTATTAAACCTCTGCCTATACTGGGTTTAGATGCCTACCTAACCTTGTACAAAGGTACCTCAATCTATGTTAGTCATGAAATGTTGCGAGTGATGAATGGGAATCGACTTCACAGTATTTACGTAATAACTACGATTTAATCTAATTTAATAATCAGATTTAATTCATATAAAACCAGATATTTCCTTAAAAGCAAATTTTATCAATGCGCAATTTATTTTTTTGTCGCGCGATTGCACATCAGATAGGTAATGGTGCAAAAATAACGAACCGTTACGTCTGCACCATTGATTGATGGCATAAATCAATAATGCAAACTTAACCGCAGGGAACTATTAAGTTTTTGTATTTTTAAATTTCGTTTATTTTGATTCTTACAGTAATTTTTTTATGTTTGTTTTAATGTATCAATTTGTCTCAACAAGAGGATATTTTTTTAGAATTTGAAAAGTGTTCCAAGGGTGCTTACAATACATTCAACTATTTTCTACACCTAGGTGGACCATGGCATATGCACAAAGACATAGGTACCTACTAAGCACAACACTGACCTCTCCTCTTATTCCAACTAACGTTATGTACATGTGCTAGTCGAATATTCGTATTTTAATTTATCTACTGTCACAAACAAAATTTATAAAATAATGTGGTAAAAATATTGATATCGGCCGAAAATTTATAGGAACCGCTAAGCTGTTGTTAAAATAAGGGTCGAAAAACTTTACCCAACTACAACAGTCAAGCTATAGTCAGTAATTATAACGAGGGTGTCACACTATAAATCGATAAGTGTTACCTGCAAGAAGCTTAGGATCGGTGACTGGTCCGTGGAAACCAGCGTAGCGTCCACTATGCAGTAAACGTCGCCGGGAGCCTGGCACTCCGACCATTCATCCAGTGCGTACAGCGGCGGTATCGACCGCAATAGCGTGCCTACAACAACAACATCTTTACACGGAAATCCAGATTTCTATGGAAGTACTACCAAGTGGGGTAGGTAATCCCATCTATAGTTACAACACAGGTCTCATCAAAAAGAGTGAATTATGTCTTCTAGACCTTCGTTATATATCTAGAATGTTTTCAAATACCTTAAAAAGAAATTCAAAATTCAACGGTTTTTGTACGTGTAAGTACTTATTGTTGACTATAAACCGAACGAAAAACCACCCTCTGTGCTGAGCTTTGCTGTATAAAGCTCATGTCGAATAGAGGATCGCAGAAAAAGCTAGGACCAATCATAGTTGAAGTTAGAGTTATCGCCTAGCTAGAGTTCCTTACGAATTCGAATTTAGTTAAATACCAACAAGGGTACTCCTACAAAGTTCTGAGGCGGTAAGTCTAAACAATTGTAAGTACTTAAATGAAGTGAAAAAATATGGCATGAAACTCACCATTTAATTCTAAAATGCTGGCTGTACAGCTGCTCAACAGCCAAAACAGCGCAGTCAGCCGCCACACCATTTTCACTTAACTAACACTAACACTTATAAAAATAAACAAAACATCACAAGAACAAAAATATAAACTGAAATTGACGCATTTGTTTTCACAGAAATCGACTGTCTTTTGTTGCTAAACGAACTAGTCTTTTTACAAAATATTTCTCACTTTTCAAACTTTTTTGGCCCAAAAAAAAATCTTATTTTCTTTTTACGCGTGTCTGGTCAGCACGTGCGTTCAACAGTCAGAGATTCAACTGCATACGCACAGAGTGGTTTGCATAACGCGTAGGAGTAGAGGACACCCTTCTCTTTGCGACAGCGTTTCGATAGGATTGAGTTCTACGATTACCAATTCCAATAAGACGTCTAATAGGAACGCATCTTCAATTTTAGTCAATCAATTTTGAACTAACCCTGAACCTGCTGACCTGACCTTCGAGACGTTATAAAGGAAAGCGTCATTGATTAAAACTATGCAAAATAGTTTAAGATGGTAGATGCCTATTATCTCCTAGATCCAGATCTGATATACCTACTTGTCGCTTTTATGATCCCACCTAGGTATATAGGTACGGTATATAATATTTAAGGCTATACTACAAGACGTTATTAACGCGGCGATACTTACTCTAGTCCTTGCGCTTCTCAAACAGGGACAATCGTGTCTTTTAACTAGGTAGGCATTTACTTATTAGCTACCATCTACCACGCATCGCTCGCCAACGACAGGGATACTATAATCATAAGTTAAAACCTTTTAGTTCTGTAACTAAAAAGCTTTAACGTATGATAATGCTGAAAGGTTCATGAGGAACTTCCTCCCGCGAACAGTCAGGATATGGAATGGGGATTTTCAAACAGGATCATTCCAAGGGTTGATCCAACGCTGGTAATGTCCTGATATTGCAAGCGGTCAGAGGCTGCGGTGACCGCTTCCAATCTGACGGGCTGTATGCTTATCAGCCACCTTAAAGGTATAAAAATCAAAAAAAGCTAACACTGATCTAAAAGATAGCAGATTTTAATGTTAAGTTACCTGGAACCAGTATCTGGGACTCTACAAAGTGTTATCTAGTCACATTACTCTATCTTACTACAAAATGTTCTAATTCATAAAATAGAAGATTAGGTACCAGGGTCAAATACAAGGGCGTAGCCAGGATTCTGTTTAGGGGGGGGGCAGCCGAAAAAAAACCAAGAATACCTACTAAGTACATGCTGCACGAGAAATGGGATAGGTAGGCTACGTTTAGAATAAAAAAAACAACAATAGTTTAACTATACGTCACGTTATTTTACAAAATAGTAGTCTTCGAGGTACTCCACAAAACCATTTTAGCAGCTCTGATTCAATTTTGTTCTTATTTATTTGTAAGTACCATGCTTCGGTGTACGCTGAGCATACCTAAGCCGTTTAAAGGATTTTCAATCATCATTTCCTCAGCCATGTTTACTTCTAAGCACTTTCCGCGAATTTTTTGAGATTTTTCGATGTTTTTTAAATAAGTACGCAATAGTGTGTCACTAGATATGACAGCTAGCCCCGAATATTTAAAAAAATCATAGTCAAGAAAAGAAAGCTAAGAACCATTTGGTTTTAGAAGATAAAAAACTCTTACTACGGAATGGCGAGCGAAGCGAGCCTCCAAATTTTTGTCATATTTTGGAGAGGCTGGTAAACATAACAAAAAGGCTATAGAATTAACGGCGAGCGGAGCGAGCCGCAATTTTTTTTAGACATTTTGGATGATCTGTAAAAAATAATCAAGACTCAGAGAGTGTTTGGATGGTCACGTGGTAGCATAAAAATATATAACAGTGAGCGGAATGAGCGCTCATATTTTGTTGTGTTTGCGGCCTCTGAAAATGGTTGAGAAATTGTGAAATTTTCGGAAGGCGGTTAAAAAGCTTAGAAAAGAAGAGAACGAACGGCGAGCGAAGCGAGCCGCGAAATTTTTTGTTACATTTTCGGTCGTTAGCAAACATATTTGAAAATTATGCTATAACTTAAGACATAACAGCAAACAGAGGGAGATATTCAATTACGGAAAACTTTAAAATAGTTATCTATCCATCTATAGATTCACGAAATTAAAAGTTATGTCGTGATCTGCCTTCCTGCCCGACTCCCACTGGAGTCGGGCGTAAATGAATGCGATGCGTGCACCTAGCTCACTAACCTACAATGTAGGTAAACAATAGGAATGAATGCCGTTTCATTCCTATTGTTTGCGGAGCGCGAGCGCGCCCTACCCCGCCACCGATGACGCGCAGCGCGCTGTTGCAAAGTGGAGAACGTTTGCGGTGGTAATTTTAAAGTTTGGCGAAGAAAGCTTGGTAAAACGACAAAAAAAATAAGATATTTAGATATAAGTACAAAACACAAATTGGATGGTCCCGTAGCAGCGTAAAAAAATTATAACAGTGAGTGGAATGAGCGCGGATATTTTTTTGTGTTTGCGGCCTCTGAAAATTGTTGAGAAATTGTGACATTTTCGGAAGGCTGTAAAAAAGCTTACAAAAGTAGAGAATTAACGGCGAGCGGAGCAAGCCGCGAAATTTTTTCTGACTTTTTCGGTCTTTAGCGAACAGTTTTGAAAGTATTCTATAACTAAAGAAATAACAGCAAACGGAGGGAGATATTCAATTACCCACTCAAACGTCCCGGTCCCCACGGCGCCAAATAATTTTTCCGGTCAAACGTTCAAGTCCACACGGATGCCAACGTGACTCTCGTCTACAAAATTCATTTTTTGCCTATGTAAACACCACGAAAGCTGCTCCCACTTGACGCTAGATGGTTCTGTACACAATAACGCAGCCAATAAGCCATACCATGGCCAGTTCACAGAAGAAAAAAAAAAAGAAATCTTTTGTTTATTTTCACGTTGCGTCATCAATGGCGTCATTCCTTGTTCTTTGTGTTTGAAACGGAAGTATTAAATGATTTCTATCCCAATGTATTAGTGTTATACATCAAAACAATCCTCAGGAATCATACTATAGGTTTATCGTAAAATCTAGAGGATGCGAGAATGATGCGGCGGTATTTTAATCGCCGAAATGAGGTGTCGAATTACGGCCATTGTTATTGTGTTGTTGGAAAGTGTTTTGGCTAAATGGTGTATGAAATTATTAGATATTCTAAGCCTCATAATATGAAAATCAGGTGAGTATTAGTTTATAAACACACTAAGACAATAAAAATAAACAAAATTAAATATGATTAAACGAATTTATCTTGGGCCGTCGTACACATTTGACCTCGCTGACCTCGCGATTTTTCGGTCGAGTGATTAGATTGTTTAAATTTATTTTGGTAGAAAGCGCAATAATTATCCAAAGATTTTGGTATCAATCGAAAGGATAAATCCTACACTTTTTTAGCATGTAATTATCTTGGGCAAGAACAATGTAGTTTTCAAATAAAATCGTATGAAAAAATTAGTTAGCTGTATTTTTAGAGAAATCGCAAATTTGCAGCCCTTATTCTAGATTGTACTGCAATTGAGTAATAAGCGTATATAGTGTTGTTAGATTCTAAATTTCAATAGCATTCTGATTGTATTTATTGTTTGGTTGTAGCTGTAGCAGTTGTCGTGCTATAAGCGTTTTTTCGAGACGAGGTAGCGCGTAGAATGCGCGCAGCGGTTTCCCGCGCCGGCGGAACGTTAGACACGCGATCGGTCGCGCGAGCGGGACGCTTGAGTGGGGAAAAACATGGAAATAGGTATCTATCCAATAAATGTGCCTACAGATAATGTAGATGCACAATAAGAATCGAATGGCACGGAGCGCGAGCGCGCTCTAGCCCGCAACCAACATCGCGCAGCGCGCTGTTGCAGTAGAGAAATTTATGAAAAAAAAATTAAAAGAGTTTTTAAAAGAGCCTTGAGTTTTTAACCAACCATTTTAGGTGCTGCGTGACACGTACATATCCGAGAAAATTTTACACATTAAATTTGCCTCAACATTTCGGTGGGGGTTTGAATTTAGATGCAAACATAGTACGATTGTATAAAATTTACCTGTCAATGAAGTTTAGTTTATTAATAGGTTTGGCTATCTATGTAGGTACGTATTTAAAATTAAGACTGCATCCTCTAGGGGGGGGCAGCGGCCCCCCCCTGCCCGTACCTCCCTACGCCCATGGTCAAATAAGTATTGAATGCATTCGTATTTAAGCATGAAGTGGCATGAAGTGGCTTGAAGTGGCATGAAGATTTAGCCTTTTGAAGGCCTTATACAGACTTTCACAACACTGGTGGGTATTTTGTGAAATTATAGGTTCCTATGATTTCAGATTCTTTTCCAACAAGGAAAAATATAAAGTTAGACGATTCCAAGAAAATTTATTTAGAAATCGACATATTCAGGATTGGCTCACCTATGCATTATTTATCTATATTTATTTATGCACCTACAATACAATGATCGTGTGGGGGTAAATTACAAAACTAATTATATAATCAATATATTTTTTATTTTCATCTTCTCCAATTCCAATATATCTATTTACACGATACGATAACTATAATTAAATTAATAATAAAATATCGTTGTTTGCAACAACTTGCTTGCTCAGATCGCAAAAACCAACTGGTCAAATATACGACTTTTCGATGCCAAAATATAAACATTCTCTACTACACTGCGGTACCTAAATTGACAACTCATCAACGGAAAACTAACTTTAGAAATATTTGACAAGCCGAATTGTCGTAGAAAATCCAGTTCGTTTTTGATCGCAGAACGGATGCTCCGTAATTTACAATAATTTTAATCTCAGATAGCAATCATAATTTAAATAAAAGCTCCGAACACTATTGAACCACAAAACAACTACATACGAATTATTGAAGTATATTGATTTATTACCCAGATATTCAAGCGCATGTACCGTTGCATACAATACAACACAGCGTAGGTATGAGCAAACATACGAATATCCCGACATGCCAAAACTGTTACAAGTTGTGCAAGCGTTGATAGCGACCGCCCTTGACTAACTTACGACACTGACTGTACCTCGGTACTGGTTTTATCTCCACTTGGTGATGTGTATCGACTTGACAAAAATAAGGAAAAAACATTCATAAATCATCATCCATGGAACCCCATAGCATTTATAATGGAATGGTGGCCATATAACTGACACTTCTTGGAGTGAGGGTTACATAGTTTGCGGACACTTCACTATAAGACTGGCTGCCGCGAAATTCAGCTAGGAGATTATCAAATAGACCGTACTTGTTATTTACAGATCATACAAGTATTAGTCTGGTAGGTATCCAATGTGTTGCGTGTGTTGCAGACCTTGGCCCAGTAGGCCGAGAGGTCAACAATCTATGTACATTTAATGTTAATTTCGTGACTTACAGACTATAGGTACAGATCACATAAGTCTCATCTTGTCTGAGCCATTTGTTTCTTAAATACTTGTTAAGAGACTAAGTTAATTTTATTTTGAATACCTATTCCAGTATATTCTCAAGTACCAACAGTTCTACATAAGTACTAAATATGGGCACGGCACGGATACTCACAACAAATCCATGTTACGGAATTCCTGATTCTTATATCTGCGTAGGTACCCGAATAGATATTTCTCAAATATGTAAATGAGCCTGCCTTGCCATTTTACATAAACAACTGACAACGAAGCAATAAGTAGCTAAAAAGAGTCGTATGTGTTCGTTTAGAGTATCTATATTAAAAAAAAACACTGCTTAATGTTTAAACTGGCACTTAGATAAGGGGATTTATATTATACATAGGTATATCTTTAATGTATACCATTTATATTATCGATCGCGAATATCAACATATATTATTATCACCATGAGAAGTAAGAAGTTTTTGTGGAACTTTACCCAGAACAATAAAGCCAGGTTGTTATTAGTGATACATTTTATCAGTGTATTTAGGGGTTTAGGTTTCCTGGCATCTCCCGCAGAATGCGCCTGGACAAACTACGTAATACTTGACGAACTGTTGATTAAGGCAACGCGGTAATGTCCATCCCTGAATGACGCCCAACTTAATGAGTGATACATAGTTTTCCTTGTGTTGTTTTGACCCACAAGGTAAATATGTCGAAACGGATTCGCATTATTGTCAGTTTGTGTAAAGCTTTGGCACGTTCAGGATATTCCAATGCACTATCAAATTTAATTGATGCATAGTAGGTACTAAACGAACGAGGAAAAAGTCAAATTGCAACGAATTTATTTGATTAGTCGAAAAATTATAATAGATAGTAAATGGTATAAGCGATGGAATTCTAACTGAACACACTCGGTGCACGATTGACCGTCTTATCAAGCCGACTAGGTTGAAGCCAGGATTAGAAAATGTTGTACGGAGTCTGTTCCAAGTTTATATTTATTTATCCGACGATCAATGATACAACGACCATTAAAAATACTTAACCCTAATATAACTCAAATTATTAAGTAATCAATAACAAACTACCTACTAAAATAAATAAATACAGGGTGTAAAACAATCGCCTTCCGAATCTTAAAGAAAACGTTACGATTCCATCTGATGGATATTTAAACAACAGCAACCTTTTACACCTCATTAAAAATTATTTACAATGTGCTGAATATGAAAATATATTTTATGACTATATAAGCGAAAAGCAATATAATATTTTTCTAAATAGGACGCAAAATAATTAAGTTACCTGTTAATCTCGCACCTACCGGCCCGCCCACCGAGTGAACGAAGCCAGAGATCTAGAACCATACTCGTAGAACAGCTGGCAAAACGTCTTTCAGATTCAGTCGCACTCGGTATACAGGCCTTCTTTTAGCAGGTGCCAAATTACAGGTTGCTGTCAAATCCAGACACTCCTCAAATAAATGTACTCTCTTACATTTGCCAGGATAATTAGTTATTTATCACATTAACAATAACACATGGAATAATTAAGAAAAAATGGCTATGACAACGTAAAAGTAGTGATATATTACACATGTCAAAATTTACAGGTTAATAAAAGTTCTAGGTCCTATTTCACCAACTTTTGCAACGTCTAGTAGCAATATGTCAAGACATATATATGCATAGCTACTCGGATATGGAAAAATATGTTCTAAAGTTAATCAAAGAATATGGAATAAACACCCCTGACTAAAGTAACTTCCTTCAATATACACCTCACATCAAAATTCAAACAATAGATCACATTCTGGAGCTGAGACACTCAAATAAGATATATCTATATACTCAAATCACATAATATCTAATACATTAAAAGGCTGATTTTCATTGCTTATTGACACGTCAATTGACTTTGACAGCATATTTTCATTGCTTATTGACACGTCAATCGATTTTGACAACATGTTTTCAGTTATCTGTGACTGACGACATCGGAACTTGAAGACCAAGTCACAAGTCAATTACTCCTAAAATTAAGTATCAGTACAAATTGGACGATTCTCGAGATTAGGCGTCAAATTTTTTGATCAGTTTTTTTACATTGCGATTTAATAACAGCATTTAGTTTTCCAAGACACGAGTAAGATCGGCCAATATGTCTGCACTTACATAATACATACAGGCAGTAAATGTGCTTTAAAAAGCACTAACAGTTCGCATTTAAAATTCAATAAATATCTAGCGAATGAAGAATCATCGAGTTAGTAAGTACGTTTTAATATTTACAAAATGTATACACTATACATAGGCACTCAAGTTTAGAAACGACACGCGAGTTGTAGTTACAAGCTGTCTTCTAAGGTCTGTACTTAGTAACGCGTGTTAGGTTTGAAGGTTGAACACAAACCAAGCGATGTCATACAAGTTTAACTAAGTGCAGATCGCAGATCACATCCTAAAGTTAGCAAGTATGCGTAGGTATATAATACGTAAAGTAGAGCCGAAATCTACAATCATACTCGCACTGCTAACATAATGTAAAATAATTACAAGAATAACAGTATGAGTTTTCATTTTGTATCTCTCTTTTTTCTTTAGACAAAAAAGAGACGATAGGTACTGTCACTACTGAAACGGTTATTTAAAAAACTTTATAAATTTTGGGACGATTTGCAGTTACTTAACATCATTCTCATCATCTTTATTAGAAGAAATCTCGCTTTGAATTGTGTGTTTGTAGTTAGACTACGAACATTGCAGGTGTTTTCCCCTATGTATGCTTTTAATTAATTTTATCTATACTTTTTTCGATGGCAGTAAAACTGTGAAGCTATTATTGCTCTAAGTGCCTTTAGTAACAATAGCACCTACTGTGAGTGAAGTTACTATTTCAAGTTAAAGAAAGTAGCGAGTTGGTCATCAATTTAATTATGATACAACTCTTGACAAAGAAAGATTGCATTATTTAAACTTATTGCCATAAAAATCGTTGTTACTTTTTCGAAACATGATAAATGCGATTTAAGTCTATTTTTACTTCTGTCTCAAAGAGAACAAGTACTCGAAAAACAGAATTATATTTAGTTAATATTTCTAGCGTGATTCTACCACACACTCATTACACCACATTTAGAAGTAATTTAGCTCACTAGATAATTGTTAATACTACCCTAACTACAGTTTATTGCGAAGTTAAAGCCAAGTTAAATGTTTCACTAGTAACAGATATTCTGTCAGTCTACGAACGACTTTGAAAAAGGAGTTCAAGGCTTCTCTATTCAGTTGTACAGAGGTGGCTTTTTGGGTCGGGCGTGGATGGCCATATTCGAAACAAAGAGAGTTAGAGGTAAGTCATGAAAAGAAAGCATTTATTTTTCGAAATTTTTCATTGATATTTTCTAAATTCATCAGGAAAAGATCTTTCATAAAGCATACGCCCCAATTAAAAACAAGCTTAGTATAGTGGCAAGCACATCAGTTACTTATTATGTTACTTACGCCTATGCCGCAGCGATCCGAAGTGTGTCTTGTCCTCTTAATTTTATTTATTTATATATTTTTAATCAAAAAAATTGTTTGCTGTTAGAATAATCCTAGTACTCTAACATAAATTCCAAAAAATGGGTAATTTCAACAATAAATTTATTTGAAACGACGGATCTTTACTTTTACTGTTACCTTGTTTTTATAAATGAATCGGTTCGACTTCCTACAAAAATTTGATCGAAATCAGGACACCCTTCACGACATTTCTCTATGATAGTTTCGGATTTGGCCATGCACTCCAATCACAAAAGGTATATAATAACTATCAGTGAACTATTTGAAACGGATTTTAAAATGGCCTTATTTATATTGAATGGGTTACTTAATTAAGGTTCCATAACTTTCAACAAACGAGTATGAAAGTCCGTTTAAATAGTTTTAAAGTATG
This sequence comes from Eupithecia pulchellata, assembly GCA_963931895.1. Lineage (NCBI taxonomy): Eukaryota > Metazoa > Arthropoda > Insecta > Lepidoptera > Geometridae > Eupithecia > Eupithecia pulchellata. The sequence continues at coordinate 519,799 of OZ007538.1, read as the reverse complement.
ACACGTGTTTAATCTGTAAGAAGCCACTAATAGAAACCGCGCTACTGCGTGCAAAGTAGCTAGTTTTTAAGAATTCGGCAATATGTTTTCTGGTAAATTGAATAAGAATTTGACTGATTTACAGAAAGGAAGTTATGAATGTGATCATGGTTATATTGAGTAATAGTCGAATAGTATGACCATGATAATTTAAAAGAGTGTGTATGTTATTTTGCATGTAACAAGTGAGCTGTACGTGTACGGAGGCGAGTGTCGGCGGGTTGTTCAGTCGACGCCGGCGAAGCCCTGCGAGCCCTCGATGGCCTTGATGAGTTTCTCTCGCAGCTGCTGGTAGCTCTCGTACGGAGGCAGGTCGATGCGGTTGAAGCTGTGGACAGAATACGACCGTCAGTTTCATTGAATAAATAACAAGATCCCTTCTCGATTTCTTCTCGCCGGCTCATGGCCTTTTAGACATAGTAAACTACGGATTGACGCGCCACGAGGATTTTACTGCCAAAAACCCCAATTCTGCAAATCGCTAGCAGTATTGACAGTCTCACTACGTAGCCTAAAATAAGCTTAATTTTAAACCAAATACTTGATTATGATTTTCAGAAGGATTTTTGGCATTGGAGCACGAATGACCACTGCGGCGACTATCCGGACTTTACATTATTTGTCGAGGTCATATCTCGCAGTTTTACTTTGGTGCTGTGGCAGAGTACTTTCTACTATATAAAGAGAAACATTTTATATGTTTATATTTTAGCTTCTAGAACTAACGATAGAACATCAAAATTATGGTAAAGCTGATCCACCAACTTCTATTGAGATATTGGAGTCACACCTCCTAAGCAAAAGAGCCATGCCTTGAGTCTTTATCTGTCTGCAAGCCAAGTTATAATAATAATAATAATAATGCCGGACAATCCACACAGCATCATCTAGCCCCAAGCTAAGTAGAGCTTGTGTTATGGGTACTAGACTGACTCATATACATAACACAATATTATTACCTAGATATGTTTTTATTACAAATAGTAAACGACTAAACGCCCTGAACAAATACCTGCAGATCGTACAAATATTTGTCCCAAGGCGGGAATCGAACCCGCAGCCTCCTGCGTCGCCGGCGGACCTTCGCCCACCGCGCCACAGAGGTCGTCAATATACACTGTGAGCGATACATACCATGTGTGAGCTCTGAGATATTTAAGTTACACCTAAGCAATGCCATGCCTTGAGTCTCTATTCAGAGGTTAAATATGGTGGAAGAGATACATACCAGGTGTGCGCGCGCGGGTAGTTGTCGGGCGCGCCCCAGCGCTCCACGGTGAACAGCTGCGGCCCGTTGGAGCCGTACAGCTCCTTGAACCCGTTCATAGGCACGCGCGACGTGCCCGTCACGAACTGCAGCAGGCGGGAGCGCATCTCGTTGCTGAACGATAGCACCACCTGGGAAAGACAATGTTGTATTTTATTTTTATATCACCAAGGTCGCAAGGCTTGCGGCTCTCCTGATGGAAAGTGGTTACCGCGGCCTATGTATGCCTGCAGCAGTAGATAAATAATAGATAGACTAATAAATAAAAGAGTAAATTTTATTTTGAATTGAATGTATAATGAAATGTTGTACGCCCAAGTGGCAGAATCCAGCGACATAAATAAGTCCTAAGAACTGACTGTATACTACCTGATTCACAACAATAAATGAATTACTAATTACTGAATTACTGAGTATTTTATCGGTGTTTCTTATTCTGTAAATATTAAAATGAAGCGTTGTGTATGAAGTGGCAAATAAATAATATGTCTATGTCTACGTATATGTCTATGTGTATGTGTATGTAGAACAGTGTTTGTCTGTATGTAGAAGTGAGAGGTTACCCTCCAGAACCACTGCACGACGACGTGGTTGGCGTGGTAGTCTCCCTTGTAGAGCGTGTTGGCGCGCCAGTCGCGCACGTCGATGTGCTGGATGCCGCACAGCAGCAGCTCCAGCTCGTGCTCGTCGAAGATCTTCAGCAGCGGCAGCGGCACCAGCGCGCCCAGCCCCTCGAGGAACGCGCTCATCTGCTCCTGCACGCGCGACACGAACCGCCACTCTATCACCAGCCTGCAACACACCACACCAACCCTTTAACAGTCTGTAGTTACAATAGGCGTACCGCAGGGATCTATCCTCGGTCCTTTCATATTTTTAGTTTATATTAACGACCTACCCCATCTTGTTAAAAACAACCACCAGATTGTATTGTTTACTGACGGTACTTCATTAATTTTTAAAATGAAACGACAAAACACAAACTTTGACGATGTGAATAATGCAATCTCAAAGGTAGTCAATTGGTTACGTGCCAATAATCTCTTGCTTAACGGAAGCAAAACGAAATGTTTAAGATTTATTTTACCTAATGTAAATCAAGTTAAGGCTGATGTAAAGGTAAAAGGGTAATCGTCAAAAATTGTAGACACTACTGTATTCTTAGGAATAACCTTAGATAGTAAACTTCAATGGGAACAACAACAAACACGTAGATAAGCTATCGAAGAGACTTAGTTCTGCAGCGTATGCAGTCAAAAAATTCCGTCATCTCAAAGACTTTGATCCTGCTAGACTAGTCTATTTCAGCTACTTCTAGAGTATTATGTGTTATGGCAAACTACTATGGAATATTAACATCATATTTGTTTTGCTGCAGAAGAGGGCTGTTCGATCAATCTATAATATGAGGGAAACCTTGAGTGAAAAATTCAAAGAAATAAACGTAATAACAGTACCATGTCAATATATTTATGAAAATTTGATGTACACTCATAAAAATATCAATAAGTTCATTAAAAATAGCGATATACATAATGTTAATACTAGAAATTATTATAATAAACTCGCTGTGCCCACTACTAGGCTACACAAAATTAATGTGTCTTTCAAAGGGCAACGTATACGCTAGAGAGTATTGTTTTAAGAAGTCGCACATGTGTCCGAAACAATATTATTTGATATAAAGGGATGGGGTACGACGGATTCTCATATGGATGTTAAAGCGAGTCTCATAAATATACGATTTTAATTCAATAATGCTACTTTGTTTATTTTATTTAATACTAGCGGTCCGCGCCGGCCTCGCACGGGTATTATTAATATTTAACTAAAAAAATATTTTTCATGAGGAACCCAATTTTTTTTGAAAATATTCTATAGCCTATGTTCATCACAGATAATGTAGGATTCTAATGATAAAATAATTTTTCAAATCGGTCCAGTAGTTTCGGAGCCTATTCAATTCATACAATCAATAAAAACGTATTATAGATTATACGAATAATAATTATGAGTACAATAATACTAATGTAATGTAATAATAATACAATAGCCCGCAGGGCAGCTTATGGAAATCTGTGGGTGAGTAGCGACACCACGGGTGCCGAGTGCTCCCGGGGAAGTTCCTGGTTCACCAACGGGGTGTGCGCTTGTGGAGTCTTAGGATGTAGACTTGGGCTGTAAGTGTCTAATGGAAGAGGATGAGTGATGTGATGTGGTGACGACTCACTTGATGTACTCGTCCTTGTTGTCGTTGTCGACGGGCACGCCGGCGCCGCCCGGCTTCAGCTCGCGTTGGATCGTCTTGCCGAACTGCTCCTCGTCCACAGAGAACGTCAGGTACAGGTCCGATGGGTCGTTCTCCTGTACAAGATACATTCATTAACATTATATTATATTATCTAGTAAACTGCAGGCAGATGCTGGATGCGACAAGCTGAAGACAGGAGAGAACAATGTCCAGCAGTGGACTTATGGGCTGATGATGATGGTGATCAGGATCAACATTATATTTGAGTCTATAACAAAATAATTAATTAGAATAGTTTAATAGTATACCTAACATAAATTGTTATAAAATTTTATGAAAAGAGATGTTTTTTAATTTCTCTTCTAAAAATTAAGATAAAAAGTAACCACTAGTACATTTATGTATCGCTGCTTTTGTGACTAATATTATGTTTGTCTTACTTATATAAATATAACGCTTTGTGTGTGTGACATGTCGATATTACTATTTTATAGCTACGTGTTATCTCCGTTAGTACGCGTTTATGTCTTTTAACTCAAGAAAGTGCTTAAATGAAGTCAAAAGCATTATCTGTCAATTTCTGCATGTACAATGCGTATTGTAAGATTTTTTTCCAGTGAAGGAATATTTGGACTTTGCGAAAAATTTGAAATATTTATTCGATTAAAGGGGTATTTCATCGAATAAATATTTCAAATGCTGCTCATTCCTAGGTTTTGTCAAAATGAGATTTAAAAATCAGGAAGGCAGAATATAATTCGTAATACCAGTTAAAATTATCGTTACAATTTTATGACTGTTATTAATAAAAAGATCAGGATACTGACAACACATTCTGACCATAGGATGTAGTAAGAGGTACTATTGGTGGTGGACCTGTAGGGCGAGGGCGAACGTATCTATACTAATATTATAAAGAGGAAAGATTTGATTGTTTGTTTGTTTGTATGTTTGTATGTTTGTTTGTTTGTTTGTTTGAATTGAATAGGCTCCGAAACTACTGGATCGAGTTAAAAAATTCTTTCACCATTAGAATCCTTAATTTTCCGTGATGAACATAGGCTATATAATATTTTCAAAAAAGTTAGGGATCCGTATGAAAAATTCAATAATTGAACCGTGGGCTGTATATTCAACCTCTTTTTCTATTATGGCGCGTCAGAATAGAAAAAGAGGTTGTATAGCTTTTTATCTACGGCCAGTGTCAGTTTTGGAATGTCGAGTCAAAGTCAAAAACCCCAATGCTGTTAAAAAAAGTAAAGATCCGTATGAAAACTGTGAAACCCATCGTTTTAGTGTGTATAATTTCTGAAATTTTTGTTTAATACCCGTGCGAAGCCGGGGCGGGCCGCTAGTTAGAAATAAGGATAGTGAGGTGGCGGTACCTTGATCCACATGAGCGAGTTGTAGTACTCCAGGTCCACGGACTCCATGTCCAGCAGCTCGATCTGCTTGCCCAGCATCATCTTGTAGAACGGACGGATGAAGAACGCTGCAAACATATACTATTACTGGCTTTGTTTGTATCTGTGGAGTATTCACAAGTACCTTCACACTAATTAATAATAATATGGTGGAGGGTAGCTCGGGCCAATGGCACCGAGGACAGTCGCAATAAACTACAATCAGTAATGGCTGCTTATTATTCCTTCACCTAAATAGATACATTACAGTATCCACAAATAATTATGTAACGATTCCGTTTGCTTCCTTTAAATTTAAACTTTCGCGCTACGCGCGCCAACTCAGTTCATAGTGCTTTGCATATGTTGGCAACAGTGCGTAGCGCTCTGGCTTGTCTTTGGCTCGCTCGAGACGTAACTTGGCACTTACTTGCGGGCTAAGAACGTTACTCGGCTCCTACCATTTTATTATTTATTTTATTAATTAATATCTAAACGCTTATAACAATGAACCCCAGTATTGGGGTTCCTTACTGCGGGCCGCTGCACTACACGTGTAGTAGATATTTGAGGTTGTTTACTATTTTGTCGTCGGTGTGTGGTGCCGGCATAGAATTTCACCACTCCCACTCTTCCCGTGGATGTCGTAAGAGGCGACTAAGGGAAACACACCGGGGGCGGGCAGCAGCGCCCTCTGCAGAAAAACTCCACCGAACTGCGATCCCCAACCCGTATGCCCAGCGTGGGGATTATGGGCAATAACCCCCAGATGAAAAAACGCCTCCTTTGGCGCACACTAGGGGAGGCCTATGTCCAGCAGTGGACTGATATAGCCTGATGTTGTTGTTGTTGTTGTACTATTTTGTCGTGGACTTGAAATAGTAGAGAAGCTGAATGGTTCAATGGTTTATTTATCGATACTGATATTGTAAGGTGGAAATATCGTTTATTTTTTTCTTTGTTTGGATTGATTAGGCTCCGAAAGTGCTAGACCGATTTGAAAAATTCTTTCACCATTACAATCCTATATTATCCCAGATGAACATAGGTTATAGAATATTTCCAAAAATTTTAGGTATCCGCCTGAAAAATGCAATTTTCGTTAAATACCCGTGCGAAGGGGCGGACCACTAGCATAATACAATATCGCAATAGTCCGGCGAGGTGGTAGGTGGTGCGACTGACCGTCGAGCAGCTTGCCGTGGTAGACGGCCATGCCGGCGACGCGGCCGATGAACCGGAAGTAGTTGAGGTGCTCCTCGTTGCAGACGCCGGAGTTGGGGTTGATCTGCAGCGTGTAGTTGTCCATCGCCGAGTACTCGAACAGCCCGTAGTACGGGTTGAACATCTCCTTCGAAAGCAGGAAGAACCACTCGCGCGCCAGCCCGCCGTAGTCTGCAATACAATTTGTTGTTTATTGACATGATAGACATCTACAAATGTTTACAAATGTTTGTGGGCTTAGTGCTCTAAACCTAACCAACAAATTGCCGTGTGGTGCCGGCATAGAATTACACCACCCCTACTCTTCCCGTGGGTGTCGTAAGAGGCGACTAAGGGAAACACAACGGGGGGCGGACAGCAGCGCCCTCTGCAGAACAACTCCACCGATTCCCAACCCGCATGCCCAGCGTGGGGATTATGGGCAATAGCCCCCAAAGGATAAATAATCCCATCTATGGGCTCATCAGGGAAGGCCTATGTCCAGCAGTCGACTATTATAGGCTGGTGATGTGATGTGATGTGTATTGCAATAAAGTAGTTAAATAATAAATAAACAAACTACTCCAAGCAGTCTACAGTAATAATGTAAAATCAAATGTCTGTAGATTGCTCATAGTAGACTAGAAATAGCTTATCTCAAGATAAAATAATAAATAAATAATGCCGGACAATCCACAAAGCATCATCTAGCCACAAGCTAAGCAGAGCTTATGTTATAGGTAATAAATGACTGATATGCATAATACAATATTATAACATACATAGACATTTTTTATTATACATAGAAAACGACCAGAACACCCTGAACAAATATCTGCGGATCGTACAAATATTTGTCCCGAGGCGGAAATCGATCCCGCAACCTCCTGCGTCGCAGGCTGATCTTCGCCCACCGCGCTACTGATGTCCCCAATACAAAATTATGTCTGTTATTTATTTCCCAGACGACTGTATAAATGGTGGGCTTAGTGCTTAGTATTGCAACAAAGCAGTTAAATAGAATATATAAATAAAGTACTCCAAGCAGTCTACAGAAATAATGCATAAATCAATATATATGTTGACTGCTCATCGTAGACCAGAACTCGTTTATATCAAGATCATGGCCTGTTGTGTGATCCGTCAACTGCTTTTGTCTGTGTCTATCACTAAACTAAAGAGCTTCGGGGTTCAACCACGATATCGAGATCGGAATCAAAATAGGATCATCATCATCATCATCAGCAGCCATATAATAATCCACTGTTGGACATAAGCCTCCCCTAATGATGCCCAAAAAATAAGGATACTAAGTGTCTCAATTCTTTCCATCCAAAGGTTGCCTGGAAGATATCGCATCTAAGCGATAAGGCCGCCCATCGTACTTGTCTTGTGTAATGTCTTTTGTTATCTTCTATTTCTGGTGTACAATAAAGCATTTCGGCATTTGTATTGTATTTGTAAGTGGTAATAGTAATATATATATATATATATAGAGGTAGATAGCTCACCCAGTCCGACCTCCGACTCGAACTCGACCCACAGCTTGGTCTTGAGGAGGTCGAGCCGGCTCACGGAGCTGATGATGCGGTAGCTGTCCTCCAGGATGCTGCTCCGACGCACCTTGATCTCCAACTTGTTTGGAACGTTGCTCTGAAATTTGACTTGTCTAAGTGCTTGTTTTGTAAGCCTAAAGAAATAAAGTTATTGAATCTGAATCTGAAATATCAACACACAGTCAGATTTGAGGCTTTTTTCATAGCACACGAATATTCTACTTCAAAACATTTTTATTCATATAGAGGTATAAAGGAGGTAGAAACAATAGGCAATATTTTCTTCCGGATTGTCCCCAATAGGGATTTTTTTCCCCGATTGTTCCTAGTAGGAACGGAGGGGTAGGTAGGTACAATCGGGAATAGCTGATTCATAGAATGTCAGAGTTCTTTATTCATGGTTTTTAGGCCAAAACTCCTTGCGTATAATGTCTTGTTACGAAGGAGGGTCAGGTTTTTAGGCAGTATTTAGGTGAGGACGACGCCTAATAGGAACCATAGGCATATATAGAGCAGATGTGAAAGATGTGAAGTGTGCAGAACAAACTTAAATTACATGTACAGACAGAAGCATTAATTGGTAACCCCCTCACAGAATATGTCATAGTTATCATTCAGTAGCATGTAGGTTCAAACCCGTGAAGATTTATATATTCATTTTAATTTACATTATTTTTTTATTTTTGTTTTTTTTTAAGTTTATTTAATTGTTTAAATAAAAAACAAATGTTTTTTCAACACCTACATTTCTTTTATCAGGAGTAACGATACTGAAATTTCGAGCCTGTATCACATGTAACTATGGTGTAGTGGTTAGTGTAACCGAGATTCTGTCACTGCACATCGTAATGATCGTCATCGAATCCTTGCAGTGGATGTTTTTGTTTTTTAACTACTACTTAATTTTAGTAATGTAATGACATTTATTCATGTGTAATAGTGAAGTTTTTGTCTATTAGTATGAATTTAAAGTAATTGATAAAATAAAACAATAAGTAATAATAATTTCAGGTAAACAATTTCGTTTATTTTTTTCAAAAATTTGCCTTAGATACAAACAACAACACAAAAAATGTAATTAATTCTGACATGTTTTATTTTATTATTTAGCCTACTTATAAATAGCTTCTTATCCTGAAAAATAATATTCCATTTTCGATTTAGTGCTCGAGAATACACATGTTTTCATTAGATTTTCGTTAACTTTGCTAATCTAATGAATTAAACAATTTGGATCTCTTGTAAATCATGGAATACTAAATAATCAGGTAGTTTTGAAAGTAAATGAGGTCAAATGGAGTTTTTCTGACAATGTTAAAAGGTAAAATTACATTAGGGTTTAGTAGGTAGTGATATTTATCGTCCTTTATATTTAGTGATACATCGCTTAATAGCTTAAGGGCTAACGGATCGGATCTCAATTTAAAACCATTTGACCCCACATATTTTCTATCGGATTTAGGTCCGAACTTTTAGATGTCCAAGAAATAACAGTAATGTCTTCTAGAGATGAACAACCCTTGAGAAACCATCCGCGTACGATGCACTCCACAATTATCATGGACAAAATAAATTTGGGCTTCTGGATACGCGATCCGCGTAGTAACCTTCAACACTTTCAATTGCTCGTCATTCATGCGCCCAGTTATTTTTACTATTTCTCCAGGACCCATAGAGGATATCCATCTCCAAAACCTAAAAAGAAAAAAAATCAACTGTTATAATGTTTATTTAGTTCGTGTTAAAAATATTATTATTATGATGAAATAATCAGAGATAAAGGTGTTCGAATTTGTTGAGAATTATCAGTATTATCACTTACCTAAAGTTATTCATGCCCTGCGGTGGAGTTCATCAGACAGTCCTATTTTTGCTGCTCGATAATTGTGTAAGTATATCAGCTGCATGCAAATGCCTTCTGTTGATGTTGATATCAAATATGAGCAGTAGAACGAGTGGATGCAAAAGGCGAACTAGTCTGAATGTCAACAATATTATTGTGGCCACTTCACTGATTTGTATACACTCCTGTTGTTTATCTGCCATTGCTTCTTACATTCACATCCCCACATTACACTTAAGCGCACGGTTTTTATCTGTAAGACAACAAATCAATACTTAAATGAAGTTAAAGATAACAAGGTTTTACTAAAAAAAATATGTATTTGTTTCGTAACGATTATTGACACAAGAATAATAAGTTGATAACTTACCGTAATTCAAAACGAGCAATCTCCTGATTACTCATTTGCTGTTCGAATAGCACCGCAATCTTAGTTCTCACAAAATTCTTAATTTGCATAATTTCCTTCAATATTCTTCAATTCATTTATGATTCAAACCAGTAAGTCAAGACTAGAATTGGAAATCGCTAGTGACCTTTTCATTGTTCACCAAGATTATATTTAAATCTACCCTCAAACACTTCTTTTTTTTCTTATCCAGTGTAAAGAGATCTCATAAATAAAAATCCGCTGTCGAACACTAATAACATAAAATTTCGACGCTCTGATAACTGGTTCGTTGGTTTAGTTGGTTGGTGCGTGGTCAACTTGTCATGTGAGCGATTGGATGTCTGGTTCGATTCCCACTGGGTGTTACGTTTTTGTTTCTTAGTATTTGAGTAAAAGATTTGTAAATCGTACAGTGATTTGCAATGTAAACTTTAGCTATTAGGGGGGTTACCAATTAATGCTTCTGTCTGTACATACTTTATAACCTTACTAAACCTAACCTAGTACATCAACGATATCTTAATAACATTTAGCTATAATTTTATTTTAGGTACCAGAGGTAACTTATATATAAACCTAGATTAATGTTCAAATTGTATCTCATTTTAAGTGAACCATTGTGTTTTTATGAGAATAAAGTTCTTTAAACGTATGTGAGACTCACAGGCTTGCGCAGCTGGCTCTTGAGATACTCGTACTTGCGCTTGTAGTCGCGCGAGTAGGGCACGGCGGGGCCCGCGATCTGCGGGTTCGACAGCCGCGGGTCCTCCCACTGCGTCGTGCGCGTGTCTGCAATGCACGATAACTTCAATCACTTTCATTCATTCATTCACTCTGTAGGAAAAGGTGACATTGACATTTGTAACAGCATCGCGTCAGCGGTTATTGCTCAACCGTTTCGAGCTACCGTTCGCGAAGCAAACGACTTACAATTTCATATTAAAGGAGGTGGGAACAATTGGGAATATTTTCCTCCCGATTGTCCCTAGTAGTAACAATCAGGATATTTTTTCCTGATTGTTCCTAGTAGGAACGCAGGGGAAGGTACGATTGGGAATAGGCGCAGTCTAAACGTACATTCCGTTGCTTGTTGCTGCAGCTACTGTTGCGCTGAAAGTACACGCTGTTCGTAGATAATGTGCGGTGTGCGTTAAGGGGCCTCTTAACGGTGAATTGCCCATACAAACGTAATACCAAAATGATTAGTAATTTGAGCATATTTTCATCATAATCTGCTATTATTTGTATTAGAATAGTATTTATCTAGGTTCCGACATCAATTTTTTTTTAAACACTTTTTTGAATTGAAATTAAAGCAAATCGGTTTTTTCATAGAAAACACGTTTTCTTGTTATTTGTATAGATGGAAAATTATTTTCAAAAAGTTTGTTGTATGAACCTAGATAACTACTATTCTAATACAAATAATAGCTGATTATGATGAAAATATGCTCAAATTACTAATCATTTTGGTATTACGTTTGTATGGGAAATTCACCCGTGCCCGGAGCCATAAGGAGTATACCCACTGTGGTCTATGAAGAATATCCTTGAGTCGGTGTGCACCCTCTCCTCCCAGCCCTCGGGCAGCGCGCCGAGCTCGTCAGCCTCCGCCCCCGCGCCCGCCGCCGCCGCGCTCGAGCACGGCAAACTGGACGCACAACCTGAGAATAGTAGGCTTTTTAATGCACTCAGTGTTGCTGTACGTGGTGCCGGCATTGAATATCCCCACCCCACCTCTTCCCGTGGGTGTCGTAAGAGGCGATTAAGGGAAACACACCGGGGGGTGGGCAGCAGCGCTCTCTGCAAAACAACCCCACCGAACTGCGATCTCCAACCCGCATGCCCAGCGTGGGAATTATGGGCAAAAACCCCTAAATGATGAATAATGCCATCTATAGCGCTCATTAGGGGAGGCCTATGTCCAGCAGTGGACTATTATAGGCTGGTGATGTGATGATGTGAGTGTTGCTAGGGACTTCGAATAACCCGAGCTTTGCCTCTTGGTTTATCCGGACTCGCTTGTTCATGAACAGGCATTTTGCCAGATCCCAACAATATAACAAGTTGAAGCAACAAGTTGGGCTCTTGTTAATGCTAGCACATTGAGAACGGAGTTGGATTGAGCTGTCCAGAATAGAGTAAGGGGGAGAACCATCGGTTACTCCATGTTAACGAAGTGAAAGCCAATCTCTGTAAACTCGACGCTTCTACTGAGACAAAGGAATTGAGACGTCTGGAATGATTTTGCCCCTGAGCTGAAGTTCCACTTTATGTCAAATAAAATTTTAGTAAAACTTTTGAGATGATTATTTCTATTTGCAATACACACATACACACACGCATCTCTTAAGATGATGCGTGTATTGCAAGTCCAGTGCACTTAATATAATTGTTCTTATCTCTGACCAAGTTATCAACAACTAATAAGGCAGAGTACAAAAGGCAATCAAACCCCTGCACTTAGTATTCCTGTGCGTGTTCAGACCTGTTCTGGGGTCTATCCAGGTGGTAGTCTTGGCGTTGTGGTCGATGAAGAACAACCTCCCGTTCGGCGCCCGCTGCATACTCCACCCGGTCGGTAGACCTGCAAGAATCAAGAGTCCTGTAAGCTCTAAAGGAAATAAAGCACTTTGATTTTGAATCATCAGTCTGACTGTCTCTAAGAATTTCACGGTTCACGGTTCTCAAACAATGCCGTCCACTCGGAAAACTGTTTCGGGGCTAAAGGCATAGTGTTCGCGTGAAGATAAGAGGGGATGCGACGCCGTTACGATGTTCTTTCATGTACTAGGGAGTTTCAAACTAAGAATATCGAATGCCCCGAATTGAGGCGGAGATAGCCCCGGCAGTGGCTTTAGCGGACTTGTTCTTTGTAAAAGGGATTCGGTTATCTAAACTAATATTATCAAGAGGAAAGATTTGATTGTTTGTTTGTTTGAAATGAATAGGCTACAAAACTAATGAACCAATTTGAAAAATTATTTCACCATTAGAATCCTAAATTTTCCATGATGAACATCTATACTAATATTATAAAGAGGAAAGATTTGATTGTTTGTATGTTTGTTTGTTTGAATTGAATAGGCTCCGAAACTACTGGACCAATTTGAAAAATTCTTTCACCATTAGAATCCTAAATTTTCCGTGATGAACATAGGCTATATAATATTTTCAAAAAAGTTAGGGATCCGCATCAAAAATTCAATAACTGAACCGTGCACTGTATATTCAACCTCTTTTTCTATTATAGCGCGTCAATAGAAAAAAAGGTTGAATATAATAGCGCACGGTGCTTACTTTTTCTCTACGGCCAGTGTCAGTTATGGAGTGTCGAGTCAATGTCAAAAACCACAATGCTGTAAAAAAAAGTAAGGGATCCGTCTGAAAACTGTGAAAACCCATCGTGTTAGTGTGTATAATTTCTGAAATTATTGTTTGATACCCGTGCGAAGCCGGGGCGGACCGCTAGTAGACTATAAATATAAAACATTTTCAAACAAGCTAGGGTTCCGTATGAAAAAAACAATTTTTGTCAAATGCCCGTGCGAAGACGGGGCGGACCGCTAGTTATATTATTTTATTTATTTATAGAATATATTTTACAGCTATCATTACAGGCATACCTAATGCGAACTGCACTTATTAAATACAGAAGAAGTAGAGTCACAATCGTAATGCATTCAAATTGAATTCGACAACATATTACTAACTAGCGGTCCGCCCCGGCTTTGCACGGTTATTTAACAAAAAAAATATTTTTCATGTGGAACCCGATCTTTTTGAAAATATTCGATAGTCTATGTTCATCACGGAAAACTAAGGATTCTAATGGTGAAAGAATTTTTCAAATCGATCCAGTAGTTGCGGAGCCTATTCAATTCAAACAAACAAATCTTTCCTCTTTATAATATTAGTATAGACATACTTTATGTATGTATAATGTAGTGAGGTGTATAAGAAGTGCGACCTACCTTCGCTGCTGGGCAGGCCCTGGCCGGGCGCGCTGCTGGCGCTGCTACGGCTGCTGGCGGAGGCGCCGCCGTCCGTCTCCTCCTGCACCACAACACCACGACACCACAACGCACTTAGTCACCGCGCAAACATACTGACAACATATCTACAACGTGACCACCTCTGTAGCGCGGTGGGCTAAGGTCCACCACCACGCACTTAGTCACCGCGCAAACACGTTTACTGGGAACACTCCTACAACTTGACCACCTCTATGGCGCGGTGGGCGTAGGTCCGCCTGCGACGCAGGAGGTTGCGGGATCGATTCTTCGGGACAAATATTTGTACGATCTGCGGATATTTGTTCGTGTCTGGTCGTTTTCTATGTATAGTAAAGAATATCTATCTATGTACTGGTATAACATTATGTATATCAGTTATCTTGTATCCATAACACAAGCTCTGCTTAGCTTGGGGATAGATAATGATGTGTGAATTGTCCAGTATAATTTATTTATTTATTATTTAACTTGTATAAAGTAACCTATCAAGGAGTTTGTAAAAAACATAGTGTTTTGAATTTAAAATACCAAATTTACACAATGTAAGTCAGCAAAATACGCATAAAATTGTTTGTCTAACTAAACATTATGATATGAAAAACATTTCTAGCTTAGAATTATTAAATTATGCGACAAACTTAATACAGGGCCTGGCCTGTGCGAGCATACACTCACCTACCACGCAACTACAGGTTATACTGCACACCAAGAAAAACGTCTACTAGCTTAAACTAACTTAATATTCTACCAAAACCAAAACTTAGCTTTAAAACCATACAGAAAAACCAAAACCATACTTCTAAATAATAATAAGGCATAGATAGGAAGCGCTAACGGCACAAGCAACAAATACAAATGTGGCGAAACTTGTGTATCTGTCAGAAATGTCAGTGTCAAATATAACTGACAGATTAGTTTAATACAGGCTCGCAACCCAACGTGGTGTGAACTGCAAATGTAAGAAACATTGAATGTAAAAAACGGATTAAGTTCAAAATTCAACCGGATTCTTACGCTTGCAGCTTACTCAGAAACCTTACCCTGAGTGTTCCCTAAAAGGCTGGTCAAATTTCAGCGTTAATTCTTCAAATTCCAGTTGCAATTAAAGAAGCACGTGGCAACGGACATCACCAACACAGAAAATGCGACTCTATTGCATTAAGGATACGGAACAATGACAGGTTAGTGACAAAAGCACGGGCAATAGACATCACACAGCGTGTCCTCATAGACAATAACACGAAGCTTGACGCAGAATATAAATATCTACACAGTTAAATATTACAATTTGATGTTTATTAATTTCCTTTGCGGTCTGTTTTATAACGTGAAATAGTAAATCCAGAGAACACGCGAAAAGAACATTTATCAGTATATTTTTAGATTACATTTTTAATATGAGCAAGAGATTATTCAGAGCGCTCTATTCACAAACATAAGATGTAGCTCCGAATAAATTGATTATTGCATCTACAACAGATGATAATACCATCTCGGACTAAATTTCGAAATTCATACTTTAATGAGCCGACAAATATAAAGTAAACTCAAGAGATATTCAGTCATCGACGTATAAAATGAATAAGTGCGTTCAGTCCTACCCGCATTGTCTATGTACACAGTAGGTATTTACATCGCGTCTTACCTCCGAGTCGTCGACTGAGCTAGCGGTGGTCCGTCGCCGGCGTGACGTCACGGGCGAGGCGCCGCCTGTCGGCGTACTGAAGTGATTCTCATCGAACGTCAGGTCTTCCAGCCCCTCCGACACTCCATTGGCTCCATTCACATCTTCGTCATTGTTAACTTCGACAGCAACATCTGTGAGTGCTGTTTCGTCAGTTGTTCCATTATTTTCTTCATTTACGTCATTTACTTCTGTACTTTCTACGATATTTACTTCTGTATTTTCCCCATTCTGTTCAACAGTATCTTCATTCACGAGAGTTTCCGTTTCTTCATTCTCGATTTCCCTCTCTCCGTTCTCGTTTCCGTTTCCTCCATTCAGTTCTCCACTTTCAGCAGCGTCTGTTTCATCTACTGCGTTATTGTCATTGACTACAGTTTGACTAGTCTCACTCTCTTGAGCATCGTGGCTTTCGTTAGCGCAAACCACGTCTTCGTCTTGGTTCCTTAAATTACTATCACAGTCTGTTTCACTTATACTATCCTTTGCGTGTTCTACGTTTTCTCTGTCGATACTCGATCTATCGTTATGTGGTAAGGCACTTGTGTCTTGCAAGCTGTCGTCTTCGGCCAAGGTACTGGTCCGCTCTAGGTCGGGAGATCGCACGGGCGTCGAGAAAGGCGTCGGCTCCGTTGAATTCGATTCCCCGCTTCTATTGCTATCCTCCTGCCAATTTACACTCTATTACTGACACAAACTTATCCATGCATTATAAACTCTATAGCCTTGGGCGCAAGTTATTTTTGCACGAATGAGTTTGTTGTCTCCCGTGATATGAGCTTTGTCTACGACAGTGAGGACAACACAATGGATGTCTATGATACACCCGACGATT
Organism: Eupithecia pulchellata; assembly: GCA_963931895.1. NCBI lineage: Eukaryota > Metazoa > Arthropoda > Insecta > Lepidoptera > Geometridae > Eupithecia > Eupithecia pulchellata. The sequence continues at coordinate 503,311 of OZ007538.1, read as the reverse complement.
CGATATTATGTTAGGTATGTATGATGGTAGACCATTTTTTCTGAAAGTTCCATTAATCTATACTAATATTATAAAGAGGAAAGATTTGATTGTTTGTATGTTTGTTTGTTTGAATTGAATAGGCTCCGAAACTACTGGACCGAGTTAAAAAATTCTTTCACCATTAGAATCCTTAATTTTCCGTGATGAACATAGGCTATATAATATTTTCAAAAAAGTTAGGGATCCGCATGAAAAATTCAATAATTGAACCGTGGGCTGTATATTCAACCTCTTTTTCTATTATGGCGCGTCAGAATAGAAAAAGAGGTTGTATAGCGCACGGTGCTTGCTTTTTCTCTACGGCCAGTGTCAGTTTTGGAATGTTGAGTCAATGTCAAACACCCCAATGCTGTTAAAAAATGTAAAGATCCGTATGAAATTGAAATGATTTCTGAAATTTTTGTTTAATACCCGTGCGAAGCCGGGGCGGGCCGCTAGTATCATATAAATGCTTCTAGGATTGTATAAAGCTAACTGTAGGTAATTATATAAAAATGTATGAACATTCTTATATATCAACACGATAAAGCGGCATAGCGCGTTTATGGTCTTTCAGAAACGTAAAATAATATATATTATACAATTTTTAATGGATGATAACATGTATTATGTAGGTTAGTTCACAATACTGCTGAAGCCCATGCTGCAAGAAAATTATATATAACAAAATTACTCACAAGTACATAAATATACTATTCACTATTCAACCTGTTTATAAATATAACTCAAAGAAAAATTTGGTACGAAATATATACCTAATGGCATAGGTTACATTATAACATGCTGAAAATATAAATACTTTCAAAAGTCATGCACAACGGTTACGATTGTAAAATATACTATGGAACTTAAAGACTTGACGCCATAAAATAATGTCGCCAAACCGGCGGATAACCGGCGGCAAAATGGCGTCATATTTTATGGGTCATATCTTGAATAACCCAACTACTCGTATGTACTCAAATAACATGCTATGAATCGCAAATAATGGAAAACTATAAACTACAATAATATAACCCATCAGAACCCAGAAAACTCATGAAATCAACACCATCACCTAACTCAAACAATCTTCTTCTCTTACGCAACAAATATTTGACTCATGCTTTGCTACAACTTCATGTACACCCATGTAAACCAATGTGAAGCAGTGTTCGAGACAAACCCGTTTTAAATCGCCGCTCACACCCAACATTGGACAAACTGACTGTCTGTGCATGAAAGTGCACATACACAGCATAATAAAGACCTTATACTTTGGGCCACGTGACAACTTTACATTTATAGAAAGAGTTAGTTTATATATTGAGTACTGTAATCTTTTACAATTCCTCACATCTCAAATTCTATGTCGTCCGTCATCAGAGCGATATCTCCTCCAAGTATGATGGGGAATTGACCAATCACATTGGTTTATACAAGCATCGCGGCATTTTACTGTTTCCTGATTGGTCAACTCTGCCCAGCAGCCTCAGAACACTTTGAGCATTAGAATCCAGTCTCTAAGTCGATGAAGGTAGAGTAATATTTACCGTGTGCTGGTTGGCGTGCTCGGTGTCTGCCGAGATGTGGAAGCGCCTCTGGAACTCCGTGGCCGCGGTCTCCATGCGCTCGGCTTGCGACTCCGTGCTGGTCGCTCGGCTGAGGGGAGACCAATCATGTTTTTATTTATCGATTACAACATGTGCATGTAGATACGCGTTAATGAATTTGGGAAAATGGCGCTGAAACATTCGAATTTTCTGATAATGGCGTCAGTTTTTACTTATTTGCGGCAAAGCTACATTTGGATGAATAACGCATCAGTCGATTCGTTATAATGATAGGATAGGTAATTTTAATTTTGAAATCAAAAGTTTCGTGAAGGTGGTCCGCTTTAACTGTGTGGACCGGTCACGTAGTAGGTCCGTCCCGCCCCGCCCGGCACCGACAGTGTACTCACGTGAAGGTGGGCCGCTCCCACTGCGTGGACCGCTCGATGTGGTTCACGTAGTACGTGCGTCCGTTGGCGTCCTGCCGCTCCTCCCAGCCCGGCGGCAACGGGTCACCTCCGATCGTCTGCAACAAGCAACGACCTCAACTTATCTCACTATTCAGAAACATTTTCAAGACAGCTCCATTGAAAGCTTTACCCCACCCAGAAGAAGTAAAAGTAAGTGCGTGTCCTGACGAAGTCATACCACAAGCTATAATCAAGTCAGCTTCTAGAGTCTGTGAGATCTTGAGTGGAGTTCTAGTCGGCCTAAGCATGCTGCCAAGCGAATGTAGCATCAATCCCATCGCATAAAAGCTATATAAATTAATGTGACGTACAAGGTGAGCCAGCGAGGCGGCGTCTACCAGCTCCCAGTCGTCCCCCACGAATGACGTCACCGCGGCAGACACCTGCCGAAACCCAGCGCGCTGTGTATCTAAGCAAGCTCACGTGGGGACACGTGCCATTGGTCTGCTACATCTAACATACAGCTTTAGCCTGTACGGCTTTTATTATAATTGGGGTAAGTTTCCATAGCCCTCACGCTAGGCGCTATCAATTATATCCCTCAGTCGCCTCTTACGACACCCGTGGGAAGAGCTGGTGCTATGATATAACGCACTACAATGAGATGATATGATATCTAATTCTTAGAAATGGATCCTATAAAAGATCAAGAGACAAGCGACCTTGCGGCGGTGTTTGAGTCTTTGGACTTTAGTCTCAGCGGGGTACTGCTTGAGTCTGAAAAGTCTTCATTCTGTCGTGTCTAAAACTGCAAGCCGCTTGGTTTGTCAAATTGAATGTGTGTTTATGAAGTGGTTAATAAATGTTATGCCTATGCCTAAATTGACCATGTTCTCTTGCTCAGCAATGATTAAAAACGTTAGTCATTTTGTCTTAAATATAAGCGAACCATTAGAGTTTCCTACATCACATGTGTAGATTTGGTAAAAAATACTTGGAAGAAGAATACTGTATTAACAGCCTGATACAATATTAGCCTCATAACATAATTTAGGAAGAAGCGCAATAAAGTGCTACTAACAATAGTCACAAAAAGAATAAATCTGTTCATAGCAATTTAGGCACCTTCCTATACATCTATGTATTATACCATATACTCAAAAGCCAGGAAGTGCAGTAGCTTGCTTCCTTTCTGTGTACTTTAGCACGTTTATGGCGATCACAAATCTGCCTGCCTAGCGCGGTGTGGCTGATGTCAAATGCCCCTTGGTTTGGGGGATGCTCTATCCAGATGCTCTTTCTAGTTGACGTCTATGTACTGATGAGGTGGGCGGGGCGCTTCGCCCCACAATCGTCATCGAACATATATAGAGACGGCAGACTAAATAAATAAATAATGCCGGACAATCCACACAGCATCATCTAGCCCCAAGCTAAGAAGAGCTTGTGTTATGGTGACTGATATACATAATACAATATCATTACATAGATAATTTTTTTATGATACTATATAGAAAACGACCAGAACTCCCTGAACAAATATCTGCAGATCGTACAAATATTTGTCTCGATGCGGGAATCGAATCCGCATCCTCCTGCGTCGCAGGCGGACCTTCGCCCACCACCCCACAGAGGTCCTCAAAGACTGAGACAAATATGTCTTCTTCTATTTTCCTGTAGGTACTTCAGGAGACCTGACTTCTTTCTCGAGTACGAGATAGAGTTACCTCGTACGCGAACCCTGTCTCTCTCTCTTTTTAGCAACATCCCATAACATGGTGGTGGAACTCAACTGATAACAAATCTAGATATCCTCTCGCTGTCCAGAACACACACTCAATAGACTCTAACACCGCAGTAATAAGGTCCCTTACCGGCTGCACCGTCCCGACTTGCGGCGCGGGGTCCACTAGTTCCCAGTCCTCGTTGGGCGGGGTCTCCTCGGTCCCGGGGTCCCCCACACGCCCCACTAATGCGTGGTACACCTCTATATGGCCTCGGACGCGGGACCGCGCGCTGGAATATCAAGTTTAGTAGCTTGGTAATAGGGCTCATTTCTTTAATGACTTGTAGTGAATAATCTGATCATTTTCAGTGATAGAGCTCGAGTTTTGACGATTTAGGTCGTAGTGACAACATCTACGTTTATGCTAGTGTATAGTTGACATGACATCGACAATGAAGTTGTATTTGATAGAAGTATATTCGGGTTGACACGGAAAATCAGTAGCAGTCAAAACATGTTAAGTGTTGAAATTTTTGAATGTTGATTCTTGAATTCGCGGTTTAGGCGCGCCATCGAGTACATATCCAGTAGAGGCGCCATACAAAAACCGCGCATCTCTGTAACCCGTCTGTGGTTTAGCACTTACTTATTTAGAGAAGGAACTTGCTGGTTCAGGCTATCGATATCGATACTTCAGGTCAAGCATGATATCACACAATACCGATTAAGATGTAATGTTTTAGCTTGTGATATTTAAACGATTGAGTAGGTTTATTGCTAGCTATTTGTAAACTTATAAATTAGGTACTTTTTTGAAATACTTTTTTGTATCTAGGTTTTTTTGATTGTTGTGTGTCCCGTAAGAATTTTATTGTACTTTGAGGAACTGTTATTACATCGGATTAAATTTTTTCGAAGATTTCCTACACAACATTATATCGAAAGATATTTGGCAAAGCCTACAAGACGATAAAACTGGATTCCGACGAAGTAAGACACCGTCGTTTCTCGAAATTTTCAAAAAAAGGCATTTTATAATAACACCATATATAATACTATTGTACTCATTATTATTATTATTAGTGAAATATTAATTAAATGAAACAAAGTAGCATTATTAAATTTTAAAACATAAACAAATGAGCATTATTTTATTAAAAATCAATTATCGTAAATATGAAACTCGCCAAAACATCGATATAAGAATCAGTTTTACCCCATCCCTTTTTATCAAATGACATTGCTTCGGCCAATGACAACAGTTGACACTTTTTATTATTCTGTGTACTTTTTGGCTGAATATTTTCTTAACAATCATATCTGAGATTTCAACTCTACTGGATACGTACTCGATGAGGCGCGCAAACAAATTGAGTAAGTGTGGTTGGTGATTATAATGAAAATTTTGTAATAAGAAGAGCCCGTTATCTAGGTAGCAGATTGTTAGCAGACGGTCCTTAGGGATGAGGCAATGTTTTACACATATTACAATTCAACCCTCAATAGACATAAAAAATTCAAAGATTATTTCGGTTCCTTCTTGATTGTCACAGTACTAACAACTATCTGCTCCAATCTGCTACGTCGATAATGGAGTCTGGTAATAAGTTACCCATAAAACGAAACATGATGCATGCATCTGAATTGAATGCAATGCATCTGAAATGACATCAATAATAACATGTATTTAAAGCAGAATTAAAAATCACAAAACGAAATATTACCTCGAGAATACACCCCTACGTCGATTTCTTCATGCGTTCGTAGCATACCAAACATTACAACAACACAATTCAAATAACGACAAATATTAACGTCATGCTCATCTTCAGCTCCAAACACAGAGAAAAATATAAGAAACTCATTCATATTATTATATACTAGCGGTCCGCCCCGGCTTCGCACGGGTATTAAACAAAAATATACACACTAAAACGATGGGTTTCACAGTTTTCATACGGATCTTTACTTTTTTTAACAGCATTGGGGTTTTTGACATTGACTCGACATTCCAAAACTGACACTGGCCGTAGAGAAAAAGCAAGCACCGTGCGCTATACAACCTCATTTTCTATTCTGATGCGCCATAATAGAAAAAGAGGTTGAATATACAGCCCACGGTTCAATTATTGAATTTATCATGCGGATCCCTAACTTTTTTGAAAATATTATATAGCCTATGTTCATCACGGAAAATTAAGGATTCTAATGGTGAAAGAATTTTTTAACTCGGTCCAGTAGTTTCGGAGCCTATTCAATTCAAACAAACAAACAAACAAACAAACATACAAACAAACAAACAATCAAATCTTTCCTCTTTATAATATTAGTATAGATAAAGTTTTTACACGTCACTCAGTTGATCTTAGTTATTTTCTCTGTGTAAAGAACAAAAATCTATAATTAATAACACTATGTAGGTACCTACAAAAACACCAACACGATATTTAATAACACACCGTAGCAGAAGCGTGAAGATAAAACTTACTGGGTCGTAGGTACATATAATAAATATAGAATACTTGGCTTTTTGTCATTGGACGTACAGTGCGTGTTGATACGTTATTTTCATTGTTTTAAACAAACAACAGTCTTACTCTACCTCAACTGTGGTTTAAACTACTTGTTTTCTATAAGATCTCTACAACATAGCAGCAATTAAACAAAAACGGGAAATTTAAAGGTTCCCCGTAGTTACCGCGAGTCCTTTGTAACCATAACACCCAAACCGAAATGCCCGCAGATCATAATTATACCGGCCGAGCCTGCGTTAACTAGTTTAATATGGAGTATCCACGCTGATCTTAGGCTATCGTACATTTTGCAGCGTGAGGAGTCTACTATGTCGCTTATCTCATGCTCATGGGACATAACATCCAGCGTGGGTGTTGCGTGTCCGCCCACCGCCGTCACTCAGAACGCTCACTAGGGCCGGTGCCAATATTCAATCGATCTCTGATTATGGCTTACTTCAGCCAGATTTTATCATTATTTGCGTACACAAGAAAATGTATATATCACCATATGCAAGTACCAATAGACAAAACCAGAGATTGCTTTCTTTTTTTTAAACTTACGCGATTTGAACACGTAATTAGGTATTATTACTATTTTAACGGGTATTTATCGCGTTTATTTACCTATTTTCAGTCATCCCGTGACCACGACAGTGTGTAAACCTATTGAAACGTCGGGAAAAATAGGTAAATAAACGCGATAAATACCCGTTAAGATAGTACTACTAGTAGATATATAACTCAGAGATTGCTTATTGGCACGCGGTTAGGAAAGAAATCAAAAGGTCGTAAATAACAGCAAAATAATCGCGCATGCTACTTACACGGACCTGCGCGGGCGCAGCGGGTACTTGGTCGGCGGCGCGCGCGGCGCGGCGGCGCTCTCGGCCGGCAGCCCCGCCAGCGGCACCTCCACCATGCCGAGGAAGTCGTCCCGCGTCAGCCGGTTCTCGTCGAACACCTGGATCAGCAGCTTGTGCTCGCGCGGCTTCACCTGCAACACACACGTGCAGGGGAACTCACTCCTGCTACACACTGGACCCTTCTGCCTCATCAGCACACCCCAAAGACACACCCACAACTGCAGATGAACCGACTCCTGCTAGACCCTGGACCCTTTTGCCTCATCAGCACACCTGTTACAGCTGGACATGCCTAAAGAGGGGTTATAGCCAACGCTATTTAACTGAAATAAGCCGTTTTGTTAACTGCCTAGCATAGGATCTGATTCTACCTTGCAGCGCGGCGGCAACATATAGGTACATACTTTAAGATACTGTCTAGTCTAGAATATTGATCACAATATTGTCTCCTATTTTTTATATTTGACTGTTTTATGTGCCTCATAACATAAGTTAATTTAAATATAGCATGCTTCCTCAACAGAAGGGTCAGCGTAAAGTAATCATCTTAGTATATCATAAATACATATGGCACTATCTATGAGTGCGTGAACAGCGAAGTGATGCTCTTGTGATATACCTCTATGTCATACTAGCGGTCCGCCCCGGCTTCGCACGGGTATTAAACAAAAATTTCAGAAATTATACACACTAACACGATGGGTTTCACAGTTTTCATACGGATCCCTTATTTTTTTTAGCAGCATTGGGGTTTTTGACATTGACTTGACACTCCATAACTGACACTGGCCGTAAAGCAAGCAGCGGAGCCATAATAGAAAAAGAGGTTGAATATATAGCGCACGTTTTAATTATTGAAGTTTTCATGCGGATCCCTAACTTTTTTGAAAATATTATATAGCCTATATTCATGACGGAAAATTTTGGATTCTAATGGTGAAAGAATTTTTCAAGTCGGTCCAGTAGTTTCGGAGCCTATTCAATTCAAACAAACAAACAAACAATCAAATCTTTCCTCTTTATAATATTAGTATAGACATAAGGTACATTCTATCTATACTTAGAGAGCGTGAAGTGAAACTTTGAACTTACTCTGAATACAAACTCCTGATTCCATACTGGGTTCAATGTCTGGAAAATACGAAACGAATGTAAGAAAACTAGTGAAGACAAAAGAAGTAACTAAAATAAATTTATATTATTTTTATTTTGGGAATACTTTAATTTAGTTTCGACAGGCTCGGCTTGTTGTAGGAAAGCTAATTGAATCAGTAATCATACACTGACTGATCAATTAATCGGATCATTTAGTTAGAGGCATGGCGCTTGAAGATTCAGATACAAATTCAATAAGTTTATTTCTTTAGGCTTACAAAATAAACACTTAGACAAGTCAAATTTCATACAGATAGTTATTATAAAAAAGAAATAATTTGTTATTGATTGCTCTTCACTTAAATTTTTTGTCCACTTGTGGAAGAAGTGCAGGTTGTTCCACGCACAAATTGCATCATCAATCATCAATCATCGACGTATACTGCAGGACACCTCTGTTAAAAGCGTCGTGACATGGCACTAGATCAGGCAAATTCAAAGCTATATAAAATATAGCTTATATATATCCAATGAATAAACTTCATTATTTCCCACCTTTTTCTTGGTTTTGGTGAGAAAAGTCTCGATGGTGACGTCACCGTCCACTTTCTGCAACTCCACCCGGACATAAGGATCACTGAAACGAAATTTTTATTCAATAATATAATCATATTTTTTTAATATTATTTTATTAAAAAACATTTCATTTCAATTTAATCTATGTGAAGTTGGAGATGGAGTTTAAAACCGAAACTGACGCATTAGGGAAGTTTAGGGTTCAATACCCCAAGGGTAAAAATGGAACCCTAGTACTAAGCATCCGCCTGTCTATCAGAGGGCTCTATCCAACGAACCGTAAAAGGAAGACAGTTGAAACTTTTACAGAGTGTGATTCTTTTACCGCTATGACAACAAAAATAAAAAAAATATTTAACGATGGCTGTACTACTAAAATATGATATTTTTGGCCTATTTTTTCAAGCCGCTGTTGAACTGTAATAGGTATACGGTTGAAATTTTTATAGTGTGTGTATAACTATTGCCGCTATGATATAAATAAGTAAGGGGCCCTACGTCCTTAACAAGTTGGGTACCGACCAACGCGATACCGGTTTTTGTTCCTTTTGCGAAATAGTTATGTAAGATATTAGGGAACCCTCCGTGTGCGACTGGACCCGCACTTGGTCGGATTTATTGTTGCACACCGTGAGGTAACTCCCCTAATACCTAGAAGCGACGTGCTGATTCATGGAGGCTTTCTATCGTCGTACGGTAATGATAAGCGTGATACTATAAATTAAGACCTGCTATGAATCATAATCTTATACCTATAAGAATAACTCTTTGACCGCACCTATACCGGAACTATATTGAAATTCATATAAGCGAAAAGCTAGTAGCAACTTCCTAAGAGTTACAAACAGTCAGTAATATAATAAATCTCTACACACGAATTCATTTCCAAGCGACTAAAAGCACGTTTCGCAATTTAAAATTGGTTTGAGACTTTTATATTAAATAAAAAACTTTGCACCACAGTTAGTTACATACCAACAAAACAAGAAATCAAAGAAGACCAATCGAGCAGTTTTGTCGCTGACAGTAGCTAAACTAGATATTTCTTTCGATGAAGCCTACAGTATTTCTGATTATTTCCTAAGGTTGTTTGTGATAAAATCGTTCTATCGGACATTGTGTGAAGGATGACTTGTAGGTAGGTAGGTAGGTAAGGTACAGTGCGCGTCACATATAAGTACCCCCCTATCTCAATATACGTGGGACAAAATAGTTGTTATTGTTGGCAATTTCAGACTTTGAGTATTATGGAAAGGCAGTACGATCCTGAGCGGCGGCCTGAAAAATTTTTGCATGTGAAAAATTGTGACAAGTTACAAGGGAATTAGAAGTAGTCGAAAATAGTTTGTATACAAGGGGGGTACTTAATTCTGACGCGCACTGTACATATTCTACTTTATTATTGTTCTACAAGTAGGCATCATTTCAACCATTAAATATGCATTATGTATTTAAATCAAAGTACATATGTAGGTAGCTGTGCTTTAAACGCAAAAACTGCACCTTTATTATGAAATAAATTTCACATCAGTAACTTTCTTACTGATAGGATAGGTACCTAGTGTAACCTAGTCGCAGGACAACACTAGCCCGAACATACACGTCATTTTAATCATACTCAAGGCTTTTCTTCAATTATAATACTAAAAACTTTTTATTTTGTGTAAGACTTAAGACTATAATAAATAAATACCTAAGCGAAATGAAGGATGAACCTTGCCTATCTGAATTCCTACTCACTCGTAGGTAGGTGTGGTAGGTGCGTAGGTACAGTCACCAGCATAAATATATGACTATGGGCAGCGCTGCAATACTATCTGATTATCAATTGAAGGTATAATTATGTGATGATACTTAGGATGTAAAAATATGTGATGATTTACACCCGGCAAAATAATCGTTTGCACCGTTGTAACAGCATAATTATCGGATCATGTAAAGACTGCATTAATATCTGATACAATTAACAGTAAGAAATATCTAAACAATCTGCAAGAATGAACTTTATATACCTAAGCATAGAGCCGTGATTTGAACGAAATAGTTTGACGCTTCTTGAAAAGAGTATCAACCTGTCATTGGATATCGCTGTCTCACGTTTTATGTTATGACATTATTTCAGCAGATTTCGTTTTACTTATATAAATATGAATACAAGAATTTGTTATTATAAGGAGTGAAGATTTGATTGTTTGTTTGTTTGTTTGAATTGAATAGACTCCGAAACTAGTGGACAAAATTTGAAAAATTATTTCACCATTAGAATTCTAAGTTTTCCGTGATGAACATGCGATAGAATATTTAAAAAAATTAGGGATCCGCATGTAAAGTTTAATAATTATACGTGCGCAATACATTCAACTTCTTGTTATGTTATGGCTACGCTGCTTGCTTTTTCTCTACGGCCAGTCCCAAGTCCAGTGTCAAAACCCCAATACTGCTAAAAAAGTAAGGGATCCTTAAGAAAACTGTGAAACATAACGCGTTAGTGTGTAAAATATATCTGAAGTTTTGGTTTAATATCCGTGCGAAGGCAGGGTGGACCCCTAGTTTATTAAACGCTGCGGTGGGAAATGTTGATGTCAGCATTTGATAAAAGAAGAGTTTTTGGCAAGGAGATTACATTGGTTAAAATGGTATGGTTATAATGGTGGCTTTTTGAATCTTCGAATGTTATGTCAACGGTCATACACGAAGGAGTTTTTGATAGATAATCATAACATAACACTGGCCACCGACGACTAAAATGCTAAAATAAGACGTGAGCGGCAATATCCAATGACAGATTGATGCTCTTTTCAAGAAGCGTCATACTGTTTCGTTCAAATCACGGCTCTATGCTTAGGTATATAAAGTTCATTCTTGCAGATTGTTGAAATATTTCTTAGTGGTAATTGTATCAGATATTAATGCAGTCTTTACGTGATCATATATTATGCTTTTACAAAACAAAATATTATTTTGCCGGATGTAAATCATCACATATTTCTACATCCTACGTATCGTCACATAATTATAAGTTCAATTGATGATCAGATATTTTTGCAGCGCTGCCCATCGTCATATATTTATGCTGGTGACTGTACCTACTGTACGTGGCAGTGGCACGCCCCGGCCGATAAGGTCACTTGGGGACTCGGGACAGACAGCCTTGATTGACACGGCGGCACGTGTGTACACGGCGTTCATTCAAGGACCTTTCCTATACACCCTGACTTTTGAACATTTCGCACAAACACCATCATCGTCGTCGTCAGGCCGACACCGGCATGTCCTATGTTTTCGAGAATGGTACAAACACCACCACATGTACCTATTTTAAAGATCCTTTGACAATACCTAAGAATTCATTATGAATGTAAGCGGGTTAACTTAACTACTTCTTACAACATATAATAGGTTCGTAGTTAACCCGCTTACATTCATAATGAATTCATCAAACTACGATAGTTTTTATAGTAAAATACCTAAGAAATTATATAAGCTAAGGTATCGTAGGATAACTAGACATAGGTATTCCCAGATAAGCGAAGTTGGCAAATACTTCTGTATATTTTCTACCCTTCGAGTACCTACGAATTTCTAACAACTGTCAGCTTTCACACAATGCATCATTTCTTTGGCTTGACTCTCAATTCAATCAATTACAACATCAACATCAACAGCCTATTATAGTCCACTGCTGGACATTGGCCTCCCCTAATGAGCGCCATAGATGTCATCATTATGGGGGTTATTGCCCATAATCCCCACGCTGGGCATGCGGGTTGGGGATCGCAGTTCGGTGTAGTTGCTCTGCAGAAGGCGCTGCTGCCCGCCCCCCGCTGTGTTTCCCTTAGTCGCCTCTTACGACACCCACGGGAAGAGTTGGGGTGGTGAAATTCTATGCCGGCACCACACGGCCCCAATCAATTAAACTTCATACAATATTTACTAATTTTGCTACATAGAAATTTCTTTTATACGTACGTAGCATAAGGAAAGGATCACAAACGGCATGCCATGCCTTCTCACGATTAGGTTAATTAAACAGAACGGAGGGATGCCTATTATGTATACAACTTTTTATGCAATAGACTCGTGCTATCGACAGAATAATTGTTAGAGCTAGCACAGAGAGAAGCTTCGTACTTCAATCTCAACCGGTAAAACCAGTGATCGTGGAAGATTTCTATTCTACTAACACAAGCTCCTATCAAGTAAATTTTCAAAAATACTAAAACCCCTCATGATTTTTCTTTACGAATTAGGATCATCCTATTCAATAAGGTCAACTGATTTTTATCAAACATAGAGCCGGCGCGTTTAAATCATCTTCAAATAAAAAACTAAAGCCGAATCTGTTCACACGAATGGGTGCTACGATGGAACAGACAGACACGCACAACACTAATACCGATTGGTACATTCTAAATTCCGACTTATTTGTAAAGCAGGTCCCCAAAGTCAAATCAATCAGGCTCTATCTGTTACAAATATGCTGAGTTCGTCACCTGTCATATATGAAGGCACATCACGAGGCACGACGCCGACGACGCCAAGGCACGAGGCACGCGTCACGGGACACAGAACACTTCAACTCCGCCGACCAATGAATTTCCCATACAAACATAGTACACCACATTGATTTGTAATTTGAGCATATTTTCACCATGATATGCTTTTATTTGTACTAGAATAGTATTTATTCAGGTTCCTGCCACAAGTTTTTTTAAAAATAATTTTATAAAATCTATGAAATTTATGAAATTACCTTTTTGATGTAAAAATAGGATTAGGATTAATTTCAGTTATGAAAAGTATTTTGAAACAACATTGTTTTGAAACCAAATGTGGCAAGAACCTAGATAAATACTATTTTATTACAAACTATTAGACTACAACTATTAGAACTATTAGAAAATATTCTAAAACTACAAATCATTTTGGTGCTATGTTTGTATGGGAAACTCATTCGTCGCTGGAGTCTTAAGGGCAGAAATAAATAAATAAGATCTTTGATGAAACTATTCTTAGATTCACCCGACATTTCATAAAATTATGAAGTAATTGCCACTTTTACTCACCGCGTCTCTCGATACCAGGTAATATTAAAAAACCAAACTAGAAAAACTATCAAACTAAAAAACCAAACAAAGCAAAGATAAAATGCAGGCATATGTTAGGTGCATACGCCTGTGCTCAGACTGTATCTGGATTCAACATAGCTCATATAAATAACAGATTATGTGATGTGGATCATCATCTGACATTGTCATTATCCTATGTCCCATACCTGGGCAAATGTTAATAACATAGTTTTTACTTATATAATTATACATACCTAGCACCAAATATGTCTTTCTTAGCCAATGAGTAGGCCCCTAGAATCTTCAGTCGAAGCAGAAAGCTGTTCTCATCGGTCTGGAAAAAAACACAATATTTCAGGATTAACTTCATTTTATAAAATAAGACTCCATATAAACTAACTGAGCTCATTGAGGTCAACTTTTGTATGTATATAATTGAGTGAATTTAGATCTACCTCTACTTGAACAAAGAATTAGAATTAACTTATGAATAAGCCTTTTAATTTGGAATTAATAGATGTAACATCCTGTTGAGGTTGAGAAAAAGGACAGCTATATATAAAACAATAAGGGTGACTTAACAGATTAAGTTCATATTTGAAGCAAATTAAATTGGTATTAGGATCGCTCTGATAAAAGCAGACTTGAGTAAACAAACATGCAAAACTATTTGTTAGCAAATCAATTGTGATTTACTTAAAGACTTGTCCTGCACACATAGAGGACTATCTTCCATATCAAATAATGCTGGATGATCCACACATCTTCTTCTAGCCCGAAGCAAAGCAGGGCTTGTGTTATGGGTACTATATGACTGATAGTTACTACCTGCAGATTGTTTGCAAATGTCAGCAATTAGCTACAACTAATACTAGTCCTAATATGGTTATTTAATCATAATATTTTTAATACAAAAGAATTGAATGGCCTAAAATATTAGTTCTCATTAATATTATTTAAGAATGTTTAGATAGGTGGGTAATTATGGATATTACCATATGCAACCTTATTATTATTAGTAATTGTATATTTATATAATATATAAGATTAAACATAGGTACAAGGAAAAAGTGCCGGTCCCTGTTTTTAATGGCAAATTGGGATTTTCTTGATACATGGAATAGGATGTTGGATGCTGAGGTACTCTGCAGTTGTGTGCTATGACCTGTGGGCCCCTCGCCCTGAGCACTGAACTTGAAAACAAATCCCATTAGAGATTATCTCTGCCCACACAGTTCTGGTGTTACCTAATACATGTCAGTAGAATTCGCCATTCAAAAACATAAGCGCATAAATTAAGACTCTCGTTCCGCAGTATAAAACGCATTTAAAATGGTAATCGCACCCAAGGACGTAGTGTTGTTGTGAACTTGGCTTGCGGGAAGCACTATGATGTTATGGAAAATTATATGTTTACCGTACATACACGAGTATCCGACTGCCAAGCCATCACCCATGTGAAAATATACTAATTGATAAAACAATAAGAAGTCCACATTCCTCTGGCGACGTAGGTATAGAAGAAAACAACTGTTTGTAAAAAGTTATGACACGTTTTCCAACTGTTGTACGCCACAACAACAAAACTTGTTGTAAAATTTGTTTGCATTAGCGATCACTTTAGAACATCCAATAAAATATAAACACGAAAACTATAGGAAATACCTAGAATAAAGTTGAATTGAAACAAATAAAAAACTAAAATGCAGAGACCACTGTGACAAAATGACAGCAGAATCGTATGGATGGCTCGTCGTTTGACAGATGTTTGACAACTGGCTAGGTCAATGCATAAAAATTACTATTGTTGTCATCTCTTTTTTTTTATGAAAACAATCAGAGACAACATTATATTGTGTTCCCGGTACCTTTCGTGCATTAATGCTAATCAAACGTCAGACATAGCCAAGACATAGCAAATAAAATGTTTGACGCATTACAGTTCAATACACGCATTTAATGTGATTTCTTTAATTTGACATAGGGCGGCCCTTCTTTATGAAACAACCTTGAAACAACAAAATAATTTCTAGCTCCATCATTCTATCCATTTTATTAACAAGTTAAACCCTGTGTTGAAGCTAAGATCAAGCAGCCTAGGTACATAATGTATCCTACCTACGTTGAATGAGAAGTGAGAAGTTAGTTGTTATTTCTACGTACATTAGTCCTTCGTTCAGTGATGCCAGACGCACTGTAATTACAGTAGATCTACTGTATTTTTACGCCATCTACTGTCTACTGTATTACTAAAAAAACAGTGTATGGAGAGCACTGTATTTTTTTACTCACCTAAAATCTATTTATGATGATGATGACATAACGCTATGAACCCTAAAAACGCCCCTTACACTCCCGCTTTTTTTGTCGCTAATTCTACCAAATTTGTCTAAGGTATTTTTCCGGTAGGAGATTCCTCTTCCGGTAGCAATTATTGCATCCGGAAGCTCAATCTCCTCGATAGGACAGGGAGTTCCCCGCCCGTTCACCGGTATTATCCGACCAAATTGAAGTTGAGCACGTGATAATAAGAATCTGATATTTCAAACGTGTCATTTAAATTGGTAAGGTAACTATTGCAGAGTCCATTAGAAAAACATTACGAGTGAGGGGTTTTGTTTGACTGACTGAGTTGAGTTTTATTGTTGTTACCAGAAATTATCATGTCTGCTTTATCCCAACAGACAAAATGCTTAAGGCCTTTGACTCGGGAATTTATAAAACAGGGAGAGGAGTTGGATTAAACGAGAGTGACAGTGAATAATCGAATGTTTAGTTGGTAAGATAATAGAAATAATTAAAAAATGGTACGTGAATTCCACTGTAAAAAGCACTGCATTTTTATTTAGACAAACACTGTATTTTTGTTGTAAACACTGTATTTTCAAGGCTCTAACACTGTAATTTTGGTTTCCCTATCTGGCAACACTGCCTTCGTTGTACATTCCACAACAGCGAGGAGAGTTGACTTCGATATCCCTATATAGTTTGTGACTTCGATCGAAGCAAAGACTAGTAAATTTGTCTGGCAAAGAAGAATATTTCAAAAGGAATGTAATAAATAATGTAACAGGTTGGTATTGGTACTACTGTTTGTATGTACTGTACCTATTAAAAATATCATAAAAATCTATCTACACTACACCCAACAACTAAGTAGGTAGCTAGTGCGTCGGGCGAGCGAGTCACATTACGTAGGTAGGTACTTAAGACAGCCTATGACAGACTTTGCGGGCGAATCATTTATTAGCTATCTATATTTTTAACAATAATGTAATGTAGGTACTAGGTACCTACTTATGTATTTTATTTTTTATAAAGATTTTACCCTAGGGTACTTAATTGTTATTATAGGTAAACCTATAGCAATTGGTTGATTCAGTAAAGCAGTAGGTATTTACCTACCTCATACTGTAGAGAAAAGCGAGGTTCCTGCCTGATCAACCCATTCTGGCGGTAGCGAGAAGTCCAGGATGATGAGCGGCTCCGTTGCGGGGGATTTCCATTAGCCGCGTATTCAAACGGCCTGATGTGATGCATCGCGGAATACGTACGGAGATCTATCATTTCTCAGCACTCGTACACAGCACATTTCACCGTCACTTTCAATGGCATTGAATTTTTATATATTTAAGAAAATCACACACGAATTGGCTGGTCGCGATTGTTGAAACTTATGACGCTGTTATCTTATCAGCAGCGCAAGAAATGGGCACGATAAAAGTGTAGGTTAGGTACCCTTACAATTAGCATCGCCCTGATAACTCCGCTCTGCTCCGTGTCATGTGAAGAATGCCCGATTAGGTAGGTAAGTAGGTACATACCTACATCACTTACTTACCTACCTACACACTTCACTGGCGATGATAACGGTATCGCCACATAGTCATGCATAGTGTTCTCTTTCTTGCAGGTTTATAGTGATATATTGTTTGCACGATAACAAAGTGTATTCTTGTCCTAAATTCTGTTTTCTAGGCCATTTTGCCCGTAGGTACCTCAGTCGAAACGGGACAGACCGGTAGAGAGTGCTTACCTACGATACAACTCGCGCGCGTAGGTACCTAATGATTGCTTGCAGACTCAATCAACGTAATGTCACAGTGTACATATAGACAGTGTGGAAACTACCTACAAACGCTCGAAACGGCTCACTCACACAAGCATGCACATCTACGATAGCTCTAAGGGGCAGGGTTGGATTCCGTAGTATAATTATACTATTTGTACCATTATTTCATTATGTGTAGTAAGTAGTATCGTAAGGCCACTATACTACGCGAAAATACCATAATTTTATCTTTGTCGATTGACTCGTATTATTAGTAGGTCCATTTTATTTTACATGATTAACCCTACAATATCAGGAACTTCTGTATTTATGGCAATACCAAATCAGGCAATGAATGAATGGTAGGATTTGATAGGGTACCTAGGTAGGCTCAGGCAGTGATTCCTCGCATTGTCAGAGTAAGATGGATGTATTTTGGAACATACATCGTGTCAATAGCAAGTAGGGCATCGAGAACCGGTCATATTTTAGGAACCGGTTCTTTCGATTCCTGTTTCAACGCAGAACCGGGTACCCGGTTTTTTCGGTTCTTTCGGTTCTTTTCTTAATTTATTAGAATTATATTTTTGTCTTACAATATCTATAGTGGGGTCCAAATCAAACAGGGAATTAATAATCATAGCTATTTTTATTTTTTATTTTATCTTTTTAATCAGTTAGTCTTGCAACAATCACTTTTTACATAATTTTTTTTTAACTATATAGCCACAGCGAAGCAATTGAAACATCAGCTATTGCAATAAAACGAAAGAGAAACAAAATTATTGAGCTACACATAATTAACACAACAATAATAGAAACTTTTACTAATCAAATAAAATAAACATAAACAATAATGTAGGGTCCCATTGAAAGAACTTATATTATTCACATAAAAAAAATTACACTTAAATAGTAATAAATCTTGGTTTTTAACCTAATAAACTAATTTTTAACCTTGAATATATTTTGATGAACGCAAAAATATGAGGGCATCTAGGGTTTTGTCACCCAAAGCGGAGCGCAGTCGGTTACATATTATACCAGCAGATGAAAATATGCGTTCCGGCTCCACACCACTGGTAGGTGGGATGGTGATCAAATGGCAAGCCAGCGACAGATATCGGCCTCGTTGACCACCATTCTCGAAGAGTGCCATTTCTACCCTCACGGTAGTATAAAAATCATCTGGCGTGGATGTTCTCGCAGTGGAAGCTTCTTTTAATTGCCTGTTAAGTTCCTCTTCATTTGTCAAATATTCCGCTTCCTGCCTTGTTGACTATGTTTGCAAATATTCAATAAATAATTAAAGAATATAAAACTAAACATCCATCTGCTTATTGTCTTAGTCTGTAACGAATTCTGGGTTATAACGGCGATATCAGTGGACCCTTCATAGTCGTAATACCCGAAATCCACTATACTTACATTAAACAACTTATAAAAAAGGCAAAGAATAAAATACTTTACTTCTTTCCTACCTATGCCTATTTTTGCCATCTACAATGTAATAGGCAAAAAGTAGTGAACCAAAGAATAATAATGATAGAAGACGCACTTACCTATAATAACAGCGTTAATCCAAACGAGCAACTATACACACACAAACTATACGAGCGGGGAATGTCTCCCCGCCCCCAACCCGTACCTCCTCCTTATTTTATGCAACACCTTGATGCGTAGTGACTTCGAAGTTTCATTAACCTACAATAATCAATATTTTTAGGAGAATCGAAAGAACCGAAAACCCGGTTCTGAATATTTTGAGAACCGGTTCTTTTTGTAGCCCCAAGAACCGGGTATTCCCGGTTCTTTCGATTCCGGGAAAACCCGGTTCCGATGCCCTAATAGCAAGGTACGATGTTCCGATTGACAACTTAGCTGAGAGCGACAAAGCGACGTCCACTAAGAAATTAGGTAGTTACAGGACATCGGAAATTAAAGAAAAAAACAATTGGCTGTTCCTTAGCGCATTGTACTGAGTACCTATGTTCTAAATTTAGATATAGGTAAGGTTTTTTATTGTTTATTTCTTAATTTATTTACCTAACAACTAACACGATTTATTATAACCAATTACATTAGTTCCATATCAGATTAAAACTTATATAAATTCAATGTTTAGGAAAATTTTATAAAATTAATATACCTACTTTAATTACTTTATGCAATAACATGTTTATATTAGTCAAATAAATTAATAATCATTTACACAAGTTAATACAAATAAAAATTAAAAATTTAGATGTCAAAATATTGGTAAACATAATAGAATATAATATCAATTTAAAATATAAGGATAATGATAATAATTATAATAATTTGGCCCTTTCATGCGTCACGCTCACAGAATCTCAAACAGACCGACAAAATGTCACCCAAACTCTCCGCAAATAAGTCTGTTTCAGGACTTACGTTCAGGAGAGAGTATTGTTGATAAGGTATAGATTATAATAATAGGTAGTCATTCATTCAACGCATTTTTTTTTTCATTTTAAACTAAAAACGCTAGAAAAGCGGTACATGTAGTATAATTTTGGGAAAATAGTATAATTTTAATTTCCTTGTACAATAATTTTCTGAAGCTCTGAATCCAACCCTGCTAAGGGGTTTTCGCAGTGCTGTTAGTAGCGGTTGGCGCGTCAAGACGAGCGGTCACGCGCAATTCTATTTTTGAAAAATGCCCTGTTCTTTTTATATTGCATACGGCTGTATGAACTCGGCTTCATCAAAACCGGAGCTTTCATATTTTAAACTCCCTGGTAATATTGGAGGGTAAGAATAATTTATAATTTAATTTGTTATCGAATAATGTCAATGAATTAACTTATTTGTAAATCCAAAATGGCGAGAATTTTGAGGATGTGTATAAAAATAAAACTCATGTTGTCATGAGTATAATATTATATTTTCATGCTGTCAAAATGTTAATCCAAGATGGCGGCTGCTATAAATTATCAAATTTTCCGTCATGGGTGTCGTTTTTATGGTTTTTGAGGGTGCTGAAAGCGATACTGATGTTGAAATATGAATCCAAGATGGCGGCTACTATAAATTATAAATTTTTCCGTCATGGGTGTCGTTTTCATGGTTTTCGGGAGTGGTAAAACCTATGCTGCTGTCAAAATGTGATTCCAAGATGGCGGCTGCTATTAATTGTCAATTTTTTCGTCATGGGTGTCGTTTTCATGGTTTTCGAGGGTGCTGAAACTGATACTGATGTCAAAATGTGAATCCAAGATGGCGGCCGCTTTTAATTATTAACTTTTACTTCATGTGTGTCTTTTTGTTATTTATATATATATTATATATTTCGAGGCTGTTGCAGCTGATACTGCGGTCAAAGAAAATGGATGAAATTTTTCGTAGTTGCTTTAAAAAAGAACACATAAACTGCAAAGTAGCTGAACGAATTTAGGTACAAAGAAATCAATAAAATTAGTTTTACCATACCCTGTCCCTGTTTCCCAATAGTTTATTTAAAAAAGCTGTTCATTAGAATGATAATATTTTACACACTACAGTTCAATAATAGAGAATTCAGAACGTGTCGTAGTAGACGAAAGTACTTTTCTGTACGTAAATAATTTGTAATAATTAATAATAAAGATATACAAGTAGGTATTGGTTTTTTAATTAGTAGATATAACACGCATTTTCGGATTGAAACGCTGTAAGGCTTGCAGCCGTCATGAAAAGTCATTAGTGGCTGCGCGCGCCCGCTCCGACGAGTACACGAAACGTTTTCGTCTAACCACGGCTCGCGTGCGACGCCATGACATTACCTATTTAAATTGAATTTGTAAGCAAATTCTTTATTAAAATTTAAAATTCAACTAAGTAATTACCTCTATACTTAATAATACAATTGAAGCAGTTGACCTAACTGCAGACTATTGTAAACAATCTACACTCGCTCAATTGATCCATCAATAGCTGTTGGAAACATCCCTAAGGCGCTGGCTACATTGCCTCGCTGTATCTCAATGGTGATACGCTGCGCAAGATACCTACTCATACTCACCAGCTCTCGGATCACTCGTCGCTTCAACCAGACGATTTTTTTTATATTATATATTATATCTGACAATATTTGTCAGCTGGTTATTTCAATTCCATTGATTTAATAACAACAGAAAAATATACTTAATTTATAAAATATTTCTCTAAAACAAGCAATGTGACAACCCTAGTGCTATAATGGAGCGTAGGTATTTATTTCTTCAACTAGTTTCGATACTGGTCCATATGTATACTGTGGTAATGTTTCTCTAATTGTAAAGATAGGGCGACATAGCGTTCATTCGGGTAGGTTCTTGAGTACCTAAGCTTAATATGGTGAGCTCGACGATCATGTCATGTAGAGAGGACGCCGCAGCCAGCCATTCGGGCCGCGGTAGATTTAATGTTCCCGTGATTCCGCAAATAATGTCGAGAGAGGGTCACCTGAGAGCAGGGCCGTAGCCAGAAATACTATTCGGGGGGGTCGAGCCTTAGATCCGCCCGAGACAATATGCAACATCTTTATATATGTACTTATGCTACTTATGCTTGTACCCGGAGTGGTTTTCAACCAAACACTTTCCAAAAAAAATGGATTTAAAAATAAGAACCATTAGTAACGGCGAACAGAGCGAGCCGCGAATTTTTTCAGATTTTTCCGATGTTTTGTAAGAAAGTAGGCAAAAGTGTGACAATAATGTGACAGCTAGCCCCAAATATTTTAAAAACTGCGGTTGTCATTTTGGACATTGGAGATTGGTATGCCAGCAACAAAGAAAAAAATGTGAGAAATACAAAAAATAAATAAGTTCGAGCGTAATTTTCGGGTGATAAAAAAGTTTGTAGTATTAGTTAAGGGTAGGTTATAGTGGGTATATTATGGGTAGGTTATAACAATTCACATTATTATGAAATAATGGCGAGCGAAGCGAGCCGCAATTTTTTTTACATATTTTCGGCAGGCTGATAAAAATGACTAAAAGGCTACAGAATTAACGGCGAGCGAAGCGAGCCGCCAAATTTTTTACATATTTTACTGGGACCTTTCGGATGTTCTATAAAATAGAATCAAGAGTGACAAAAGATTATGATTAGCGAACCCTGAAACTTTTAGAGCCAAAATTATAACAGTGAGTGGAGTGACCGCCGATATTGTGTTGTGTTTGCGGCCGCTGAAAATTGTTGAGAAATTGTGAAATTTTTGCAAGGTTGCTAAAAAGCTTAGAATAGTTCCGATTTAACGGCGAGCCGAGCCGTGACCTTTTTTTGTGACCTTTTCGGCCATTACCAAATAGTTTAGAAAAGTATGTTATAAATAAATACATAACAGTAAACGGAGAAAGCAATTCAATTAGGTACGGAAAGACAAGAAAATAGGTCTATTGATTTATAAAATTTAAAGTAATGTCGTGATATACCTGCCTAGCTGGAATCGGCCGCAAATAAATGCGATGCGTGCACCCAGCTCATTTAAAATGTAGAAATGAATTTTGTCGAAAAAAGTTTGAGTTTTCAAAAGACAATAATTTAAAGATATATTTAACTGCTGCGTGCTTACATACAGTGCAATGTATGTAGATACACAATAGAAATCGCATGGCATGGAGCGCCAGCGCGCCCCGTCCGCCACCGACGACTCAGAGCGCGCTGTTGTTAATCGGAGACGAAATGAGACGACAAAATTTTTGTGTTTTTAAGAGAGAATAGCTATTTAAAGTAAGCCGCACTTTCCACGTACGAGTACGTATCCGAGAAAATTTTACCTATTCAAGTTTGATTTTTAACGGTGCCTCAACATTTCGGGGGGGGTTTAAACCCCCAAACCCCCCCCCCCCCCTCCCTACGGCCATGCCTGAGAGTTTTTAATCGGTACCTAGGTATTATGTTATGCCCTACTCTCAACACTACTTTTGTTCTAGTCCCCCCCCCTCGCCCAAAGAAATTCCTCTTAGATCCTAGGATATATTCTAAAAGTACCTAGCTACACATTTTTTGCAACCGCTGGCGCTGGCTGAACCCTATAAGATAGATCAAAATAATTTTCCTACTACAGCATTCTAGGTACACTACACCTTATAAAGTTCTACGAAAAAGTCCGCGATGGTGTCTGTTAGGGATAACATAACCCACTATAACCATTTCTTATTCTTTAGGAGAGCGGAGATGCTCGCCCCTCACCACCGCACTACAGTTCCTACCTTCCTTTTTCTTTATGGTATTACTAGCGGTCCGCCCCGGCTTCGCACGGGTATTAAACAATAATTTCAGAAATTATACACACTAATAAGATAGGTTTCACAGTTTTAATACGGATCCCTTAGTTTTTTTAACAGCATTGGGGTTTTTGACATTGACTCGACACTCCATAATTGACACTGGCCGTAGAGAAAAAGCAAGCACCGTGCGCCTCCGTGCGCTATAATATACAGCTCACGGTTCAATTATTGAATTTTTCATGCGGATCCCTAACTTTTTTGAAAATATTATATAGCCTATGTTCATCACGGAAAATTGAGGATTGTAATGGTGAAAGAATTTTTCAAATCGGTCCACTAGTTTCGGAGCCTATTCAATTCAAACAAACAAACAAACAAACAATCAAATCTTTCCTCTATACAATATTAGTATAGAGTCTAGATTTACGAAGCGATTTTAACCAATACAGCATTAATCCCTGCTAGGGATTAGGCTAGGGATTCCCTAGCCTGAGCCCTACCTGATTCTGATTCGTATTTGCTGTTGCTGTTAGGTTCAACCAATTTGCAAACAAGAATAAAGTTTTCAGAAAAAAATATATCATGTTAATATATAAAAGACCTAGAATAAGGGTCTTCGAGGGTGATTTTTTAATGATAATAAGTGTGTATTCCAAAACAACTTTTTTATTTTAAAAAAATATGGACCTACATTAATAAGTATAGGTCAAAACAATTTCTGAAAATTGTATGGATCGTCGTCGACTATAATTTATTATCCAATTATAGTCAACGTTTATTCAGGTTTATTCATTAATGGACTAAAATAGAATGTAAGTAATTAAAACATTTCAAGTTTGGTTCAGTTTACATTAAAACTTCAGATGCCATTTACTGTGTTAAAGCTTATCATCTTATGTATACTCATTAACTCAGGGCCGTAGCCAGAAATACTATTCGGGGGGGGGTCGAGCCTTAGACCCGCCCGAAACAATATGCAACATCTCATTATCCGAACCAATATGCATCATCTCAACATCATCATATACTTATGCTGGTAGTATAGTAGTTTTCAACCAAGCACTTTCCAAAAAAAACCGATATAAACATAACAACCTTAAGTAACGGCGAGCGGAGCGAGCCGCAAATTTTTTCTGATTTTTCCGATGTTTTGTAAAAATGTATGCAAAAGTGTGAGATATTTGGTTTTTTGATGATTAACCAAATAACTTCTACTACAGAATAAACGCCAATTTTTTTTAGCGACTTTGGATGTTCTGTAAAATAGAATCAAGAGTGACGAAGAAAATTTTTTGTTACTTTTTCGGATGGTCACGTGGTAGTATAATAAAAATTATAACAGTGAGCGGAATGAGCGCCTACATTTTGTTGTGCTTGCGGCCGTTGAAAATGGTTGAGAAATTGTGACATTTTCGCAAAGCTGTTTAAAATCTTAGATGACTTCAGAATGAACGGCGAGCGGAGCGGGTTTGAACCCCCAAAACCCCCCCTCCCCACCCCTCCCTACGGCCATGCATTAACTAGGTAATTATTTGATAATTAGAATGTGTATCAAAATAATTCCTAAACCTAAAGATTCATACAAAAACTAGCCTTTAGCAATTTATAAATAAATAAATAATGATGGACAATCCACACAGCATCATCTAGCCCCAAGCTAAGCAGAGCTTGTGGTATGGGTACTAGATGACTGATATAGGTACATAATACAATATTATTATAACATACATAGATATTTTTTATTATACATAGAAAACGACCAGAACATCCTGAACAAATATCTGCAGACCGTACAAATATTTGTTCCGAGGCGGGAATCGAACCCGCAACCTCCTGCGTCGCAGGCGGACCTTCGCCTACCATGCCACAGAGGTCGTTATTACTGCTTATTACTTTCATAATAGGTTTTCTAAGAACTAGGGCAATAAAAATAAAGAAAAATTAAGTCAAAGAAAAAATACCCTTGTGTAGGTACATAACCATCCAAATTGTTCATTTCAGCTTTACAATAGTTACATGATTATGGTTTCAAAAAATTATCTTCTTTTAGAAATAGGTAGATTACCTATAAAGATCAGTTAGTGGGTACGGTACTTACCAATTTTATGAAAGTAAGTACCTTTATCTTATGTAGGTACCTATAGGTACACAAATTATAGTTAGTAGAGTCTGTAATCTGTAATATTTATACACACAAGACTTGGTACCTGTAGCAAGGCATCGCCCGTCACGACGCCCGGTAAAATATCCGCAGTCAGTACTCAGAGGCTCATAAAATACATTATTTATTTGATACAGATAGATTATGTATCTATACTAATATTATAAAGAGGAAAGATTTGATTGTTTGTATGTTTGTTTGAATTGAATAGGCTCCGAAACTACTGGACCGATTTGAAAAATTCTTTCACCATTAGAATCCTAAATTTTCCGTGATGAACATAGGCTATATAATATTTTCAAAAAAGTTAGAGATCCGCATGAAAAATTCAATAATTGAACCGTGCGCTGTATATTCAACCTCTTTTTCTATTATGGCGCGTCAGAATAGAAAAGGAGGTTGAATAGGTGCTTGCTTTTTCTCTACGGCCAGTGTCAGTTATGGAGTGTCAAGTCAATGTCAAAAACCCCAATGCTGTAAAAAATGTAAGGGATCCGTATGTAAACTTTGAAACCCATCGTTTTAGTGTGTATAATTTCTAAAATTTTTGTTTAATACCCGTGCGAAGCCGGGGCGGACCGCTAGTTTATAATACTTTTATTATTTTTGTTTCTGAGTAATTAAAAAAAAAAGGAATTAGGAATCATAGATACATAAGAACAATAAGTGTCAGTATTGCATGGTTATGGATAGGTACCTAATAATTCATTAATTAATTAGTGAAACTGATGATTTAAAGCTAAATATTTAGGTACCTACTTAGATTTAGTTACACATAGGTAACTAGAAGGTATACCAACTTTGGCCACTACTTTTGTCATAGGTACATAAAGGCATTAGGTGTGCCTGTAATGATACCTATCTGTACAATATTGTGAATATGTATATAAATAATTATTATCTAATAGACCAGTGTCGTTTGCAGATTTTAATAACCTATATAATTTTAAAAGCAATAAAAAAATCTTACTTTTGTGCGAGTAGAAACCTGTTTTTGAAGGATTTTACATGGATTTTACTATTTAGGTATTATGGTTTGGATACAAATCACAAAAGATCTCAATAAAGAATACTGATACAATGTCGGCAATGAACAAAAACCAAATGGGACTCTCTATTTGGTTACAGATAGAAAAAAAACTCAACAAATTTTGCTGAATTCCTACTTCTATTGTAAAGACGTGACTGCCTGATTCATGAATGAATGACAATACAATTCCACACTTGATCTATGAATACATGTTGATCTATGATGCAATACCTCTGGGAGCTCAACAGAAAGTGTGAAAGCTAATTATGAAATGAATAGAAAGTTTTTTCCTATTTGGTATGCTGTTTTGTAATTCACAATTTTTATGTAGGTTAAATAAAGATATTGGTATACCTATAATACCTAACAGCTCAACTGTTGGTCCAATTATGTATAAAATATGAATTCTAAAAACCCTGTCACCAATATTTGTATAGTATTCAATATTAGTATAAATAAGTAGTTTATATGGGCTGTGGATTTTACCAATAAAAATAAAACTAAATAAAATAAATATATTGAGATTCTATAAGTGTCTTTGAAGAGCACTTGAAGATTCTTGAACATCTTTATAATAACTTAATATAGGTACATACATAGGTTTTATAATTATAATTAAAAAAGTCCTTTTTTATACATACCGTATGTATAAAAAAGGAGCACCAAAGGAGGCACCAATAAAAATTGTATTACAAAGAATATCATAAAATCAGCCTTGATTCTTTACAAGATTAAGTACAAATACCTACCTACAGCAAATGAAAATATACCTAGGTACTGTATATTTAGTTTGTTGAAAATTCAATGGCAAAAAAATTATTAACGATCTAGGTATACTTTAAAAAGTAAATCTTAATCCTAGTATATTAATGTAACATAACAATTTTTTTTTTCTATATTCTTGACTGTTTTCAAACAGTTATCTATCATACATATATTATATATTATATGGAATGTTAGTTTGATAGACTTATATCTAGGTAAAGGCACACAAGTTCCAAGATAAACAACATTAAAAATGGCTATCACCAGTTACCTTTAGGATCAGGAATACAGGATTAGGCTTGCTGCACATACATAATTATGATCTTAGAATAATATGGAGGACCATTTTGTCATCATTACATAAAATATAAAATTAGAATATACAGTCAGCAACTGGAATGCAAAAACATGTAATTTTACATGTTTGATAATGTTCTAACACTAGTCTGAGCAGCGATACCTTATAAACTAAACTCAGATCTTAATTAATTATGTAATAACTGGTCCCAACTCTTTGGAAACTAAGGTGTCACATTGAATCATTCAACAGATTGGTTAATGAATATTCTTACTCTACTTCCTATTGGATCTTGCATCCCTTCCTTTTCTTCATCTCAGCTTTATTCTTCTTCTTAGCTAATCCTTCTGCAGTAATGTCTGATATGACTGAGAGTCTCTTGGAAGGATCTGCACGGCTATCTCTCACATCTAGAGAAGTCATGTCCTGTGGGAATGTAGAGCCATACAAATTATTGTTCTCACTGTAGCTGTGAGGTAGTCCTTGTTTATCGTGGGGGTGGTCAGTTGGGTAGTGTGATGCTGGCCTGATGCTCATGGGATCAGGGAACCGAGGCTTCTTACTGGTAGCAGGCGGAGGGGGGGGCTGCCTGTGCTGCAAAGGGCCTCTCTTATCCAACTCAAAGGACCTTGAGTCCGCATGAGATATTGAACTTGAAGTCCCAGCTTCAGAGATCTGTGAATAGTATTCTCTGGATACTTCCAAAGACTGTAAGGCATTGGACTTGGATTGGATGGTTTCCTTTTCAAATGGTTCTACATAATTCAAATCCGAGTCTACAGATTTACACAGTCTTAGGCGGTTCTCGTTGATAAGATCTTTGGGATTGCTGTATGCATCGCATAGAGTGGCTTGAGCTTGAACATTGACTCTTTCCATCTGTTGAGCTGCCATTCTTTGTTGCTTTTTTAGTAGAGCTTTTTGTTTTGCTTTTTCCTTGGCCCTCTGAAGCTTTTTGTACTCTCGTTCTTGCAGCAAACGTGCCAGCTCTCCATCTTGAGCCTCTACAGCACATCTCATGTCGGCTAGGAGGCAGTCTCTGTCCTGAACTTCACTGCTCAGCTCGCGCGCTAGTCGGGCATCTCTCTCCTCTTGCTCTAATCGCTTTTTCATCTCATCCAGTTCAGCAGGAGACAGACCCAGGTCCTCCGGGTCAATATTTTCGCCGAGAGTGGACTCGGGCAGAAGCGGCAAGGGCGCGACTTGACCAGCGCGCGACGAGTTTGGCTGCTGCAGCATGTCCGAGTGCTGGCGCCGCTGTCGGCGCAAGTTTATCTCTGCCATCTCGCGCGCGATCTCGGCGTCGACGTCGGCCTGGCGGCGCCGCGCCAGCTCGCGCAGCTGCGCCTCATGCTCCAGGCCCTGTTGCTCGCTGAGCGCAACAGGAAAGTCCTCGCGGATCTGCTGGTTGCGGTACCTGTTCTCCGTGAGATGCGACGATATCTCGCGGTCCTGCAGCCTATGCGCCAGGGCCCCGTCGGTCCGCACGACCCACTGCTCGCGCAGATCCGTCACATGCCCGAATTTCGGCATCGTATCGCTCGCCTGAAATCGCGCCATCGATAGCGAAGTAGACACACCAGAGTCCTCGCACCAAATACGACTGGATTACAACAGCACGCAATACGACTGTTAGTTCACTTTGTAACACACAAGTAAATACGAGGTCGAATACAACACATCGAGAATTCACAACACAAAAGAAGACTTTCCTTGCTCGCGTTCCGTGAGAGTATCCAGCTACTTTTTAATGATTCCTCTGTCTGTCTGTGACTGTGAACTGCAAACGACGCGAACAATAGAGCAGTGTTTACTCTAGCCGTCTAATAGTTTGTGTATTCTACATACATACCTACTTACAAAGTTTATAGAGTTATGCTGTACCTACGGTCGGTACCTACGTAGAGCGTAGTACCTGTAGGTAGACCCTACCCTACCATACCCATCTATTATCCATACCCTTCTCCAAAATGAACATGTAAGCAAAACAAGCAAGCGGATTATTTCTCAGATTATTTCTCAGACTAAGGAAGACTTGAAATACCTACGAAAAAAACGTGCATACCTAAAGTTAGTCTGCAACAAAGATGGCGGCTTGCCGTAGAGTTGCGCGTATTTTAACATTGAATATCGATAAATAAGTAATTGAGTTGCACGGAGTTGAATTCAAAATTTTCGAATATGAGTAAGTAGAAGAATAAGTATCTTTAAGCTCTGTTCAGTTCTATTAAGGTTTCTATACCTACGTGATCCGTAACGGGTCATTAGCATTACATTACCCTCCGTCCTATCGTCTAGAATGAATACAAAATACAGGTGTTCCGTTCCCCTGAAACATTTTCAATAAGAGTTTATATAAACAATGTTTCATACAATATTCCCCTACAAAGAATGTGTCGATTGTATAATGAAGTAGCGAAATCCAATGACGTAGATATTTTTGATAAAAACCATTGTAGATTTAAGCGTAGTATAAAAAGATCTTGTAAAGCTATTATTTATTTGTCTAACTAAGTTGATATATTATGTCTTTTTTCTCTTTATTTATGTAATTTTATTATTAATGCATGCAACATTATTGATTTTCTCTGTGTTCACATAATTGATTTCAATCTAGATCAGAATTGTAAATACCATAAGTTTAATGTAAGTAATTTGATTGTTATCTGATTTGTGAATGAATAAATAAATAAAAATAAATAAACGTGTAAACGTTGTACCTTGATGGCGTGTGTGGAAGAGTCTTAGACAATCACTGACCTATCAAGCCCATTCCATCAAAAATTCTGTCCCTGGCACTACACCTTTGAATCTTGGTTCGCGGTGCCTGTCCCTTGTTACGGCTGGCGGAGGCTGCACTCCCTTCGCGCCTCCGGCTTATTATATACACTCTAGGGGCGCCACGCACAAGACCACGTGGAGTCGGGGTACTCTGTGTCGGATCCGCCACTCAAATTGAACTTAATCAACTCTTCCCGGAATGCTCTGTAAAGTTTTTATATTGTTTCTGCATCCATATTTAACGACACACTTTGACCTCTAGCACCGAGGTCATTGAACTTTGGGGTCAAACCGCTGAACCAAACTTGCACCCCTAGTGACCCTCTTAACGATGCCACAAGATAAAAAACATTTGTTAAAACATCTTTCGAAATTTTTCTAAGTCTGAACGACATACTTTGACCTCTAGCGCCGAGGTCATTGAACTTTGGGGTGGATCACCTGAACCAAAGTTGGACCCCTAGTGACCCTCTTTACGTAGCCAAAAAAAAAATACATGTTATATAATACATAAAAAAATTCGTCGAAAATTTTCTAAGTCCTGCGTCCCGTAAACTCCACCCCAACCAAAAATTCTGTCCCTGGCACTACACCTTTGAATCTTGGTTAGCTTGGTTCAAAGTTGCTGACGCTGCTGTAAAGAATTTTTTTATTTTTGTGTTTTTGGTACTGCGTCGATAAAATAATTCGTTATCGATAATCGATGTTTTCAAAATACCGAACCCTAACTCTATTTACTATGACGAATAATTTTCTCCTAAAATCACATAATATTCATAGTAAAACATTAAATGAATAAAGAAAAGCAAGCGGATCTTTATAAACTTTCCCACAAACAGCAAAATGTTTGAAAATAATAGAAAATGTAAGAAATTTTGAATGAATTCGGTACCTTTCCCATGCAACGTTATATTTTAATGTTTTTTGTTGATTTTCATGCGACAGCCAAACACTCTGCACATACACTTATA
>OZ007538.1:387175-471007 GCA_963931895.1 Eupithecia pulchellata | reverse complement strand
ATCGGAGTTGAATTTTTTCCCTTGCAAGAAGTTATCCAAATTTCGAAAAAAATGGTAATCTGTTGGAGCAAGGTCCGGGGAGTACGGAGGATGTCTTAGACTTTCCAATTGAAGCTCTTCTAATTTAGTAGCCGTCTGTTGCGCAGTGTGTGGTCTAGCGTTGTCGTGAAGCAGCAGTGGCGTGGAGCGATTGACCAGCCTAGGTTGTTTAGCCGCTAGCTTTTCCATCGTGTGCGTTCGCCCAGCAAAAAGTATCGTCTTTTCAAGAATCGAATGATGCAGATAATTTGTGCCCTATGTCGTGTAAATGTGCCCAAAATTTTAAATTTGTGCCCCCAAGGGCTGCAGAGTTATTTAGGAAAATCTGATTTTGCTGCACGAACGTTCGCCCAGCAAAACTTTTTTTAAAAAAAGGGTATAGCTGTATTTTAAATATGCAAAAAGATAGCTTAAATACTAGTGTAAATGTGCCGTAAAAGCAAAATTTGTGCCCCTAAAGGTTTTAGAGATATTTAGTTTTTTGCTGGGCGAACGTTTTGGTGATTTCTATATCTCGGAAACGGCTGAACGCACAGTCATAATTTTTTGTTCCTACAGATACGGTAAATTTGTGCCATTTGTGCCGTAATTTTCATTAACATGAGTAGCATGGTTCAGGAGCTATTATTGTTTTTCCTAGAAAACGGAAAAATGATCTGGCTCTCGAATGAACAAGACCATCGACTTCACGTTGGTGCCGATTGGTACCCATTATATATTCACACGATCCTGTAAAGTTTCACCGGCCTACTACTTATAATAGACGAGTTATTAACGATTTTGTCTTTTTTTTGAGGTTATTTTGAGTGAAATTACTGAGGATACGAAAACACTAGTTTCCTGTGAGCTGGCTTATTACATGCTTCTACAATAATTTGAGCCCTATTTTAAGAATACGTATGCAAAAAATCATCTTTGTATACCTAATACTTTAGACAATAATGATAAAATACCATTCGAAGTATTTTTGGTAGATAACCAGACCAAATTCGAATGAACATTAAAAAGCGGCCGTCCGATACTACAAGCTATCCTTCTTAAATCGTCATGATAATATTTAGTGTTTAGAGAACGTTGCGTACAAAAGTGGAATTGTCATTTTAAAAATATACTTTTGATGATGAATGATGAAAAATGATGAATATAATATGATGAAAATGCTCTTTTCAATAAATAATTAAGTAGGTACCTACTTAGTAAGTACCTATACGTAGGCATACCTGTACCTACATATGTTTTTTATCTGATAATCCTAAAGAGTATCCCCTGTAAGAAAACAATCCACGGCTCTTTTGCGAATAAATAATTAGTAGGCTGGTTTGTTTGTTTGCTAAATCATAACGAGCCAACCTTTTCATAGGTACCAATATTATAATGGTAGGTAAGTATTTGCCAACACGCTCTACAAATTGATAAGTAAATACAATATTCAACTCGGAGTGACCGACGACCGTTGTGTGTGCTCTTCGAATGCACACACACACACATCCTTATCGCACGCACCCATAAGTAATTTGTTTTTGAGTCTGCCTGCCTCTCGGGTTATTGTAATTTACAATAGCATATTCATTGTTATTTGTCGATAAAAAATAAATCAATGTAAAAAAAGAACAATACTGTTTTGTTATCTTCGTTTATTACTTACCTTCTAAAAAAAAACAAATACCTATACTGTCAACGGCACATCAAGCTAGATCAGATGTCAAGTTGTACCTATAGGTATATGGTGTTAAATCATTCATTCATTATTATCTCAACAGGTCACTGATGTGCCGTTGTCTCCGGACAATTTATTTTTAGTAATACCTACATTACAAATTATAGTGTACTAGATGCAACCCGCAGCTTTGCCCGCGAACCAGTTTTTTTCGTATAAATTTCAGAAATTTATTGCACACCCCCTAGGGGTTGTGTAAAAATACCTACATGTTTAATTATTCAGTCCATAGTTCATTTATACCGAGTTTTGAGTGAATCGAATCAAGTAAAAATTATTTTCCATACAACCCTTACCACCATATTTAACCCCCTCAGAGGTTGAAATTTCCAAATTTTAGCCTATTTTTTAATTTTTCCTACTCTAGGTCCTAAACTATCTACCTACCTACCTACGAAATTTCATTTAAATCACTTAAGTAGTCACAAAGATTACCTAGGTACTTATAACGAACATTCACACAGACTTTCCCATTTATTATAATAGTAAGATTATTACAAACAAAATAATTCACATTTTATTTCATGTAAAATATTTTTCGTGACATAAATATTATTTTCTACTTAACAATTCTGTACGCATCTGTACTACTTAAATTTCATTACAACGCCACCAAGTAAGGAAGGATAGCTTGTAGTATCGTACGGCCGCTTTTTAATGTTCATTCGAATTTGGTCTGGTTATCTACCAAAAATACTTCGAATGGTATTTTACCATTATTGTCTAAAGTATTGGGTATACAAAGATGATTTTTTGCATACGTATTCTTAAAATAGGGCTCAAATTATTGTAGAAGCATGTAATAAGCCAGCTCACAGGAAACTAGTGTTTTCGTATCCTAAGTAATTTCACTCAAAATAACCTCAAAAAAAAGACAAAATCGTTAATAACTCGTCTATTATAAGTAGTAGGCCGGTGAAACTTTACAGGATCGTGTGAATATATAATGGGTACCAGTCGGCACCAACGTGAAGTCGATGGTCTTGTTCATTCGAGAGCCAGAGCATTTTTCCGTTTTCTAGGAAAAACAATAATAGCTCCTGAACCATGCTGCTCATGTTAATGAAAATTACGGCACAAATGGCACAAATTTACCGTATCTGTAGGAACAAAAAATTATGACTGTGCGTTCAGCCGTTTCCGAGATATAGAAATCACCAAAACGTTCGCCCAGCAAAAAACTAAATATCTCTAAAACCTTTAGGGGCACAAATTTTGCTTTTACGGCACATTTACACTAGTATTTAAGCTATCTTTTTGCATATTTAAAATACAGCTATACCCTTTTTTTAAAAAAAGTTTTGCTGGGCGAACGTTCGTGCAGCAAAATCAGATTTTCCTAAATAACTCTGCAGCCCTTGGGGGCACAAATTTAAAATTTTGGGCACATTTACACGACATAGGGCACAAATTATCTGCATCATTCGATTCTTGAAAAGACGATACTTTTTGCTGGGCGAACGCACACGCTGCAGTAACGCACACAGTTTTATGTAGATAAACAGCAATAGATACCTACCTATGATCGTGAGTGTGGCTGCTAATGTGACACAGGCTGCACTGCATTGATGTCAAATAGCTGCGAGTTGACTGTACCTACTATGTAGGTACTGCTAAACTATTAGCAGGTACCTACCTTTCTACTCTCTAAATAATGAATTTTCATGATGCTTATTGTAAGGGCTATTAAATGAAAAGGAACTAAGGTTGGATATATAAATTTATTGATATCTATTCGGCGGATGGGAATATATCCATTTGCGGGGTAAATACTCAAAGCATATAATTGGGCATTATCAGTTTTGGAATGTTACCTTCCCAATTCAAACTATAGGTACTGCCATTTTCTTGCTCTATTGTGTGTGAGTGATTGCCTGATTTGATTATGTACATATTTAGTGCTACCAAAAAGTTCACACAAAAATTGCTTACTTATGAACCTCGTAAAGTGAAATTTAGTATCCATGAACACCATTGATATATTTAATATTTTTTTTCTTATTTCACCTTATCCTAAAATACTTAAATTATTATAATTACCGCTGTGCTGTGACAGCGGTAATATAATAATTTAAGTCGTTGCTTTTTAATATGCAGACAGACCTTTAATACATAAATAGCAAGTAGGTACTTAAGTAGGTACCCCCAAATAATATTAAATAGTTTGTAGGTTGTTTGTAAAGGTAGGTAGCACTTACTTTCGTAATTTGCTTCTTAGAACTAGATAACAAATAGATAGGCAGCCCAAAAAACAGTTCATTATCTCTAAATAAAGGCTCTATCATTATTCCATATAATTTGGACATTCTAGCATTTCTAGGCACTCTAAATATCCTTAATACTGGAGAAGTACTTTCACTCAGCATGCAAGAAACTCCCGTGCAATCGAACAATATAATTGGGCCGACTTAATCGCGTCTTCTTGCGATATGTTATGTCTTGGTACATCAGGTGCGTGGGTATGTATCACTCCTCTCAATAATTTCTAATCAGAGGTCAGGTCGTCCTGCAAACTGGTGTCTTTCAGCTTATCAACGATTTCCTTCGAGTCTTCCACTTCGAGTATCTGCTCCAGGCACAGTTCTAGAAGCTTCTCGAGGCCGCGCGCCGTCTCCGCCGCCGAGTACACGCTGAGCTCGGGCACGTGCACGAAGAGCGTGCGCGAACTGTCTACGCTCAGCGACGTGTAGTAGATGTACTCGCACAGGTATCTGGAATAGAAGACTTTCATTGTACACATCCATTATTTGATATCCTGTGTCAAGACTGTGAGGTAAAGAAAACCGGCCTGTGTTCATGATTATTAATTAAATTACCTGGATTCGTAACGGACATACGTCAATAATTTCTAAAATAGAATACCTACATACACATACACGTTGGGTCATCTGAATTTTCATAATATGGATCCCTAACTATTTTGAAAATATTCTATAGTTTGCTATAGAAGATAGACTGTGCTCATCAGGGATAATGTAGGATTCTAATTTTAAAAGATTTTTCAAACCAGTCCTGTTTTATAGAAGCCATTCAATTAAAATGATTAAATATATTCTCTATGAAATAATAGTGTAAATTACATTACTACATTCTTGTAACTTGTACAAAATTATTCTATTAAATTTTGTTAGTTAACTGTCAAAGAATTGTGATTCCAGGCATGCTCTAATTTACTTTTGGTATGATGAATATGCATGCAGGGTGTTTTCCAAGTTCCGGTATTACCATAGCTTAAATAAATGCATTTCATTTCATAAAATCATACTACACAGTGCACAACACACAAGCAAATAGAAATAATTAAAAAGAAAATATAATATAAAAATATTTTTTGAGCTCACTCCGGCCATTCATTTACGTTCCAGAGATCTAGCTCCAAAGTTTTAGATTACTTTTAATGCTATGAAGCCTTACAAAATTCAATTGAGAGCAATCATGTTTGGATTAACTTCTTTGCCTTGGCTTCACACAGACTCTCACTTAAGTTACATTCAGCTACATACCTAAACAATTTATTTTTATTGGACATAACTCAAATAACACTTCACTTTCTTATCTGATAATGATAAATGAATTCAGAGCATTATCATTAAATAAAAGTTGTTGTTATAACAAGAGCTGATAAAAGTAGGTACCCACCTTGTCTCTTATTTATTTTTATTTATTTATATAACGATTATTTATTTATTATTATTATATATTATTTATTGACTAGGTTTTGTGGTAAATAGTTCATTCCATTTTGTTCACATTATTAGCATAATAGCGTCGCGCACAAAAGTTTACGAAAAGGTATTTTAAAGAATAAATATATTTGAAGAATATTGTTGTATGAAATGAGAGGCAGCTAATAGCCTTTAATATTTTAATAGGAGCGTCGGCGTCGCGTCGTTATCTAGTTCTCGCGTCACCCAAGACGACCTAATGAATGGATTTGCTACATTAAATATTTTTTTAGCATACCTAGTACTGTCATGCGCGAGTGTACCAATGCGCGAACATACCCCTTCCACTTTCTTCCAGCGTTCTTTTTACGTGACGCGAGCTATACCACTACATTTATTATTATTATTTAATTTGTTTTTTTATTCCTTATATTTAGCAAAAATCTTGCAAGCCGAGACCCTTTTTCTTGTGCAGCTTAAAAATAATTTTCAATAAATTACTATTATATTATGGCGAAGATAGAGGGAGAAACTAAGATAGGCCCAAAAAATACTTCAGTAATTAAATTGTTTTAAAAATTTTACCTGCCAGCATCTTTAGAGGAGACGGCCTTCATCTTTTCCTCTATCTCAAAGCAGTCATTGAACTCTTTGCATATCCTCTCTACATTCAGCTTAGTGTGGAGCCTGACGGCTCCCTCGGCTGGACAGGAGTGGTTGGGGGGGCACTTGTCAAAGTAATCCATGCGTCGATAGCCCATCCGGTGAGCTTGCAGCTCTAGGGTGAAGTTCTCTGCTAGATGTGATACACCGACATGAATCATTAGCTGGAATTCAATATAATTTATGAATTTTTACTATCAAGGGTTATGTAAACTTAAAACTGAAATGATTCTTTGGTTTTTTGATGAGATAGAGTCGAAAACGAAAGCAAAACATAGGAGTTGATAGCTCACTGGAAAACTTTTATTCCATAATGAAAACCAACCTTAGGCTCATGTGTATCCCACAGTGCAGGCACGAACTCATCGACATTCTCGTACGTAACGGGAAGCTCTAGTAGAACCAGCTCTATGTTGTGTTTCTTCTCGATTTTTTCTTTGTTCATCAACTTTACACCCTCCCAGCTTGCGTTTATCGGGTGGTCAGCAAAGGGACCAAATCCAGTTACAAGTACAATTGGTTTAAATAAGTAATCCAAGTCGTTGCTCATTTTGCAATTAGTTCAGTGCTTTTTTACTCAGAAAAATATAAAAACAAAAGTTTTTAGTTGTTGTGCCAATCCATCCACACAGAGATCCACACGCAAACTGACTGATCAGTCAGCTGACCGCATGAATGACTGAGTGAGACAGTGTTGCAAAACCAAGTTTGCTGAATTCGGTAGAGTTGTCAAAAAAAAAATCGGTAGTTTTCGGTAGATATTTATTAGGTATTTAAAAATATAAAATATATACACATTACATTTAAATATATATTTACTATACCATTTTTGTGAGGACATTTTAATAAACATTGTTTTTGGAATGTTGAAATCATAACAATTACCATCACCAATAAACCTTTTTGTATGCAAAAGCCCTACTAATTCTTCTTTTGACAGGCGGTTGCGGTTTTTAGTGTTTATTATATTTACTGCGGAAAAAATTCTTTTCACCTTTGCTGATGAGTGGGGTAGAGAAAAAATGTGATATAAAAACGAAGTTACCATTCCAAACAAAGGTGTGACGTCACCACCTTTTATATGGGACACATCCGCCCAGAAAATCACAGTATCATCTTGAAACTCATAAATTTCTTTAAAATAGCTTTTGCAAATAGAATCAATATATTTTTATATACTATTTTTATCACAGAGTAACACAGACCAGCCGGGGAATCCCCATTGGCGGTCACTCAATTCGTTCAAAGTGCATTGAGTAATAAAAGAGCCGTGTTACCACTACCACAAATCATATTTAATTGCAAACGTCAAATAAATCAAAAAATCGGTAGACATTCGTCCCAAATCGGTATTTCGGTAAACGAGTGTCAATATCGGTAAATCTACCGAAAAATCGGTAGGTTTTGCAACGCTGGAGTGAGAGCCGGGCGCGCGCCAGCTGAGCTCTCAGAAAAACGATTGTCTATGATCGTTTTTCAGAGGCTGAGCTGAATTGAATGCAAATGTTGGCGGCCTTGTCTCTAAGTCCACGGTCAGCAATACGAAAAATAATTCGTTCATTTCGTTCACATCTTTATAATCTGTAATGACATTACTATCAATCATGTCAATGTCATGTTACAGCATGCATTTGTCAGTTAAACGATCTAGCCATGGCGCGTTAGAATTTCTAGAATCTTATTTTCTGTCGATAAAATATGTAAAAGCCACCTTGTTCTGATGCGTTTGAGATTAGCTGCATATAAATGCTTTATTTGTTTACATGATTTCAATTCAACCACCTGACGAAAAGTGTTTACTAGGTATTTTAGGTTATGTTGAAGTAAGTTCCTTTATTTCAAGTAATTAATTTATAATGACCGTGGAGGATAATAGCCGGGTATTGGCCATTCCTTGGCCGTTCGTAAAGAGGAAAGTAGAATGCGCTGGAGCAGCATTCCTTAGATATTACAATATCAAGTGCCACGGGGGTGATGCCTTGTTCGAAACGTCAGAGTCCAACGAGAAGGCCGTCGAAGTCACGTTTGATGATGATGTCGAATACCTAAGAAGTTTGGACCCCAAGGATTGGAAAAATCAAGATCATTATGCTGTCTTGGGTATGAAAAATTTGCGTTACAAAGCTACAGATGACGATATCAAGCGTGCTTACCGCCAAAAGGTGCTGAAGCATCACCCTGACAAGCGCAAGGCGCAGGGCGAGGAGGTGCGCAGCGACGACGACTACTTCACTTGCATCACAAAGGCCTACGAGATACTCGGCACACCAATCAAGCGCAGGTCCTATGACTCGGTTGATCACACTGTAGATGATACTGTCCCTTCGCAAAACGACATCAAAAAGGAAGGATTTTTTAAAGCTTTTACCAAGCTGTTTGAGGTTAATGCTAGATGGTCTGAAAAGAGAAATGTGCCTTTGTTAGGAGATGATAATAGTACAAGAGAACAAGTGGAAAGGTTCTACGCATTTTGGTATGAGTTTGACTCCTGGAGAGAGTTTTCTTATTTAGATGAAGAGGAGAAAGAGAGAGGTCAGGATCGCGAAGAGAGGAGGTGGATAGAGAAGCAAAACAAGGCTGCCAGAGCCAAGCTAAAGAAGGAGGAGATGGCTAGAATCAGAAGTCTGGTGGACTTGGCATATGCCAACGACCCTAGGATTCAACGCTTCAAGCAAGAGGATAAAGACAAGAAGTTGGCTGCCAAAATGGCTAGACAGGTAATTAATTTAACATGTAAAACTTACGAGATCTGAACACAAAAGGTGATTTATCTCTACATAGTATAAAACAAATTTGCTTCCTGCTGTCTGTCGGTCCCTATGTAGGTTGCTTAAATCTTTAAAACTATGCAATGGATTTTGATGCAGTATTTTTATAGAGTGATTTAAGAGGAAGGTTTATATTTATGTATAACATGTAACAACAGTAACCCAGGGCGGGTAACTATTTGATAATTTATTCATATATCAAATTAATCTGTTGTACAATCACACCAATATCATAAATGCAAATGTTTGGATGAATGGATGTATGTTTGTTACTTTATGTGAAAACTACTGAACAGGTTTACCAAAATTTTGCATAGATGGAGGTTAGTCCTACTTCTGGAATAACACATAGGCATTTAATTTATTACAATCAGTTACCTTGTGAAATAATTAACATTTCAATTTTGCTATAGAAACAATGTGTGCAAAGTCAAAAGGTATAATTTGGTCATAAATATGTAATTGTAATTTTTCAGAATGCAGTGCAAGCCAAAAAAGCTGAAGAGGAACGCATCATCAAAGAAGCCCAGCTTGCTAAACAGAAGGTAGAGGAAGCAGAAAGGGCCCGCATTGAGGCAGCGCGGGCTGAAAGAGAACAACAGAAGAAGAATCTACGCAAGGAGCGCAAAGCACTGAGAGACA
Organism: Eupithecia pulchellata; assembly: GCA_963931895.1. Classification (NCBI taxonomy): domain Eukaryota; kingdom Metazoa; phylum Arthropoda; class Insecta; order Lepidoptera; family Geometridae; genus Eupithecia; species Eupithecia pulchellata. The sequence continues at coordinate 461,513 of OZ007538.1, read as the reverse complement.
TTTGCAAAGCTAACAATTACTATGCTCAAAATCAGGATGAAACTGTGGCCCATATGGCTGCAGTAGAAAAGCTCTGTGAACTCATGAAAGTAGTGGAAATCCAAGACTTCATGAAAAATCTAGAATCAAATGGAAGAAATGCCTTCATGAGCACCGTCAAGGAGACCGAAGATAAGCTGGAGGAAGAACGCAAAGCTCTCTTCGGTAATAACAAAAAGGTTGAACCTACCATTAAAAAGGAAATCAGTTCTGTGAAAACACCAATTGAGTGGTCTGTTGAACAGACGCAGCTGTTGATCAAAGCAGTTAACCTGTTCCCTGCAGGCACCAACCAGAGATGGGATGTTGTAGCCAACTTCATAAACCAGCACAGCACTTTCATAGATGACAAACGTTTCACAGCTAAAGATGTTCTGAATAAAGCAAAAGACTTGCAGAGTTCAGACTTCTCTAAAAGCAGCCTGAAAAAAGCTGCCAATGAGGAGGCCTTTGACCAGTTTGAAAAAGAAAAGAAGAAACCTAATGCTAATCATGTTGATGACACGGGTATCTCAAAGAGTGACAAGCCTGCCAAACTTACCAATGGAACTTCCACTCCAAAAGCTGAAGAAGTCAAAGTTGATGACCGTACATGGACTAAGACGGAGCAGGAGTTGTTAGAACAAGCAATCAAGACCTTCCCTGTGAGCACACCCGAGAGATGGGACAAGATAGCTGAATGTATACCGAACCGTTCCAAAAAAGACTGCATGAAACGGTACAAGGAACTAGTGGAATTAGTTAAAGCTAAAAAACAAGCAGCCAATCTGGCCAAATAACATTCACTCAAACTAGGCTTTTTAACATATTCTAGAGCTACCAGTTGACCAAAACTTAAGAACATAATTTCAAATTATAAATTTCCTTTGTAATGTACAGAGATTAGTGAAATTTATATAGGTATGTATGTGATTAAATTGTTCTAAACAACATTAAATGACTAACTAACCCTCTATATCTATAGGAAGACCCTACCTGGTGTGGTTAAATTGGGAATCATCCTGTTAAGACCAGCATGTAATATTTTTATATTTATTTTTTGTTTATTGTGATGATGAAAAATAGTCAATTTGAATTCTATGGTGTTTTATTTCTACATTATTAGCCTATATAGTATGGGACAGCATAATAGTAACTATTAGGTACTCCTTGGCATTATTGCTTATCTTGTCTTATCCAAGACTGTTGGTAGGGTGATGGATGGTACTATACTTATTTCAGAATTTCTTAACTATATTAAGGGTAATAAGTATAAATAATTAATCTATAAGCTTACTTAATAAGCACTTGTACAAGTCAAATTTCTACATTTACAAAGTAAAAAAATGATAGGAGGATTTGAGGGATATCAGGGGACATTCCATTATAATTATAAAAAAAAATCTGTAACAGACGTAAGTTAATCTGTGTGCTTTATTTACACGGTAGTAATTGGTTTCGGTCCGCAAAGGGTAGGGTACTTTTTAACACTTCTCTCAGCATCAGCACTTGACTTTTTCGTCAGATGAAAAAAAAATTTCGTTAGACCTGGAACCTTTGAGTATCTAGAACGGGAGTTGCCAAGCGCTTCTGTCAGTACTAAAATCTTTCTGTCAGATTTCGAGGGGGGCGAGGTAATACGGTACAGCACACGTTCACGCATACTAATGCAGAAAAATAAAGCGTCCCTATAAACGCACACTAAAGTAAAAGCTGGACACAAACAAAAGAACACGCACACAAATATAGAATTAGTGTTGTTACACTATTGTTTAGTTACACACTAACACAAAAAAGTAGTGCTGGATGTAAAACGACCGAAAAAATAATGATTTCGAATGAATGAAATCAGGGTTGTTAAAATTATACAATGCTTTATTGATAAAGGTATTGTTTCTTACTGAGGGATTTTAGACATGCATTTAAATATAGAAAAAAAAAATGTTCCGAATGCGAGAAAAGCGAAAAGTTGGTTTTCCTTTCATTTGACATTAACTAAGAACCATAATTTGTAATTGACGCCCCGTTTATTTGGGACTATTATTTTTTTATTTATGCAAATCGAAAAGTTTTCATTATCTATATGTTTTTATAGAGAGCAGGAGAAGAAAAGCGGCAGCAAGAAAGAGAGAAAGAAAGACAGAAAATATATTTATTGTGATAGGTACATGCCGGGTACAGGGATAATAAAATTTTATCTAGATTAACATTATGTAGATCGGGCCGCCCCGCCGCCGTGTTTCATGTCATGATCAGTGCGGTGTTCCTGCGCTACCTATGAAAAGGGTATTTTAATATTATTAATATTAATAAATTGATGGAGAAAATTCCTACTAAAAGAAAAAACACGAGCTATCTATCATCACTTCGCTTGTGTCTTTCTGTATCGAGGTTGTTTTGTAATTCCTTTTTTTTATAAATAAATCTGCTTCTGACTTATAATAATATTATATTTTTAGTACTATATTATTATATAATTTGTGTCATTTTATTTGTTGTTTATTATAAATCTATATTACATTTAAATAGAATAATTTATTGTAAATGTGACGTACACAGTTTTCCATAAAAAATGGATTCTGGTATCTCTTATGGTATGATGGTATCATTTGCATAACCAATTTTCCTATATCAATAGATTTTGTGTTACAAAAAACATCGCATTTTACACAAATTTTTCGTTCATTCCATCATTCGTTCAATCAATTTCACTCAACTTGTCCCCGCACTACGCCTTCTACCAAGGAATCACAAACTATATAGGGATACTACCAAGGAATAAAAATGTCGCAACTGATGTTCTATTAAAATCGAAATTATACAATATAACAAAAAACAATTCAGAAAAATATCACTTACTTGTGATAGGAAACACTATGTACCCTTAAGTTGGATGTCTCCAATTGCCTTTTATACCCATAAACCGCACAATTCACCATTTGTGGTGAGCACTACCTCGCGACACGAAACGACAGCAAATGGCCGCGAAGTTACGAGTGAAGTAGTTTTATTATTCGTCTATGGTCAGTAAAGTCTTGTGACCAACAGAGGGGTATTCTGACCTTGCCAACTCCCGTTCTAGATACTCAAAGCCTGGAACCCTGGAACAAATAATTTAAAGTGTATTTTCTGCGTGAAAAGAATCGTTTTTCCCAAAGACGGAAGTCAAATGTAAATTATGTCAATGTCAAACGCTACTTGCTAAACTGTCAAATCCGACCAAGTCCGAGCCAACTCGTACATGGATGGTTCCGTATCAACAGATGACTATTTTGCAAAAACCATGAAAACGGTTCTATTTTATATAGGTTAGAAAAAAAAAACGCCCACGTGAAGCGCTCACCCATCCAAATAATGAACGCGCCTGAAATTATTTAACTTATTTGTTGACTTCGGAGATCGGTACCCAACTTGGAATGGTATGGTCCCCCAATAATTAATTGACTTGAAAGTCTTCACTTTCAACATGGAGTACCTACCTGTCTTGATAATGCAAAAACAAAAACAAGTAGCCAGAAAAGATGTTTTAAAAATTGAATCATAATTATTTTATTTTTGTATTCATTTTTTAGCGGCAAGAGATTTATGATAGCCAACCTAACAGACTTATTAAGGCTTACCTTCTAGGTACTTATTATTTAGAATGGTGCTCAGAACCTCGCTCCTCAATAGGTACGTCGAGTGTGAAAACATCGCGCTAGTTTACGCCGCGCGAGAGTAAAGTGAGCGATTTTGATTCGAGCTAAGCTAAACATTACCGCGTGCTCACCGAAGTGAGCATTGGAACGGTGCGCTATTTGAAGTCGACTCTGAGCTGAGAACGTCGCGCCAGTTCAGTTGAAAGCGCTAGAACGTACCCATGGCCGTAGGGAGGGGGGGGGGGGGGTTTGGGGGTTCAAACCCCCCCCGAAATGTTGAGGCACCGTTAAAAATCAAACTTGAATAGGTAAAATTTTCTCGGATACGTACTCGTACGTGGAAAGTGCGGCTTACTTTAAATAGCTATTCTCTCTTAAAAACACAAAAAATTTTTCGTCTCATTTCGTCTCCGATTAACAACAGCGCGCTCTGAGTCGTCGGTGGCGGACGGGGCGCGCTCGCGCACCATGCCATGCGATTCCTATTGTGTATCTACATACATTGTACTGTATGTAAGCACTTAAATATTTCTTTAAATTATTCTCTTTTGAAAACTCAAACTTTTTTTCGACAAAATTCGTCTCTACATTTTAAATGAGCTGGGTGCACGCATCGCATTCATTTACGGCCGATTCCAGCTAGGCAGGCAGATCACGATATTATTTTTAATTTTATAAATCAATAGACCTATTTTCTTGTCGTTCCGTAATTGAATTGCTTTCTCCGTTTACTGTCATGTATTTATTTATAACATACTTTTCTAAACTATTTGGTAACGGCCGAAAAGGTCACAAAAAATTTCGCGCCTCGCTCCGCTCGCCGTTCATTTGGAATTATTCTAATCTTTTTCGAATCCGAAAGGTCGCACAAAAAAATTGCGGCTCGCTTCGCTCGCCGTTCATTCTGTAGCCTTTCGGTCAGTTTTATCAGCCTGCCGAAAATATGTAAAAAATTTGGCGGCTCGCTTCGCTCGCCGATCATTCTATAACCATTTAGTCATTTTTATCAGCCTGCCGAAAATATGTAAAAAAATTGGCGGCTGGCTTCGCTCGCCATTCTTTCGTAATAATGTGAATTGTTATACCTACCCCTTAATTAATACTACTAACTTTTATGTCACCCGAAAATGACACTCGAAGTTGTTTATTTTTTGTATTTCTCACATTTTTTTCTTTGTTGCTGGCATACCAATCTCCAATCTCCAAATTGGGGCTAGCTGTCACATCTATTGTCACACTTTTGCCTAGGTACTTTTTTACAAAACATCGGAAAAATCTGAAAAAATTCGCGGCTCGCTCCGCTCGCCGTTACCCATGGTTATTATTTTATATCGATTTTTTTTGGAAAGTGCTTGGTTGAAAACCACTACGGGTACTAGCATAAGTACATATTGATGTTGCATGTTGTCTCGGGCGGGTCTAAGGCTCGACCCCCCCCGAATAGTATTTCTGGCTACGGCCCTGAACGTACCTAGTGGTTATTCTCTTCGGAAAGCGCCTGCAGTTGCTGCGACATTGTGCGAGATATTTTGTAGCTTTCTTAAAAAGCAAAATTACGGACGTATTGTGTCTCTCAGCACTTGCTCTTTCACTGCTGAATGGTTTTGCCATTACGTTTATGCCAACTCTGAGAGAATAGTGGGAACGTAACGGAACCCTACAGAAACCAAAACACTGGAGCATGTTGCGTGCGATCTTATGTACTTTTTGGTTATTTTCTTTACAGAAGTTTGGTTTGGTTTGAAAAATGCCTAAACAAAAGCTATTTGACGATGAATCTGAAGAAGAAGTCGAAATAAAAACGGAGAATGAGTATGCTAAGAAGTATGACCAATGGCGCGGGAAGGAAGAAATACACAAGCGTGAGTTTAATTTGCTATTTATCTAGCTTCTAGGACCAGATTATATTTTACTCTTATCATCCCTGTATTTGAAATCTACCTATTTGTTATAATATAATAAAATGTCGACTTCTAGCTGGCAATATCGCTGTGCGGCCAACCTTTAAATTAAAACAATTATCTCTTGGCAGTGGAGCAGAAGTACGGCTCCAAAGCCCTGGACTCTGATGCATCAATATCGTCAGACAGTGAAGATGAAAGTGACGAGCCTCCCGAGGTCTCAGAGGAGATGGAGACCCAGTTCCTGAAGACCCTGGCACTGCTGAAGAAGAAGGATCCTCGGATTTATGATCCCGGCTTCAAGTTTTTTGATGAACCGGAGAAAGAGACAGGTTAATGTGCTGCATAAATAATTAATTAAATTATAAACCTTTAACTCAACAGAAGTAGGTATCTGTGCTTTATTTACATTAAGATGTTATCTGAAGATGTCAAGTTGTGGTTTTGAGTTATAAAGCAAAGCATTTTAATAACATAAACCTATGTGTAATGTTTAAATTACAGCAAAACCAGCAAAGGAAAAGACCCTGACATTTACTGACAGTGAAGATGATGATGATGGTGATGGGAATATCTTTAGCATTGAGAAGAAAGCTGATGTGGCTGAAGAAGTTAAGGAAACCAAAGCTCAAACTGGGAAGGTAAGTTTCCCAAAAACTAATAGCTGTGCCTACTCAGAAGATGAGTTTTTAAGACCAACTTAAAACACCTTCTGTTATACTTACCTAGACATATGATTATGTGTGGCTGTAAATGCTAGTTCGGACTAGGCTATTAATTTAGTAGAGTACCGAGTAATTTAGTGGCTAAAAGTGTGTGAACCACAAAAATTTAGTCGAGCAGTTTAGTGAACGATTAAGTCGAGTCGATCCATTTTACTATATTTTTATCGGGCGAGTAGCGCCTCCCACCACGCGTCCGTGCTCACTGGTTCACTGGCGAAACAAGTCCGAACCTGTTGATTAGTCGAGTTCATTAGTGGACTTCTCAAAATTGTATCTTTACTCTGAATTTGAGAGTGTATTTTCGTTAACAGAAAATTCACACAACTTTCCGACATTCTCAAACTATCGAAGTATTCTTTAGGATCTTCCAATGCTAATTCCTTCAGAAGACAATTAGTAGCTCCTTGTGTATCTCTTCTATTAATCTATTTTCGTACCCATAACTTCTTTTTCTTAATCACACAAATTTCCTTATCCACCTCTTCTAAAATAGCCGTTACGATTAGTTTAATCAGATTATTCACTCTATTGCATTGCAGCCCGTTCATTTTGCGAAACACCACTTACTTGTGTACTATACTGGACCGTAATGCGAACAATTTCAGTGCAGTAGCGAGTAGTTTAGCCACTAAATTATATGTTACTTTCATCGAGTTAGAATGTTACTTTACTAAATTACTAAAGTAATCCGAACTAGGCTTAAGGGAAATGCATGGATCTGGTTACTGTTTAGATCAATGCATTGCACTACTGTTGCATTCACAGAAATTTGAATAATATAAGGCATTATAAGTTGGCATACCCACATGATCTTGTAGCCACAAATAAGCCATAGATAATAATATAATACCCATTAACTCAAAACCATTAACTGTGTTTTTGCTTTGTTTATTAATAAATAAATAAGATAAATTGTACTATCGTCTTAAACAAATTTCCAGGAAGGTAAACTAAAGGAGTTCCTGACGGGTAAAGCGGAGCACATAGATGAGCCAGTGGAACAGGACCTGGCGCCGCTGAAGGCTCTGTGGTCCGACCCCAAGCTGAGCGAGGGAGAGGCCTTCCTCAGGGACTATATCCTAAACAAAACGTAACTTTGTTTACTTATTAGCTTACACTGGTTTGATAAAAACACATAAATAGTAAGCCCTGTGGCGTGGTGGGCGAAGGTCCATCTGCGACGCAGGAGGATGCGGGTTGAATATATTGCCACAGTTATAGCAACAATAATTAAAAAGCTGTGGCCAGGTAGGGATTATGGCTTTTTTCTGTAGTAATAGCCAACAAGTCTTTTAGCAGGGAGGAAACCTATTACTATGGACTGTTGTACCCAGCTGTCCACTGTTATATAGGTTGGTGTTGCTATTGATCCACCGTATCAACATGTCTGTATCTCGTAACGAGGGACTTGTTCAGGTTGAGTGCGGCTCAGTCAACCCACTAACATTCATAATGAGTTCATACATATATACTTCGACAGTATTTATTAAAAAACTAGCAGTCCGCCCTGGCTTCGCAGGGATATTTAACAAAAATAGAATTTTTCATGCCTCCTGAATCCCTAACTTATTTTAAAATATTCTACAGCCTATGTTAATCAGTGAAAATAAAGGATTCTAATGGTGAAATAATTTTTCATATCGGTCCAGTAGTTTCAGTGCCTATTCAATTCAGACAGTCAATCAAATCTTTCCTCTTGATAACATTAGTATAAAAATATCCCTTGAAACTGCCCTTCAGGCAGTCAGTGACCATTTCTTAATGTGACTTCATCTAGATGTGACCTATTCTGGATTCGACCACATTTTGTACGCACCAGTTCTAATGGAGACCATTTCTGGATTTGACCACTATTTATACTTTTTTATTTAGTAATGTATGAATCGTCTTACCCCCAGATACCTGGAGGCAGGGGCCGACGCGGCGCCGGAGCGGCTCCGCGACGACGCGGCGCTGGGCGCGGACGAGGCGGCGCTTGAGGAGCAGGACCGGTTCGAGCGCGCCTACAACTTCCGCTTCGAGGAGCCCGACCACGAATATGTACGTTTGTATACAACCACACGTTTCTTTGCTATCGTACCATGATATACATCTATCCAACAGTGAAAAACTGAACCGTCACGCTCGGATCTGTTACGCTGAAAGACGTTTACTCGACTCCGCTCGAGCCCGTCAACGAATATGTACGTTTGTTTACAACCACACCTTTTATTGCTATCGTACCATGATATACATTTTTCAAACTGTATAAAAACGAACCGTCACGCTCCGATCTGTTACGCTGAAATACGTTCACTTGGCTCCGCTCGTCATCAGCTGTTATGTTTACCTTTTAGGACCTCATCTTTCAGCAGTCTTAACTTCTTAAGCTTCTTAAGCAACAAAAATGTTAATTTCGGCATTATGTTAATATAGAAAGTACCTACTTATGAGCTAACTTTAATAGATGGGTATGTGTAATGCATTCGGCTCATGGCCAGTGTCGTGAGTACCCATGTACGTTAGTCAAATAATTTACAACGTCTTTGTTGTTATTATAGTGCGTTAGCTCGCTCGCATTATAGAGCTATAGTCCGTAGAGCCCAAATATTTTCAACTAGTCGGATACGGGATTTCGTGGCGCAGAGATTATCGCAATCCCCCGACCTTCCCTCTAGGGGTAGGTATGTATATGAGAAATGGGGCCGTGTCTGTAAGGCGTATGATAGAACCTCTTATGTAACGTATGGTTCCAGCGGAAGCGCTACTTGTAGGTATGTTATGAGAAAAGAGTCCTTATGGCGTATGTATGATCCAACCTCTTATGAAATGTATGGTTCCAACTGAAGCGCTACTTGTAGGTATATGAGAAAAGGGGATGTGTACTTAAGGCGTATGTATGATACAACTTTATATGTAACTAGCGGCCCGCCCCGGCTTCGCACGGGTATTAAACAAAAATTTCAGAAATTATACACACTAAAACGATGGGTTTCACAGTTTTCATACGGATCTTTACTTTTTTAACAGCATTGGGGTTTTTGACATTGACTCGACATTCCAAAACTGACACTGGCCGTAGAGAAAAAGCAAGCACCGTGCGCTATACAACCTCTTTTTCTATTCTGACGCGCCATAATAGAAAAAGAGGTGGAATATACAGCCCACGGTTCAATTATTGAATTTTTCATGCGGATCCCTAACTTTTTTGAAAATATTATATAGCCTATGTTCATCACGGAAAATTAAGGATTCTAATGGTGAAATAATTTTTTAACTCGGTCCAGTAGTTTCGGAGCCTATTCAATTCAAACAAACAAACAAACATACAAACAATCAAATCTTTCCTCTTTATAATATTAGTATAGATGTATGGTTCCAGCTCCTATGTCCTTAAGGCGTATGTCTGATACAACTTTATATGTAACGTTTGGTTCTAGCTGAAGCGCTACCCGCGCACGATGAGCTTCATCCGGCCCAAGGACGAGCGGCGCGCGGCGCGGCGCGGGGAGCTGCGCGCGCGCAAGCAGGAGGACAAGGCGCGCAAGATGGACGAGCTCGCGCGGCTGAAGGCGCTCAAACTGCAGGAGATACAGCAGAAGATCGCCAAGATTAAGGAGGTCACCGGCAATCAAGAGCTCGGCTTTAAGGTTATAACTATAGCATTTATAATATCATATATAATTACCTGTGTGTTCGTGAAGTCAACAAATGTCGCAACAAAGAACGTCTCAAACAAATTCGCGTCACACATCTAGCAGCCTGGTCACATCGACGTGGTCGAACGTCACTGGGGGCAGCTTACGCAGCTCCTTCGCGACGAAGTCGGGCACGTCGTTAGGATATAGTGCTGGACAATCCACATAACATCTTCTAGCCCCTAGCTAAGCAGAGCTTGGGGCTTGTTTTATGGTACTAGATGACTGACATACTTAATACAATATATAATATATTATTTATTATATAGATTGTTTTAAACGATCAGAATACTGGGCAAAAATATTTATACAAATATTTATCCCGAAGAGGGAATCAAACCCGCCACCGCAACCTCCCGCGTCCCAGGCGGACCGTTGCCTGTCGTCCCACAGAGGTCGTAAATTCGGTTCCTTGTATTTACTGAAAATATATATTTTATATACTTTTTTGCTATCTATTTATTTAGACAGGGCAAAGAGTTTTGTGTTTCTTGCTTGGTGTTGTCATGTATGGTACATGCCCAATGGTTACTCATATAATTGCCTGATGCCAAGGTTTCTGAATGCTCTTCTGTTTCCTGAAAAGCAAAAGCAGTTGCGAAAAAGTTGTGCAAAAGCTTTTTTGCTATGGCACCATCAGTCTATAACAAAATTCCGCTTCCGATAAGAGAACTGCCTACCACGGTGTTTCAGAGAGAGCTTAAAACCTTACTATATAATAAATGTTACTATTTAATTAAAGATTTTATAAATGACTTCATCATCATCACCAGCCTATAATAGTCCACTGCTGGACATAGGCCTCCCCTAATGAGCGCCATGGATGGCATCATTATGTGGGGGTTATTGCCCATAATCCCCACGCTGGGCATGCGGGTTGGGGATCGCAGTTCGGTGTAGTTGTTCTGCAGAAGGCGCTGCTGCCCGCCCCCCGCTGTGTTTCCCTTAGTCGCCTCTTACGACACCCACGGGAAGAGTTGGGGTGGTGACATTCTATGCCGGCACCACGGCACATAAATGACTTGAATGTTAATAAATGAAGAACTTTATTCTTATTTTATATTGACCAACCTACTTTGTTTCTATAATTTGACATTAATATACATTACATACTTAACTTATTCTTTCTTCTGTGTTAATGTAATGTTTTTATTCCTAGTTTCTTATTATGTATGTACCTAATAGACCAAAAACTGCACGCTCATATAGGGCAAATGACATATTTTTACTTTACCATCTTTTTGACATGTAATTATGCAATAAATATAGTTTGACGTTGTCTCAGGATTCCGACATCGAAGGAGAGTTCGACCCGGCGGCGCACGACCGGCGCATGCGCGAGTTGTTCGACGAGCAGTACTACGGCGACGCGGACGCAGAGAAACCCGTGTTCCCGGACCTAGACAAGGAGCTGGAGATAGGTCTGTGGAGAACTGCTTCACATGTTACACGCATAGAAGATCTATCGACAGAAGATGTTCCACCTCTTATTTTGAGCTACTGTACATTGGCGGCAGTTTCCATAACCACCCGTAATTAATTAGTTAAAAACTAATAGCTGATTGTAGTATACTAAAGTTAAGGTTTATACTAAAGTGCTACCTTTCGTAATGAGTCGATTGTCCTGTGAACAGAGAACTGGGAGGAGTTCGAGCCCGGACAGGACGCGCGGCCGGCGCAGGGCTGCGACGACGAGCCGCACTGCGAGGACGCACAGTTCAATGTAAGTCGCGCTAGCATACACACTCCTAATAGAGAATAAATGCCTAAAAGTAAAGGAAGCACAAACGGCGGCCTTATCGCTATGAGCGATCTCTGGGTCTTGGGATGAACTGGACATGATTATGACATGATCATATTATCAAGAGGAAAGACTTATTGTGTGTTCGGATCTGAAACTGTCACCGTGTGGGCTGCCATGACGTGAAGTCAACAAAGTGTCCTCTGCATCTGACCGGAGTGCCTAGAAACGCCCGTTTTGCGTTTGCCCGATCCTGGGCCTTTATTCACTTTCCACTACTTAGGGATTGCCAATCCCTAGGTATTTCACAGATATGACAATACAGCGCAGCGGCGTGGAATCTAACAAAATCCTATTTAGAACACATTGTGAGGTCACACGGTTTGGGCAAAGAATCTCCTATTTCATAGAGAATAATATAACATAATCACCTAACACCTGCTACGCAATGAAAGAATACTCGTTTTTTCGAATTTGATAATACATAATTATCTTAAAAGTGAGGTGCCTCTGAGATGCTTGTTTAGAGCGCTCTCAATATTGAATCCGCCTCTGATCTGACCAGATGGACGCAGACTTCGAGCCGAGCTCCGCCCGCGCTAACCTCCTGGAGGAGATACAGCGGTCGCTCGGCAAGAAGCGGCGCAGTCGCCGCAACAAATCCCGGCTGGCGGCGCTGCTGGCACAGGACCTACCCAAGTACATCCCCGACGAGGAGCAGAAGACCTACGACCAGTACATGGAGGAGTACTACAAGATGGACTGCGAGGACGTCATCGGTAAGCTACTTGAAAACATTAGCGGCCCGCCCCGGTTCCGCACGCGTATTTAACTAAAATATCAAAAATTATAAATTTTTACACACACACATACATATTATAGATTAGTTTTTTGTAAATATTTTATAGCCTATGTTAATCGGGGTTAATGTAGGATTCTAATGGTAAAAGTTTTTCAAATTGGAGTAGTTTCGGAGCCTATTGTATCCAAATAGTCTTATCTTTTCTCTTTATAATATTAGTATAAATTAATTAAATAAATAAATCCAAAATTACCTTGAGCTTTAAGAGCAAGTATTTCGAATAGACCCGCCGGCCGCGCCGTACTGGTTTTGCCTGCTCTTCACTTAGAAGAGAACTTACTCTTAGTCAGCTGAACAACATCCAGCTGGAGGTTTCTTCCAGAGCTGCGTGAAAGGTCGTCAGCCAGATCGAGCCACTCTGGAGGGAGAGCAGGACATCACTGTTAGATAATATATTATTCTTTACAGTTATGGGTTGTACCTAGTATAGAAACAAAATAACTTATTTAGTTTTTGTTTCGCAGGCGGAGATTTACCAACAAGATTCAAGTACAGAGAGGTTGTGCCAAACGATTATGGACTTACAATTGAGGAGGTAATCCTTCTTGTTGTTTGACACCTATACATACATATATTCTGCCTCCGGATTCCTTATCAAGGATACAGCAATTTCCATAAGGATCCGATCAGCTGTTTAAATGTGAATATATATAAAACAGACATACTCCGCATTTGTATAATTATTTTGGTTTGAGAATGGATTTGTTTGTATAAAAGTAAGTGAAGGTACTATGAAATGACTTCAGATCCTGCTGGCGGACGACAAAGAGCTGACCCAGTGGGTTCCGCTCAAGAAGATCGTCCGCCACAAGCCGGAGAGCGTTCAGCGGAGCGAGGTGCACTCCTACACGCAGAAGGCGGCGGACAAACAACTCAAGAAGAAGATACTGCCCAGTCTATTCAAGAATTTGCCGGAGTAAGTTAGAAATTAGCACCATAGAAAAGGAATTTATTCGTCATAATGCAGTCAAGTACCAAGTAAAAGTGTTTTGGTAAAGCATGTATTTTTAGTTCCAAAGATAAGGTACACAGTATTTTAACTCCCTCTACGTTCCTCACTCTGCACGCTCACGCTGCAACTTCTCAATATCCATAGAAAATCATGATACGACAAATACGACGACACTATCTTTGAATGTTCTCATAACCATTTTTATCTTCTCAGGGAACCGGAACTAGTCATATCTAAAGAAGAGAATAAAAAGAAGAAGAAAAACAGGAGGAAGAAGAACAAAGAAAAAGCTAGTGAAGAAGATATAGAAGAAAAAGGCGAACAGAACGTTGAAAATACGAACGACAATGAGGTAGAAGTTACTAAATATAGTGAAAACGTCAATGAAGTTGAAAATGTTTCGGCACCGGAAAAAGTATCCAAGAAGAAAACAAAAAGAACAAACTCAGAAGTAAGTCGATCCTCTGTAAATGGTAGTTCAGAACTTATTGACAGCGTAAAAGTTTTGGATGGAGAGCCTTCTAATCAAAATGTCCGTACAAAGGAGAATAACTCAGAAGCAAAGGACCCGAGTATAAACAAAAATAAACAGTTGAAAATTAAAAAGGAAGATCGTAAAATAGAATCAAAAGTTGATTCAAGTGTTGAGGAGAATAAGCTCAGTAAAAGACAAAAGAAAAATCTTAAAAAGAAACAAAAGAAAATTGAGAAGGCTAAAAATGCTAAGCTGAATGGTAAAATTCAAGTAGCTGGTAAGAAACGAAAAATTACAGAAAGTGAACAAGTTCCTAAAAAGAAACATAAACCTACATATAACGATATTGAACTGAAAAATAATAAGCCATCCAACAAAGTAAAACAAAATGAATCTATGAATAAAGAGCAAAATGATGACAACGTTCCCACAGACAATGGCAAACCAGACAAGAGAGACAAAACGAAAAACAGTGGTATCAAAAGGAACAAAGATAAGTTCAAAAATAAAAATAAACAAAACACCGATCTCAAAGAGAAGTTCAAACAAATAATTAATAAAAATAAGGATAATGATAAAACAAATAATCCAATGAATAATTTATCGGATGAAAGGTTAAAGGCCTATGGACTGAACCCTAAAAAGTACAGAGGATTCTTAAAATATAAGAAGTTTTAGAAGTATCTAAATCATATGTAAATCTGATGTAAATAGAATACCTATGAAAATTATGAATAAAGTAATAAATGCTAATTAATATTTATTTTATGTGACGCAACCGGTCAGGAGATCACCTAACGAGCATTAATATACTTTGTTATACATTTGAATTCATTTCCTAACACATATAATTAAACTGAACGCGGACTTTAAACTTATCACTAACTTTTGCCCGCGACCTCGTCCGCGTTGAAGTGGAAAGTGGTTTGAGTAGTAACTGTACATTTAATTGGTTTTTAATGTTAATAATTTATACATAGGAATTATGAAAAATAGGATTTGGTGATATCGCGTGTCCCTTCACTACCTCGCAAGAACTTGACTTTCCCGGTCTACACGTCGTCGTCTGCGCCAATTTTATCAAATCGTTTAAGTAGTTTAGCGGTGAAAGATGGACGATGGAGCGAGGATAAACCTGTCCAGTTAGTTTTTACTTTTAAAGGACGCAAATAGAATATTTTAATGTTTTGAAACTTACGCGATCTGAACACATAATGATTAGTAATTAACGGGTATTTATCGCGTTTCTTCTTCCTTTCTTCTTCTTCTTCCTTTCTCGACGTTTAGAAGAAACGCGATAAATACCCGTTAATTACTAATCATTAAATAGAATATTAGCAAAAAGTACCTAAATAAATAAAACATACGAGATTCAATTATAAAATAATTTACTTCATATTTGTATAATTTCATTACCTTGCTAAAAATAACTTACACTACACATACCTACGCAACTAGAATAAATCCATGTAACTATTATTATCTTTAACATCATTCTAGTGATGTGAATTGCTCGACCACAAGTTTTAATTATAAATGATCAGAGAAAAAGGAGTAGGTCTTTAACTATGAAATTGCTGTTGTATACAGAAGTCAAGAAAACTGATTTCTCAATATCTTTGAATTTTGGAATGTTAAATCCCATCTGGTACAATTTTGTGTTTACGACATTGTGAAAAGTTTGCATATCTTGAATTTCTAAAAATTAAGCATAAAGAAATGAACTGTCTTTAAGTTTTATTTACAGACGATGACCCTTTCCAAAAATAGGGTTTCTTGAATTTTGAATCGTTGCAATAATATTACGTTCAGAAAAAAATAATAATTTTAAAACTCGTTAAAAACCTCGAGAAATTAAAATTGAGTTAAAAGGCAATTTAAAAAAACCAAATACGTATTTTTATCACAGCTTAAAATTATTGTATTGATGACAACTACGCCAGAACTTTTTGTAAAACTTCTTGACTAGCTTGTATCTTTTATAAAAAAGAATTCTTTATGAACACTAAAATTAACATTATCGGAATTTTTCATTATTTTATATTTCTATAGGTTTATTCGCCATGCTCACGAAATAACATAGAAACACATATTGCGCTATGCGTACTTTTAATATCTTTTATCCACGCAAATCGTCATTAATCAAATCACAACGGAAACCGCTGCAATGTGATTTATGCCGATATGTACCTACCTATATAACGTGTGATATCATTGTGCGGTAAACAGTAGAGTTACATTATTATCACACGCCGTGTCGCTTTCTCAATACATCCATGTTTTTGTAGTACATCTGAGTGGTTTAGTTTACTACCACTGACTTCTCAAAGCTGTATACTGCTAAAAAGCAACAAATCACTTTAACCATCGAGTTCGTAGAAACTATTGGCTTGTTGTCATACTATGAAAATTAGCTCATGTGCCCCGCGAGGCGTTAATAAACTACGCAAGACTCATCCTAATGAACTGATAGGATAGATAACGCCTTCATCTTCGGAGTTGAATGGTATCTCGTTTAGAACTTGGTCTGTTCGGAGAGGTCCTTGGGCGGGTCCCCTCCTTTGAAGAGGCGCATGAGCGGAGACTCCACCAGCAGGCTGAACGGCAGCGCCAGCATGAACGAGAACAGGACCATGCCGAGGTGGAATATCGTCTGCGGAGGAGACAAATCTACATTATTATTGCCTAGAATTATTATTACCCTAGAATTTCACCACCCCAACTCTTCCTATGGGTGTCGTAAGAGGCGACTAAGGGACACACACCGGGGGGGTGATAAGTCCTTAGGTTGTGCCATCGAAATTACCTTTGACGTAGGTAAATAGTATGGATAAATAGTCTAGCCTAAACTACTGCCTGATGTAAAATTTTCTTACTGATTTCTTTTTCAATTTATTTGCCGTTGTCTGCAAATAAATTTTACGAACAAAATTTCACGAACAATAATATATATTTAGGTACTACTTATAGCTGTACACACATATTTTTACGGTACAATGTAGATTATATCCACTTTTCTCTCAACGATAATTTTAGATTGCATTGTAATGTGTTTTGTGTGTTAAATAAATAAATAAAATAAAAATCTTTGCAACGAAAAAAAAAAAATAAATAAATAAATAAATGAGTTTACGAGTTGGTAGGTATGCTTATATTAAGATTACCATTAAGACTTAACAGCTAATGATGTGCAAAATTATTGTATAATAATAATAATAACAAATAGACATGCAATTCGGGAAATTAATTAATACGCTATATACAAAATATTGCAGTAGGTAGGTACTTGAGTGACAAACCACATCAGAGTTAGTCAATTCTAGCATAAAATAACGCTTTATTATTACTCGTTTCAACGTGTACCTGCTTCGCGTTATATCTTGTAATTGTGATGTGTAGTTATACAATTCAATATTCACACCACCAACAATATTCGGAACTACTGGGTAATATAAATAACTCACGAAGTTGTAGGTAGAAGCGTGCGCGAGCTGAGTCTTGGTGCCGATGTAGGCGTGGATGGGGAACATGTGCAGCAAATAGACGGAGTAGGACAGCCGGCTGGGGACCAGCCACACGCCCCACTCGAAGAACGTACGCAGCATCGCTGCAAATTAGAGGATTTAATCCCGCTCGATTTTTCTAATCCCGGGATTTCGGGATTATCAGCAGTTAATCCAGGGATAGTCCCGGGATTGTATTGGTAATAAAAATTGGTAACAAATAGAAAGTAAATCATATCAAAATCAACTTTTTATATTAATACTTTACTTAAATGTTCAAAAACAAAACAAAATTATAATTTCTTCTGATAAAATAAACAAACAAGGCCCTTATATATTTTATAAGGGCCTAGTTTGTTTCATAAATTATTGCTCAGTTTGTTTATTTAATTTTTCAATAAACTTAAAAAAACAATTTCTTCAGATTTGTTTATCTAAACAACGCCATTATACTATAAGAAAGACTATGAAAAAGAGATTAATGTTTTTAGGACTCATATTTTAAATCAAATAGACCAGAAACTATAAATTACTTATTTAAGCCACAAAAATAAAATCTAAGAAATAACAACGCATCCAACGTCTCATCCGAAAGCATACTTCTCAATTTGTTCCACAAATATGAAGAAGCGGAAAAAGCGCGTTCAGGCACGATGGAAGTTGGAGGAATCGTCAATAAATTTTCATAAGTCTTCTCCAAATTATAACCTCGTGTGGAACTAGCCTCATAAAGATCAATTTATTGTTTAATGATCTTAGAAAGATCAGTTTTTTTATATGCTTCTGTATTTAAAGTTTTCATACTGTTTTCTATTTAGTTCTGAAGCTTTTAAAGTAAGTGCGTTTCACGCACATATTTATTGACTTATATAAAATATATATCAGTCCCGAAAATCCCGGGATTCATTGAATTTAATCCCGAAAATAATATATATCAGTCCCGAAAATCCCGGGATTAATTGAATTAAATCCCGAAAATTTCGGGACTAAAATATGATCGGGATCCCGGGACTATAGGCCGACTAATAGGCCGGACAATCCACACAGCATCGTCTAGCCCCAAGCTAAGTAGAGCTTGTGTTATGGGTACTAGATGACTGATAGGTATACATACATAATACAATATTATTACATACATAGATACTCTTTTTTATTTTACAAAGGAAACGACCAGAACACCAATCTGCAGATCGTACAAATATTTGTCGCGAGGCGGGAATCGAACCCGCAACCTCCTGCGTCGCAGGCGGATCTTCTTCCAACGCGCCACAGAGGTCGTCATATGTAAATATACATTCTATTTACAACATTAATGTTTTTATTCTCAACTTATCTATACTAATATTATAAAGAGGAAAGATTTGATTGTTTGTTTGTTTGTTTGTTTGAATTGAATAGGCTCCGAAACTACTGGACCGAGTTAAAAAATTCTTTCACCATTAGAATCCTTAATTTTCCGTGATGAACATAGGCTATATAATATTTTCAAAAAAGTTAGGGATCCGCATGAAAAATTCAATAATTGAACCGTGGGCTGTATATTCAACCTCATTTTCTATTATGGCGCGTCAGAATAGAAAAAGAGGTTGTATAGCGCACGGTGCTTGCTTTTTATCTACGGCCAGTGTCAGTTTTGGAATGTCGAGTCAATGTCAAAAACCCCAATGCTGTAAAAAAAAGTAGATCCGTATGAAAACTGTGAAACCCATCGTTTTAGTGTGTATAATTTCTGAAATTTTTGTTTAATACCCGTGCGAAGCCGGGGCGGGCCGCTAGTACAAAAATAAGCTGACAAGCTTTTCTGGAGCGGCGTACCATTTCCATGCCGCGTCTCGGGGACGCTTCCAAACTTACTAGACATACCTACATTGTAACCCATAACTTTAGTGCCACTTTACTTTTGAAATAAACTTTACTTTATTGATCACAGAAACAAAAGAGCCTAAAGGTCCTGGAATAGACAGATAGTCTTACTTTTAAACTGCATAGCAAGTCCCAGTATCCCGAAGGCGGAGACCAAGCCGAAGACTGGCCGCTGCAGCGCGGCGTACGCCATGCGCACGGCTAGCGGCAGCCGCTCGCCGTCCGCGTAGAATATGGAGCCCGAGTAGAAAGTCGCCGCCATGAATGGGATGATGAGCCATGCGAGGCCGATGTAGATCTGTAACGAGATTTTAGTACCTATTTAGTTTTCGAAATATTGGTACCTCCCTAGGTTTCATATTTTCGAATTATTTGAAAAAGGTCAAAAAAATTTAATTTTCACGCTCGTCCCCACGCTTTTTCCCCATTTTGATTTTAACTTCCCGTTGGTCCCCATTTACCCTGACAGTGATCCATGTGAAATGTACTGGGCATTTATAGATTATGGATCTATATTTTACAGGAAAAGTCAGAAGAAGTCTGTAACTTGTACCTACACTACTTTAAATACGGTCAAGATGGTTATGGTCAAAAACAAATTTTTACACGTTTCTGTTTCATTGAGTGAGGTAGGTTAGGTATAAAATCAAAGGATATTTGGACAATTCAAAACAGTTTCTGAAAATCATAAGGTTCATACTTTTTGAAATTCATTGAAAAGAGCCGAATAAAATTTCAGAAGGTACAAAGGAACCTACCTACCTACTGCACTATGTATGTATACGATGAAAGCTCAAAACCCTCGGCGTGCGAGTTACACTCGCTTGAAGAATCTTGTTTTAAAAGGAGATAAACCCAACAGCTACCTTATTGTTAGACAAGTCAACGTTCCTCCTCTGCAGCCAGAAGACGAAGTATCCGGTCGCCATGCCGATGACGTAGGCCGCGACGTTGTTGTGTCCGTACGCATGCAGGTATAGGAACGTGTCGTTGTCGAAGGCTCGGTAGAATCTGAACATAAACATAAACCAGGATAATCAATAAACTCAAGTTAATAAAACATAGATAGAACGCGGGAATCAGATAGTTTTATAGATTGTGAAATGAGCCGCAATAGCTATGAAATAAAATGCATAATAATCGGCTGGCTTTTTGATAAACTTTAATTATTCTAGGGATATTGTCCCGTTCCAAGACTAGTCATGGACAGCGAGACTGGAGGCGCGTCTACAGCCGCGGAGCGGAGCAGGATGTGCCCAGGCTGGCCCAGGCTGGTCCCAGCCGGAGACGGGTGTATTTTGAATACCTACTTAGATTGGGACTTGGGATCAACAGATTATTGCATATTATACGTGTGTCTTAATGATTTTAGTAAAAATAATCATGATTGTTTTAAAAGTTTTATGTACATTTTATGTAGTTGTTCGCGATTTATTTATTTTACTGTAGGTTTAAGCGAGGGTATATTGACTTCATAGCTCCGAGAAACTGTGCGTAAAGATCTCTCGTTGCCTCAACATCGTCTCACTCTCGCGTGACTCACTCAGGCTTCATAATCACGGTCCCGTCGAGGTCCCACATCCACACGCTGACAGCTGGCAGCACGATCCCCAGGACTAGCAGCGACCCCAGCACCGCCTTCCTGCCTCCATGCCGCGTCAGGAAGTACGCTAGCAGCCCTATGCAGAACACTTGGGTGTCCACTGCTATGTACCTAGTGCGGGAAGTTGCTATTGAGGAATTTGTATAGAGGAAAATCAAGAAAAGTAATTTATAGTGTTGCATTTGTATTTACGTTTCGAAATATACATACAGGGTTACAGGTTATTCGACCTATTCCTGCTAGGAGGTTGTAGAGGAGGTTATTTCCGTTGAATCAGACCAAAATGTTCTAGTGCGAAATTCAACCGTTTCTGAGAAAAAAAATATTGAAGTTTTTTTATCAAGAAATAGAGTTTAGTAGGTTAAAAAAATATTTTAAAAAAATCTATCGGTTATAATCAAATTTTTATTTATGTTTTATTAAGAAGACATAACATGCGTTCTTCAACAACACAAAAACTACAAATGTATCTCACCATTAGGAAATACAAGACAGAAACATCATGAGTTTTCAATATTCTTTTTGAATTAGGTCCAAAAGAATGGCATTTAAAAAAAATATGCACATTTGGCGTGCAGATTATTTTAAAAACATGTCCATTCTTTCAGCTTTCTAGAAACGTATGTAAACTTGGAATCGGTTGTAGGGCTTAAGGTAAAAACGCATATCAAATGGTCCAGGTATCGAATTAGGCAAGCATTTGAAAAATTGTTTATGTATGAACATAAACAATGAATTCTCGGAATCGTTCTAGGTACCTGCTAACTATCGAGAATGTCAAGTTAGAATGCTTTTAGTCAGTCATTTCGCACTGTTTGTTTGTAATAATAGGACGCTATTTCACGTGTGCTCTATGTTTGTTCGCAACAGTTGTTTCAATTGTAAATACTAGTTTTTATTTGGTTAGATATTTGTAATTTTCTTTGTTGATAAAGGTTTTTTGCCCAGTTAGGATAATATCATAAAAAGATAAATAAAATTAGCTGAAAAATTTACTTTTTCTTTTTAACTCAATTTACGAAACCTATGAATTTTTTAAAGAAATTATTTGAATGAGCTACTTCTGGATGTACCCTTAGAAACAAGACGAAACATGACGTTTCAACAAGATGGTTGTCCTGCTCATTTTAGAATTACTGTGAGACAGTGGCTAGACAACAATTTCTCGGATCGGTGGATTGGTAGAGGAGGACCCATTCCTTGGCCTGTGAGGAGTCCTGATTTGACTCCAATGGACTTTTACGTCTGGGGTCATATGAAATCTTTGGTCTACGACATCTCTCCTGTACCTTCAATTGAAGAGCTGAGGTAGCGAATTATTAATGCGGCAAACAAAAATTAAAACCACATTAACCAGTAAAGTGGTAAAGAGCGAGTTACGAAAATGAATGCGTGCTTGTGTTCGAAACAGAGGCAGTCATTATTAAACATGAGCTGTAAAAACGAATTTGTTCAATTATTTCATAGTATAAGTTACATTAAGAACTTATTTCGAGGTTTTGGTAAATTATTTAATAGGTATGACGATTTTTCACTTACTTACATAATGATGTTTTATTTCTCTGTAATCTTGTTACTATTTTTACTTTTAATACCTCGATACAAAGCTGGAAGAATGGACATGTTTTTAAAATAGTCTGCACGCCAAATGTATTAGCATATTTTTTTTAAATGCCATTCTTTTGGACCTAATTCAAAAAGAATACTGAAAACTCATGATGTTTCTGTCTTGTATTTCCTAATGGTGAGATACATTTGTAGTTTTTGTGTTGTTGAAGAACGCATGTTATGTCTTCTTAATAAAACATAAATAAAAATTTGATTATAACCGATAGTTTTTTTTTAAATATTTTTTTAACCTACTAAACTCTATTTCTTGATAAAAAACTTCAATTTTTTTTTTCTCAGACTAGAACATTTTGGTCTGATTCAACGGAAATAACCTCCTCCACAACCTCCTAGCAGGAATAGGTCGAATAACCTGTAACCCTTGTTTATTTACATGGCAGAGTACCTAAATCAACTAGACAAACAACGGCTTTTGGAATTTCGGAAAACATCGACGTAAAAACAAACATTGGTTAAGAAGAGTATTTTCTTTGGTCAAGCGACTAAAGTTAAATAACTCCTCAACAGATAACCGGATTAATCTGGAGAGAGAACGAACTGTGTGTGATCCTTGAGGAACCATGAACTGACCACGTGTGCAGGGCGCAGTAATGTCCCCCGTTGACGTAGTTGTTGACGTAGAGCAGGTGCGCCCACCAGTAGCGCCGGCAGTCGCGGGTCACCGCGTCGGCCACCATCATGCGCCAGAGCGGGCCCGAGCCGAGGTGTCGCAGCCAGGTCGCGTGGAACGCGAGCAGGATGGCGTACGCGGGGGTCAGTCTGGAGAGGAAAATACATTATAAGAACAACAAAATTTCTTCTTTCTTTCATTTTTTTCTATAAACAGTCAAAATTAACAATGTAGATTAAGATATATAGATAATTTGGGCTGTTAATAACCTTCCGCTTGGCCCTGCAGTGACGTTATACAAATATACATAATATTCAAGTAAACTTAAATTAATATGCATAGAAAATGTTACTTTCCTTTATATTTGAAAATGTAAACTGTACATGTGTCAAAGATTTTCGAAAATTCGCATGCCATTTGAATGCAGTATTTTTTATTTTCAAAAATAAATGAATGATTTCTTTGAGTAAAATTTTCTATCCACTGTATTAACCTTTTGACCGCCACGCCCCAAACGCATTCTCGTATCCTCTACGCCAAAGCACAAAGTGACCAAAAATACCTACGAAAAAAATGGTGCTGCCAAGAGTCGATAAGATGTATTGTCGATAAACACATGGAGACTTGATTTCGTCGGTTTTTTATGCAATAAACAACTTTTTAAAATCTGGTGTGTTTTATTAACTTTTGAACGCCACCTTAAAATGATAAAATCTAACTCTCCAAGCCATCCAAGTTACAAAAAGAAGGGCTTCAAGGTTATAAGCACTAATTTCAATTTTCGAGTTTTACTTGATACCAATTTACTCTATAATATATAAATTGTTATGCCGCAGTTGCCGGTATTTTGCCTATATAAAACCAGAAATCAGATCGACAACAAATATTTTCAAATAACAACAGCACATCACTATTCACCCACGAGACGTCTTCTGTTGTCATGAATAGCCGACATTGGCGCGGCTGGCACGATGTTTGAAAGCTTGCTTACATCTGAGGTAGTGATGTGGTAGGTTATAGTCGCTGATTATCGATAAGGTAAAGTATATACCTGTCCACTCTTGAAATGTCAACTGTCGTCGTATCTACGTATGTATGTAGGTATGTGTATACGAAGAAGCCTATACCTAAGGTCTCTACTTGCCAAAAAAAACTTGCGAAAAAAATAATTTATTTAGTTAAATAATAACAATAAATATTAATAAACAACACAATATACATCACATTCTTATAATTTAAATATTTTCATTAAGTCTAAACAAGAGATTCTTAAAAATTAGAGAAAAAAATAATAATTATTAGATTATCTTAAAAATATAATATACTTAATATATTATATTTTTAAGATAATCTTAAGTTAGGTATTAGACATGCGCTAAACGTGTCCACGACTGGAGCGGATCTGGTCCGATTCCAGTTGGGTGCGGACTCGTTTCCCGGAGTCGTGTCCGCGGATCCGTTTGGATCCGCTTGCAGTTTCGCTTCCTTCAAGTCCATTAGATCAGTTTGTTCCAGTGGATCCAGCGGATCGGTTAGGATCCGCTTTTAATAACAGTTCCTACATGTCCATTGTATCTGTCTGTTTGTAGGAAACGTTTGTTTCGGTGGATGTAACGAATCGAAAGAATGACTAGTAAAACCATAGCAATTCTTTCCTTAGGGGAAGACATGTTTGTTAGTTTGATCTAATCTGTGAAAAATACTAGCATAAGTTTTTTAAGGTATATAATTATTACTTAATTTTTTTAGAGACTACAGTTGATTTACCTTCATACTAAATACTAGTAAATTATAGTAAAGTATAATTTTACCGTAGTAGTTCTAGTTTGTTGTTTACTCGTAAATGGAACTGGATCTGTCTATCGAACACGTCCGAACCCGAATCAAAGGCCAGATCCACACAGCTCCAATCGCTCGCTGCTACATTCATTCGACTTGGAGCGAGACCGTAGACGCGGCCAACGTATCCGCGGACACGCCACGAACGACAAGCCGGAGCGGATCCACACGACTCCAGGACCGGACTCGACTCCAGGAGCCGTTTGACTCCGGATCTACACACCTCTATTAGGTATATTATACCTAACAATAAAAAAAAAACAGTCAACAAATAAAATGTTACGCAGGGTTAGACTTTCTAATCAAGTTAAGCATCAGAGCTCTTCTGTGCTCATAACATCGGACATACTCGGAATGCACTTGCACGTCACTAAAATTGTCTTCTTACGCTGATGACGTCACTTACAGTCGTGTAGTCCCGACCGTGGCGTACGCTACACTGATAAAGGATGATGAACCAGTGATGTGCTTTGGCGGGGGTTATGAATTTATCGATCATGCTCATGGATCATTTTTATTTCATTGTGCGTTTGCAGAGTTTAAGTTTGGATTTATTATGATATCATAATAGATATTTATTATTTATATCATGAGAATGAACATGATATAAATAATAAATATCTTGTTTAAATGTCAATTGTCTATTTTTATCACCTTCGGTTGGTAGCTGTATACCACACACAACACTAGCGGTCGTCTCCTGCCGACAATGGCGTGCGAATCACGCCCGCTGACGGGATTTTATTTCAATGTTTCATCATCGAAATTTTTATACAACTAGGGGTTTTTCTTATAAACCTTTAGTATAGATGTATAATAACTGAATCAATGTTCCTTTTAGGATAAAAAAACGCAGAACTAAATGTTTAAAGATTGTGTATTTCGTTATTTTCTTGGAGCAGTTTTGGTCGTCTAATGCCGACACTGGCGTAGTAAGCGCGATTTGTTTTGTCGAGTATAGATGACCATGGCGTTCATTGGGTTAAGAGTATTTTCCCTACAGGTGGTTTATAATATTCCACCCAGTACGGTAATTAAGTACCTATGTACTTACCTACTAATGGAAAAATAAATATTACAACATTTCGAACTGTTGTTACCTGATCCACCTGAAGAACCAGACCTTGGGGGCCAGCGCCCAGCTGACCTGGTTCCTCTCGGCGTAGAACTCCAAGTTGTAGACCAGCAGGAACCCTGAGATAACCAGGAATAGCTGGATGATCACCAGCCCGTTGAATAACATCTGATAGTAGGCGTTCTCGTAGAACTGTTCACGTAGAATGAAAAGTTTACTAAGCGCAGGATCATAAGAAACCGAATACTAATTGGTCAAAAAAAAAATAAGCAATCAAAATCTTTTTCTTCTTAGACGTACTATGTTCATGTTAATTGAATAGCATAGAGGTACAACGAATGATAATAATAAAGCCTCACCTCTTCAAAATCTTGAATGTTATCAATGTAACCCATGCTGTTGACCCACATCACGTGGGAGGTCAACATCAGGCATATTGTCAGGACCCTGGAAACATACGGAATTAGGCTAAACACAGCTCAGTATTACAGATAAACTAAACCTTTCTTCAAGATAGGTAGGTAGGTACGTCATGTCATGTCCGACACGATACAGTTGACTAATGCCAATAAGATAAAGTTGTTGATTAGGAGAGGCTAAAGATATAGATTTCTTAGTATTTCAGTGTCCTTTACAGCATCATTCCCGAAGCAAAGTTTAAAGAGCTTTGTCATAATTATATGGTATTTTATCTGTTAATTTATATCTCATAAGAAATCTGGAATAGTTGTTTACCTTGCCCCGTGTAATCCAGACAACCGCTTCATTCTCACTTCCTCGGTCTCCTTAGATGTCAGTCTCCTCCAGTTCTGAATCAATGAAAAGCTCAGCAAAAATTTGTTTCCTAAAAGCAGACCAATGATTTATTACATTTCCGTTCTCCTATAGGTGCGGTTAAGATAATATATTTTTTTAAACCTAAAAACGTGCTCTATATAATTTATATCGTCATAAACCTGTTATTTCAAGTAGATTATGATGTAAAAAATAAATAATATAGAATGTCATTGAAGCTTTTCATATTTTTGTATATTCGGTATTTTTTGTTTCAATTAATGAACTGAACATTTACGACGTTACTATATAAACAACATCGTCACAAAGACTTGCTGGTTCACAAATTTACAAGATAGAATAATTGTTAATCAATCATCGATTCTTCTAATAAGCGAATAATAAATTTAGTCTACGTTAATGAACATAACAGTAACTAAAATGTTGCATTGTAAGCGGGTTCTTTCAGCAGCGCCATCTAGTTCCATGAAACTGTCTCACGGTCACGAATAGAAATGACAAACTTATGTCTCGGTAAGACGAATACATAAAACACTAACCTTTAGTGTCCCGAACCATCCTGCTAGTAACGGCATCGTACAGCGTTCCCACCACATTCACCAGCACAATAGAAACAAAGACGCCCAAAACGATCCAATCTACGATATCTATCTCAATTTGCTGCCCCTTCTTCTCGCAATAGCTGAGCTCCGAAACCTTTGCTTGGATCCCATAAGTGCTATGGATGGAATCGTTGAGGCATCCCTCAAGGATCGCTGTTATACCGTCCGTTGTATGAATGCTGTTGTTTTTTATAAAGCTTTGGCAAGTGCTTGTAACGCAGACTCCGCGCTGCAGGTACGTGTGGTTGTAGTGTTTCAGTGTGGCCGCTGAATATTCCTGTAGGAAGATAAATTGAAATAGTAAGTATCGTTCCTAAGGGTTCATATCCACGATAAAACCAAAAGTTTGGTTGTTCCAGGACCAAGACATACGTGACACATGATACATTTTGTAACACTAATACATAAATAGGTTCTATTTATATTCTAATTAATGTTTACAGACAGCAAGATATGTACCCTAAATATAACCCTCTTGAAAAAGCAGTTTGCTCGCAAGACAGTTGTTAAACATACTATGTACCTCTATGTACCTATATGTATGGTTGAGATGTCGAAAATTTAAGACGCTTTAATATACTGCCATCAGTTATTTATTGTGATGTGAACAATATTGGAACGTACAAGTACCTATGTAGGTATACAGTCATATAACTTGAAATTAGCGGTGGTACAAAGAAGCGACGCCGCACATAGGTAGGTAGATTTTAACGATTTAGGCGGCCAAAAATATTTTTCACTTGAAATGTGTTATGTAAATAATAAATAAAATAAATTCATTTAGATCTAAAACTACTTAGTATTGAATTGGTTAATTGAAACAAAAAACTGTTTTACCTTTCTGAAACTGAAAACATAGCAGTTTTTAGAAACAAAATAATATTTAAAAAGTTCAGCCGGCGCGGCGCGCCGGCTCTGAGGCGGCCTTGTCTTCGGCCTTGCTTTCCTGGGTAGGTAAGTACATACCAGAAGATATCTATCAAATATGAACTAGTATCATGTTGTATGTGTCAGATTTATGGGTGTATACTACCTCAAACTGCTAATTTTCAACTCCGCCGGATGTCCATATCGTCTAAACTACTGAATATTTAACTTTGAAATTGATATTATGGTAAAGTTCAGGACTTAATCTATCGATCATATGTTTCGAAAACACGATTCCATAAAATTTTCTCGATAGAAAAAAATCGCAAAGTTACCTCTAAATTTTTACTAAAACCTAAATTTCTCAATAAATACAGAAGTTCAGATCTTGACAATAAGCGTGGTAATAGAATTAAGTATAGTAAAAATGTTATATGTTTCGGATTTTTCAAATAATGTCCTAATTAATAGATAATAAGCTAAAACTTGATTTTTGGTGATTTTTGGACTTACGTTGCAATGCCCTGTCCCGCTCTTATAAACGCAAAATCATATGTCTAGCCTTTTCGCACAGAGTTGAGGTTGTATACCTCCTTAATGTGTTGTCGTAAGCAATAAAAATCAATGGCTTGTTTTTTCTTTGGTACCTATTTATTGGCAAGGCTTGCCTTTTTTCATTAGTTTTGCTTTACCTCCACGTCGAAATAGATAAATTATTTCCGAGTTCACCGCGTTACGAAGCCAGTTATAAAAAGAAATCTGCCACCATTTGTAACAACATTTAGCTAAAACATGTTCCTAAAAGTTTTTTGACAGCAAAGATTTATAGTTACGAGTAGGTATTTTAAAAGTTTGAATACCTTTCGATATGCATTAATCTTGCCATTCAGTTATTCGCATACCTCCCTACCTAGTTGTGATTGGTTTTTTAGATTCGGGTCACAAGTGCGATGAACTTATCCGTAAAGCTGGTCGAGGACTTAGGTTCAGGTTTGATCCTCATAGCGATCAAAATGGATTATCCGGTATTACAGTTACACCGGTCGTAGAAGTAGTTACACCACCGGGGTTGTTGTGAATATCAGCATTAAGTAGAGAGAGAGAGAGCATTAAGTATTATTTGTTTAACTTTTTTTGCTCTTTCATGTCATACGTGTTGTCATACTACGAAAAGTAGTTCGATCAGGTAGGAGCTAATAGGAGCGCTGCAAGGCGCGATCAGTAGGTATAGGAACGACTCGAAAAAGAAGGAAGTATTCTTAAGATATTACTCACTGCCTCACTCTTATAGACGGACAGACAGACATCAGAGGCTTAGTGAATGAAGAATCCTTAATTTTTCAAGGCTTGGTTTTGATTGAAGACGATTAGAGACATCAAAAATGTAATAAAAGAGTGGTTGAATGATCTAAAATAAATTATGATGAAGTGGAATATGTTGAAATACCACATCGTCATCGTGATAGGCAGATGTTAGAATACCACACCATCATATACATACCTACACCACTTATTTATGAAGTTTTTTTAACATGACATAATTTCGAAAATCTTACACATTTTTCATTTTTATTGGCATGCGTCATAAACACTTAAAATATGTAATTTTATATTAAATACCTATAATACATTGTTTTTCAGCAAAACACAGAAGGGCAGCTTTCATGTGTGTATTGTTAACAATTCCCATTTCGTGTGTGATGAAGCCTACCGACCGAGGTGGGCGAGTTGAGAGACTGACAGAAGCGTGGTGATGCACATCTACTACTTATCTCACAGACCGGTTAGGTTAGTTCATTATGCAGAAAATTTTCGCAGTTTTAAAACAAATAGATGACCACGTGCTAAACAAACGGATTCCCAAATTAACAACACAACCTATCCATGTTATATTATACTCTGAACTTTGAACTACTGTTTTTATACCGTAATAGTAGGTGCTTAACATTGTGGGAATGTTCAATGACTTTTGCATTATGTAATAATTATTTTTGTATAGTACCTACGTACGTACTGGAACATATGTACCTACAGCTGCTAAAGTTATAATATAATAGGCTAACGGTTTCTGTTTTAACAAAAAATATGGAAGATTTATTGAATGCTTAAGCGCCTTTGTAACTACTGGACCTTGCTTGTAAAATATAGATAACCACTGATATAAATATTAAGTATTAAATATGATTCAATAAATAAGAATAATCTAGTTTTAAATTATAAACTAGAATAGAAATAGGTTAACACGGAGTTTAAAAATGGGAAAACTTTAATTATTTGTATAGTTTTAGAGACGGTCTCGGGGTCAAATAGGGAGGAAAGTCCTTTTTTTAAATTATTTTGCTTTTCAGTGTTGCTGGGCAAATCCTGACATTTTCTTCGATGTAATAGGTAAATCAGTAATTCATTTATTGTTGTGAACTTATTTCGCTGGTTTCTGCCACTTGCGTTTTAAACATTTCATCATACATTAATTCAAAATAAATTAACATGTAAATAATCTCGTTATTTTAGAATAAAAGTATGTATTTATCTGTATCTGTGCATACAGTTAAATAATAAAATAAAATATTACTAATCTATACTAATATTATAAAGAAAAAAGATTTGATTGTTTGAATTGACTAGGCTCCGAAACTAATGGACCGAATTGAAAAAAATCTTTCAACATTATTCAGAATCCAAAATTTTCTGTGATGAATATAGTATGTTATGGAATATTTTCAAAAAATTTGCTAAGCTAGGATCCGCACGGGTCTTTAACAAAATTAAATTTTTGTTAAAGACCCGTGCGAAGCCGGGGCGGACCGCTAGTGTCTATACTAATATTATAAAGAGGACAGATTTGATTGTTTGTTTGTTTGTATGTTTGTTTGTTTGTTTGTTTGTTTGTTTGTTTGAATTGAATAGGCTCCGAAACTACTGGACCGAGTTAAAAAATTCTTTCACCATTAGAATCCTTAATTTTCCGTGATGAACATAGGCTATATAATATTTTCAAAAAAGTTAGGGATCCGCATGAAAAATTCAATAATTGAACCGTGGGCTGTATATTCAACCTCATTTTCTATTATGGCGCGTCAGAATAGAAAAAGAGGTTGTATAGCGAGCGCACGGTGCTTGCTTTTTCTCTACGGCCAGTGTCAGTTTTGGAATGTCGAGTCAATGTCAAAAACCCCAATGCTGTTAAAAAAAGTAAAGATCCGTATGAAAATTGTGAAACTCATCGTTTTAGTGTGTATAATTTCTGAAATTTTTGTTTAATACCCGTGCGAAGCCGGGGCGGGCCGCTAGTCTTTATATAAAATAAAAAGATGACATAAATGTTGTCCTACTAGGACTATTTCGTAATATCGTGCGCAAACGCAGGTGACTCATTATCCGAAGGAACGGCCGGCGGCGGCAGACACGACTTACGGCTCAGGCGCGGGACCTACGACATAACGTGCTTTTCGAGGCTCGAGAGTTCCTACTAACTAATTTCTAGCTAATTTGTCCGGTTGCTATTCTTATTTGATTTTTTCTTGCTACAATATTTTTTTATGTACTTATACATTACTAGCGAGCATCTAGCGAGCGACCCGTTCCGACACATATATAAACCATCCTCTTCAACTATTTATAAACTTCAGCTATTTATAACAAGTACGACAAGTGCGAGTGTAACTCGCGCGCCGAGGGTTTTGAATTTTTGTCGTTTAGGTAGGGTACGTACGTATATGACAACCTCTTGGCGCGGTGGGCTTACAACGCAGGAGGTTGAGGTTTGATTCCTGCCTCGGGACTAATATTTGTAGGATCTTCAGATTATTTGTTCGGGTGTTCTAGTCCTTTTCAGTACACAAAAATAAATCATCTAAAGTGATACTTATACTTTATTAACTATAACAGCTATCGTAGTAATACCAATAACATGGGTAAATGATACTATGTGGATTATCTAGGATAGGTACATACCTATCTCTTCTCAAAAATTTTGAGAACAACAGGTTTGGTGCGCTGTGGAACTCCTATTACAGTTACTACAGAGATTAGTGGGTAGGTAAGTGGGTTGGTACCTACAATTTTTTTCGGCTTTTTTCAACCTATTTCACTAAGTATGAAACTTAGACGATTTTCAAAACCTGTTTTGAATTGTCGAAATCCTTACCTTTGATCAGGGTTGGCATGATTAAAACAAATGGTTTTAAAACACATGTTTAAAACAATGTTTAAAACAGTTTGATTTTAAACCGTGTTTTTTATCACACGTTTAAAAACACAGATTAAAACAAGTTTTAAACATTGTATAAAACGATGAGAAAAAAACAAGCTTTAAAACTACTTTTCATTGCGAATGATATTAGGGATGGGCCTAACTTCGGCATTCTTCCGAAATTCGGTTGAAATGCCGAACATTCGGTATAAGAAAAGAGTGAAATAGTTGCACAATTTTGATTTTAAGATTAATAAAACATAAAAAAAATCAAATCTGTCATACTCACTCATACCTGATTAAATAAATAAGCCTTTTACATAATTTAAAATCATAGTAATTTATTTATTAATCAAGTAACTAACTGTCATTATCAGTTTCCTTTTTCGACATTTCAATCTTAAGTTTTAGAATTAAAAAATCAAATTCAATAAGTTCTTATTTAAGCCGTGTGGTGCCGGCATAGAAGCCGTGTGGTGCCGGCATAGAATTTCACCACCCCAACTCTTCCCGTGGGTGTCGTAAGAGGCGACTAAGGGAAACACACCGGGGGGCGGGCAGCAGCGCCTTCTGCAGAACAACTACACCGAACTGCGATCCCCAACCCGCATGCCCAGCGTGGGGATTATGGGCAATAACCCCCAAATAATGATGCCATCTATGGCGCTCATTAGGGGAGGCATTATGTCCAGCAGTGGACTATTATAGGCTGGTGATGATGATGTTGAAGTTCTTATTAAATTAGGAAGTCTTATGATTTGAATCAAATAAACTTTTTGAAAATTCAATATATTAATTACTTATAGGTATATTTTATTGTTGTTTGTTAGTTGTTACCATATAAGTGCAGAATAAAAACCGAACTTCGGCATTTTTGATTTTTACCGAATGTTCGGCCGAAATTCGTATTCGGTTCAAACCACATTCGGCCCATCACAAATTAATAAATATTGGGGGTGCCCCTATTCATAGAATAGAATTTATAGTTTATAGGTATTTCCCCGCCGGTATAGTCCTGCTAGGAAACATTTAGGGTGAATGTAAATCGTTTAGTAGTGATTAGAGATACGCAACATAAAATAAATGTTTATCCATTGATCGTTTTTTGTCAATATTTATTTTACTATAGAAAATTTGAAAAGTCAAAAGATCTAGTCTGGAAATGAAACATTATAGGTCGAATTAATTTAAAATAATGCCCTAAACTAAAAAGGACAAAAAAAAAACAAAAAAAACAAAACAAACACTTGTTTAAAACAATTTGAACTGTTTGTTTTATAAAATTTAAAAAAAACTGTTTTTTTTTCCAACCCTGCCTTTGATTACCTTTGATTTGATATTACTCTCAATGAAATAGCCCCCATTGTATGAAAATTAGTTTTTTGGCCATATTTCAAAAACCATTATTTTTACAGACTTCTCTATATTTTTCCTGTAAAATATAGATCCATATCTACAAACACTTGCTACATATCACGTCGATCGCTCTGCAATCTTCGGGGAAGAGGGGGGGGAACGGTCATTTTTTTGACCTTTTTCAAAATATTTTAAAAAGTATAAAATCTACCAAAATTTCAAAAACTATTTTGAAATCTACAAACGTGTACCTTTCATTTGACACCACTTTTGACTTTGTACGTTCCATTTAAAATTTCGATTTCAAAATTTGTATGGAAAATCTTCATTTTGATTTTTTATTTATTTTCATTTATTTTTCTATAAATATGTGCGGGCGCACAAAATGTATTATTATTTCAAATTTCAAGTCAATAGCTGCAGTAGTTTCTGAGATATTAAGGATTCAAAACACAAAACAGACCCAAAGCGATTTCATAAGGGTTTTGCAACCGATGGCAAAACCCTAAAAACGGCCTCAAAATCCGAAATGTTTTAGAGATCTAAGCATTCCCAGGGGCAGACAGACAGCGGATAGCGACTTGTTCTATACTAGTGGCGGATATTTGTTCAGGGTGTTCTGGTCGTTTTCTATGTATAATAAGAAAAATCTATATATCGCACCTTCGGTAGAACAAGGGCCGAACTACCAAATTTTCGAAAATTGACTTAAGTATGCCAAAGTCCTTTTAAAACGTATTTTTACCCGGAGTAACAAAGACACTCGTTCAGTTCCATCTAATTTCGCCAGAGGGCGACAGTGCCTTTGTCACATTGTAGAGTTTTTTCAAACGTATTGGCGCGACAAAATCCTATTGGTCAGTTGCGGCGCTGCCGGCGCGCTGAGTGATTGTCAGCTGGAGCGTAGAAGTCGTTAAGGTAAATATGCCCTTTTAATTTCAGAGTTTTGGAGGAACAAAGTCTCACTTTCTTTACGTATGCCCATTTCTTAGAAGATAATTTGCTGGTACAAAGTCGTTCGAACAGTTGTGCTTTTGTATAAATTAAAATTTAAATTTAAAGAAATAAACATAATGACAGTAACATGTCAGTATATTTATGAAAATTTGATGTACACTCATAAAAATATCAATAATTTCATTAAAAATAGCGATATACATAATTTAAATACTAGAAATAAGAACAAACTGGCTGTGCCCACTACTAGGCTACGTAAGATTAATGTATCTTTTAAAGGGCAATGTATACGCTTCTACAACAAAACTCCAAGTGAGTTGCAAAAATTATCTATAAATAAATTTAAACGGATTGTCAAAAATATCCTTTGCCAAAAGGCTTACTATAAAATATCAGATTATCTAGACGACAAAAAAGTTTGGGACGAGTTATGCTCCAACTCTAAAACTAACAATCTAACAAGGTAAAGGTTTCTTGTTCGCTTCTTTACTTTACCTTAAAAAGATTGAAGTGAACAATTAATCAAAGTGATCACTTTATTTCCCATTTTATTTCTTATTTAACTTGTATTTTGTGACGTGTCCAAGTGTCCTGTAAGGTCTAAAGGAAATAAAGCACTTTGATTTTGATTTTTGATTTTGTATGTCCAAAATGTAAACAATCTCGCAGTCGTAAAATCAAGTTAATCAGTTAAATTGCCTCGAACATTGTTCCAAAATTTTATGAACAGTATTATAATGGATTATTTTAATTGTGATTCGATGACAAACGTTAATTGCTCAACTAGTTTAATAAATAAGAAACGATTCCATATTTGAATGAGTAGGTACAGTAAGGTACCGTACCTATAGCTTAGATTTTTGAAACTTTTATTCTTAATTTTAATCAAGATGAGAACGATCTCACTTTTCGAATAAATAGGTGCATTATTTAACAGCCGCACTCAAAGATGTTAATGATTGCTTAAACTATTACTAAGTAACGATAAAAAAAACTTAGTGGTAGTTTTAGTAAACATTAACGTCGTTGAGTGCAGCTGTAATTACTGTACCTTGTTTTGATTTTAGAAACTTTTGTTTTGTTAGAATTTTCCACTCAGATACGTTCAACATCAACATCATCACCAGCCTATAATAGTCCACTGCTGGACATAGGCCTCCCCTAATGAGCGCCATAGATGGCATCATTATTTGGGGGTTATTACCCATAATCCCCACGCTGGGCATGCGGGTTGGGGATCGCAGTTCGGTGTAGTTGTTCTGCAGAAGGCGCTGCTGCCCGCCCCCCGCTGTGTTTCCCTTAGTCGCCTCTTACGACACCCACGGGAAGAGTTGGGGTGGTGAAATTCTATGCCGGCACCACACGGCAGATACGTTCAATTGCCATTAAATCTGAGTTAAAATATACTATAGTCTTGTTTTCGTCTCTATATTTTATATAACTTTAATAGTATTGATTCTCTAAATATTTAAGATTGCAAAGACTGTATTAAGTTAAGAACAAAAACTTTAGAATTTAATGTTGTTAACTACTAAGTGTTATTGACTCTGTCGGTTCCTATTAAACCTTTAATGGTAAATAATTTAAAAGTTAAATAATTGCTATTTTTATTGAAAAACATCCCATAAAAATAAAGAGAAATAAGGACATTTTTACTATTTTTTAAGAATGTTGGTGGAACAAAGGCCTAAGTGTGGGTAAGTTTTTATATTTATATGAAAATAATTAAAACTATAAATATTTAAGCATTGTAGAGAGCATGCCATTATTCACAAAACTATAAGGTATATTTCACACTAAGGAAATTACCTCAAACTCAATATAAGAAAAAGATAAATAGTCTCTAAACACAAAAAAATCTTAAAATGTATCTCCTGTAAAATCATAAACATGGCAATTAAGCCCTTGTTCTACCGAAGGTGCGATATGTAATAAATAATATTGTATTATTATTTGAGTATCAGTCATCTAGTACCCATAACACAAGCTCTGCTCAGCTTGGGGCTAGATGATGTTGTGTGGATTGTCTGGCAATATATATTTACTGTAGAGCTCACATGTATGAGGTGCATGAGCTCGTTGACGGGCTCGGCGAAGAGGTCCAGCTTCAGGACGCAGTAGGTCCCGTCGGCCGGCGCCAGGCACAGCCCGTGCTCGTCCAGCGCGTACAGAGCCGGCATTCGGGCGAATTCCGACTCTGCAAATATTACACATTTTAGACATTTTTATAAGTTGGATTTAAAAGTTAGTAAAGTACCTAGTTATTTTTCTCTGTTTGTTTGTTAGCAAAGTTCTAAGAAACTCGTTCGTTTTGTTCATGTATAACTATATCTATACTTAATATTATACAGAGGAAGGAAAGATTTGATTGTTTGTTTGAATTGAATAGGCTCCGAAACTACTGGCCCATTTTGAAAAATGATGAACATAGGCTATATAATATTTCCAAAAAAGTTAGGGATCCGCCTGAATAATTCAATAATTGAACCGTGCGCTGTATATTCTGTTGTCAACCTCTATTTCTATTATGGTTATTGCGCGGCATAATAGAAAAAGAGGTTGAATATATGTATAGCGCACGGTGCTTGCTTTTTCTCTACGGCCAGTGTCAGTTATGGATTGTCGAGTCAATGTCAAAAACCCCAATGCTGTTTAAACTGTGAAACCCATCGTGTTAGTGTGTATAATTTCTGAAATGTTTGTTTAATATCCGTGCGAAGCCGGGGTGGACCGCTCGTGAATAAATAAAATAGTATCTATAAGTAATTATTAATAATTAAAAAAAAAGTGTTGAAAAGAAATTTCCGGACTAAATGTAGCAATTGAGATCGTTCCACTTTACTATTATAATTCAGATTTCTTTAGGCTTACAAAATAAGCACTCAGACAAGGCAAATTTCATACAGATAATTGATATAAAATAAGAAATCATTTGTTATTGATTTCTCTTCACTTCAGTTTTTTGTTAAAATTAAGAGTTCCAACATTAGATTACAGGGATAATTAGGTTTATTACAAGTGATTACGGGTTGTATACTCGTATAAAATAATTGTAGGTAAGTATACCACAATAATAATAGGTACATTATCATATTATTAATACTTTTAGGTACCTACAGGTACCTAGGTGTTTCCCTGTGTAGGAGTATGATAGCACTAACCAATATATTGTTATATATAATTATTTCTTATTTTATTAGTGTGCTGCGGAGTACTTTTAATTATTTTTTGAAATTATGTTCATCGTTTTCTTTGTTTACGTTAAAGTATGTACCTCTTTTTTTAACCGACTTCACTATACGAGCTTTTTCTCATTGTTATTGGATTTTGATGATGGTTTCGCTTTTTTATAGAGAAAAATGCCGATAGAGAACATAAATGCTTTTAACATCATCATCAGCCCATATACGTCTGTCCCACACTTGAACTGTAGCCTCCGCCAAAAGACGACGGTACAAACGTATAGCGTACCTACCTCGATGTAGTAGCCATCGAGTGCCTTCTGGCCAAGGCTCACTCCGTTTCGCATTGCATAATGGAGGGAAATCGAGAGCCTTCACTCCGCGGGGTAGGTAATACATATATAAGATAGGTAAAGGTACTCGTGATTCGTGAATTTACTTCGTATTTCAGTATATCTACTTATTCTACCAAATATTCATAAACAGGTATGCAAATATTGCCATTTTGTCGTTAGGAGATCCTGGTATTCAGATATTGATATTCAAATTAAATATGTACTTATGTTATTATTATTTTCTGAATAGTAATTACAGTTCTGAGTAGAGTAGGTAATTTACTGCCAGATTCCTTCTGCGACTGACCTGAAAAGCTGAGTTTTTCCAAT
Organism: Eupithecia pulchellata; assembly: GCA_963931895.1. Taxonomy (NCBI): domain Eukaryota; kingdom Metazoa; phylum Arthropoda; class Insecta; order Lepidoptera; family Geometridae; genus Eupithecia; species Eupithecia pulchellata. The sequence continues at coordinate 422,786 of OZ007538.1, read as the reverse complement.
TACATCCAGTAATTGGAAAAACTCACCGGTTACTTACCTTATTTAGTTTTGGCGTGGAGTTTATATACCTAACAAACAGCCTATTCGTCTCAGACTGTAAAAAATAATCTCCGCACAAGTCATGTTAGCAGGGCACCGGAGTGCAACGACCCCACAACCAAAAATTAGACATTTGACTTCCCTCTTATGTGCGTTACTTTAATTTTATTCCTTGTGGAATACCATAAAATGTCTCGATAAACAGATCAAGTTTACTTTCAAAGAGTCTAGCTAACAGTTTTCGAGTTAGTAGCATCTATTGTCCGACAGAGTCCGACAGGGTAACTTCACCCAGTGAAGATGTCTGACTAAGCTGTCGGATAATACTACACAAATCCACTGATATATAACCGGTCACACGAGAAAATAATTACTTTTATCACACCGATCACAAGGATTATTTTTTGTTGAATAACATAGTATCAGAAATAAAAGGAAGACCATGAATTTGCCGCGTTGCGATGGACAAAATAATTTAGGTTCGCGTCTTCCGGCTCAGAATACGGCTTGATTTGTTGCATATAGGTACCTACTAATTACTTATCTCTTTATAATTTTATCATGCACTTAAATAGGGAAATGATGCGTACTTCTCAAGTGGGTACATTTATTGGTAATAGGTACCGATAATGTTAATCCCTACGGCAATGTCAGCATTTAATTTTTCTGAACAAACAGATATACCTACTTAACAAATGATGAACAATTTCATATCAAATGTTAAAATTCGCTGTCTTCCTTTTATTTCTGACTTTGTTATGTAACAAAAAATAATCCTTGTGCCTTTCGATCGGTATGATAAAACTACAGGGTAATTATTTTTTCTCGTGTAACGGGTTCGATTCCCGGTTCACCCATGTAACTATTTAAAAATCTATGAATGCAGTTTAAATTGTTTTTTAAATTAAAATAATGTCTTCTTTCAGTAAAATCTTTCATCTACAATTTTTAAGGTACTTCCCTCCATGTGGCATAGCTATAAATAAATAATAAATAAATAAATAACTCTGACAAATTGTTTCCAGACCTTTCTTTCACTTTATAACTCTATGGCTAACCGTGGTTAATTTACAGGGGGAGGGGGTTAATAAGAGTTTTATTCGTTGAGTAGCTTTGGAAAATAGTATGGAATTTTAATTATTGAAAATGCAGTACGTCTAATAATTGAAAAGAATATCCTAATTTCACAGAAAAACAAAATATTTATGTCAAAAACAAAATATTTGTTCCAAGCAAGTGGACGAACCTGAAAACCCTGAAAAATCATTTCCGTTTAAATGCCAATTACAAAAGGTAAAAAGCAACTCCCTTGTTAAATTATTAAATAAGCTATAAATATGTAACTCACCATTGAGATGATAAATAACACCATAGCTCAAACCAAATAACGAGAATAAAACTAAAACACAAATCCGTGCCATTCCGTGCGGCTTTAGTTTGGCTGCTGAGTGATAACTGTTCAGCTTTACGCAGCCGCACCAGCTTTGTGCTTATCCGTGAGACCAGCCACAACCTGCCTTCGATCTACATGTATAATAAATGGGAATCTGTATGACTGTTGGAGCCGGAATATTTATAGAGAACCGGCTCTGTTCCCCGGGGTTCATTTACCGGTGGTATCGTCCGCAGGGCTATTCAGAAACAACGTTAGAGAAAAGAATCGTCATTTGTGTTTGATATTCGCACAAAGTACAAATATTTTTGAAGTTTCATTTTTTGCGTTCTACAAGTACCTAATGCGGAAATGTATTATCCCGTACAACGTAAAATATTTGTATAAATTCATGTTATAATTAACAATTATAGGTACCAAACATAGGTTCATAGAAAATGGTTACGATTTGTGTCAAACTACTTTTCTCGATGTTTTCTGGCTGACTTCTTTCTTCCAGATTCAGTCGATGCGTCGGAAACGGTGTTTCTGAGTGTGTCGTGTTTGAGGTGTTTTAAATGGGTGGGACTACATTATTTGAGTAGTGCTTCTTTCACGTTGTCCTCTCTCCTTAGGACATAGGATTATTTATATGGGAAGATAAAATAATAAATAACGACCTGCATTTAAGTAGTCTGTCTCATTTAATATAATCGTAGATACATTTCAAGTTGTGGGAGCGCGTTGATGTCTTTTGTATCAGCAAAAGTTCCACATTTGAAAATGTTAGGCGCCTATTGAAAATATGGTTGATAAAGTTAATTTTTTTCATGCCGAACCCTTACTTTTTTGAAAATATTCTATAGCCTATGTCCATCAGGGAACGTTTAGGATTCTAATGGTGAAATTTTTTAAATCGGCCCAGTAGTTTCGGAGCCTATTCAATTCAAACAAACAAACAATGAAATCTTTCTAATATTAGTATAGATATATAGATATTATAAAGAAGTCAGCGGTCCATTATAATATCATTCTTATTAAATAACCCAAAGCATAATGTATCGCATTCTGATCTTTATTAAATAATTATTATGCGTTTAAACAATTGACAATCGTCAAAGTCAAGTCAAACTACTAGTTCATTTTCAAAAGCTCTAATATGATTTTAATTATGTACCTTGTAAACTAGTTCGCATTGCTAAGTATGTGTATGTGTATAGTATCTATGGAAATCCGATAACTATTTAAATTCTTCCAAATAGTTATCGGATTTCCAGAAAGGAATGAAGGAATTTTGTTAGGGCCTGTATGTAGATAGACCAATCTCATCCATACGAGTAGGTATATCTTATGTCAGCAGCTTGCATATCTGATGCACAATCTTGTTATTGTCGAACACATGTTAAATGCTGACGTACGAGCGAAGCTTGTCGTTTCCGGCTTCAGGAAGGAGATTTCAATTATACATCGTTTTCTGAATACCCGCAGCCAGTCTCCTGCCATTTGTTCAGCATCCCATGAAAGCTGCTTTATTTAATTAGTCTTTGCAAACTTGAAAGCCTGTTCAGTTCAATGTTAACCCAAAGAGTAGATAGCAGCTATATAATGTTTGGATTAACATTGAACGATGTCTAAAAACTGGCTAACATTGAACGATTCATAGTCTTCACTGAGATAGTCTACAAGCATTTTATCTTTACCTACTGTGAATACTTTATTTAAGACTTTATTATATGAGCAAGATGCAAGCAGATGGTTAACTTTTACCGAGGTACCTTGCTTCATGCAGTGACAATAGTAATGTCATGAAAAAATAATGGTTGTTCTTGGTATTTGAAAATGTCTTACAGCACCATGAAGTGCATACTTTTTCCCCTTCACTTTTCATCATCATCACCATCATCAGCCTTTACTAGTCCACAGCTGGACATAGGCCTCCCCTAATGAGCGCCACAGCGCCCTGTCTTCAGCTTGTCACATGTTTAATTGCATTAAATTCTTTTTTCGTCTAATGTACCTAGCTCTTTTCTTTTTCAGCTTACTCCGCGGCATGTTTTCTATATCTAAATTACAAATCAACCGGAAGGAAACTTAAAATTCAAGTATTGTAATTCGCCAAAAACACCATCTTGTACACATGTCCAGAGTCCAAAGTACAAAACTTTTTTGAGGATCAATGTACAATTGCACAAATAATTTTCATTCATGTCTGTCCGTCTATCTGTGTGTTTCTTAAACGCGCGTCACGCTGAAACTATTAAATGAATAGGAAGGAAACTTGGGACGATTGGTGTTCTTACCACGAGGAAGGACATGGTATGTTTTATCCTGGAATTCAGTAATGTTCCCGTGGGAGAGGGATGAACGTAAAGTTGCTTTAACCGCTTTAATCCTTAAACTGCTGAACGTATTCGAATGAAAATTGGCACGATTTGAGTTAATACTACGAGGAAGGTTACGTCTAATCATACATATTATTTTATTTTATGTTTTATATTTACACCGCAGGTCCGGCCACACTAATGCCTATAATCTTCTAGAGTTGATAGATAATATTTTTTTCTAAATGGCGTGACATTTTGATTTTTTACCACGAAACCGAGTCAAAGTAACAAACTAACAATTCCATAGTTTTGTAATCACTCGAGACATGAAGTTCAAATCCTTCCGTTCTCGTATTCTATCCCACCAAGAACCTTACGGAAAGACTTAAAATGTGTGTTGTATATCCTACTAAGTACCTCTCTATGATCTATTTTTATCTTTAACTTTTTAACCACCTTAGTGTAATTAATTACACTCCTACTACCTATTACCTAAGCAATATTTAAGTATGGTCCATGCAATCTTTATTAAAATTTATTCAATAGTCACGGATAATCTGGATATCAAAGACGCGGTCCGCCCCGGCTTCGCACGTGTAAGTATTTAACAAAAATTGAATTTATTTTGCGGAACCCTAATTTCCTTCTTTGAAAATATTCTATAGCCTATGTTCATCAGGTAAATATAGGATTCTTTCTGATGGTGAAAGAATTTTTCAAATCGGTCCAGTAGTTTCGGAGCCTATTCAATTCAAACAAACAATCAAATCTTACCTCTTTATAATATTAGTATAGAATACATAAACAAGTTAGGATCAAATATGATGACAATGAACTACACTCGAGAGCAATGAATCCGGGTCACTCAAAGAATCCAAAAAATTTCCGAAAGTAAGAATGCTAGGTTAATGCAATAAATTGTATTTAATAGACAATTTAATACTCCTTAAATGAAAGTATTAAAACTTCTTAGTTATTGTAAAGTTATATCATAAAAAAATCAAATTTGAAAAGGGAACACTGTCGAAGATGGAACTACGAAATTACAGGATTTGTTTTTGCTTTTGTTTGTAATCTGTCATTTATGTTGGTACATAAACCAGGTTGATAGTGCTCAATATTCATTATTCAAGCTGAAATCATGTCGCTTACACTTGAAGAATGCACCAGAATACTTACATTGGTGGAAACCGGCCGGAGTCAGCGCGATACAGCCAGGACTGTCGGCGTGTCGCTGTCAACAGTACAAAGAGTTCTCCGACGTTACGAAGAAACTGGTTCTAACCTACGCAGACCAGGAACGGGCAGAACTAGGTGTACCACAGCACGAGAAGACCGATACTTGGTGAACACCATGCTTCGAAATCGCTTTCTCACAGGAACTGAACTCACAAATCAGTTTCGACGCCTCGGAGGAAGTAACCCAAGTGAATGGACAGTAAGACGTCGGCTTGCTGAATCTAACTTAAAACCCCTTAGACCTGCAAACGGCCCTAAACTGGAGCGTGGCCATCGTATTTCAAGACTAAGATATGCCCAGAACCACGTAAATTGGAGTATTGAAGATTGGTCGAAAGTTATGTTCTCCGACGAATCAAAATTTATGCTCTACAAGCACGATGGAAGACACAGAGTGTATAGAAGACCAGGGGAAAGATTCAAGCAAGCATGCATCGAAGAAAAAGTAGCCTACGGTGGTGGGTCTGTACTTGTGTGGGCCGGAATTTCCTCTGAAAGTCGCACAGAGCTGGTGATCATAGAAAACGGCTCCTTAACTAGCGTAAGATATGTATGTGGAAGAAATCCTCAACGAACACGTTGGTCCATTTATGGTCAATTTGGGTGAGGATGCTATATTTATGCATGACAATGCCCGACCTCATACAGGTAGGATTGTGAATGACTACCTTCAAGAGATGAACATTACTTGTATGGAGTGGCCAGCGCGCAGCCCGGATATCAACCCGATCGAGCATGCTTGGGACGAGCTAGGGAGATGCGTAAAACAACGAAACCCTCCCCCAATCACGCTTCCTGAGCTCAAAATTGCTCTCACAGAGGAATGGGAGAATATTCCCCAAAATCGTATAAGGATGATAAGGTGTACAGCATGCCAAACCGCGTAAACGCAGTAATGGAAGCACGAGGAGGTAATACGAAGTATTGAAATTCAAGAAAATCGTCATAAAGTTCAAAAATTTCATGTTTCCTATTTTTGTTTTAAGGAGAGATCAGCAGTTTTTTTTTCTTTATGTAATTTTGTGTAAATAAAATGTATGGTGACTCATATTTTTTTAACTTTCATTTAAGGAGTATTAAATTGTCTATTAAATACAATTTATTGCATTAACCTAGCATTCTTACTTTCCGAGATTTTTTGGATTCTTTGAGTGACCCGGATTCATTGCTCTCGAGTTTGTGTTTATCAAAACAATTCTAGGTACTGAATAAGAGTTCCTATACAATTGATGAAGCTTTGGCTGGATTTCGATAAAAATATTTCAAAATTCTCAGTGAATGTCCTATATACCTACCTAATCATTATCGATAAACATTAGAGAGCACAAGTCGCCTTGCGATCGCAATATCTATCTATACTAATATTATAAAGAGGAAAGATTTGATTGTTTGTATGTTTGTTTGTTTGTTTGTTTGTTTGTTTGTTTGTTTGTTTGAATTGAATAGGCTCCGAAACTACTGGACCGAGTCAAAAAATTCTTTCACCATTAGAATCCTTAATTTTCCGTGATGAACATAGGCTATATAATATTTTCAAAAAAGTTAGGGATCCGCATGAACAATTCAATAATTGAACCGTGGGCTGTATGTATATTCAACCTCTTTTTCTATGATGGCGCGTCAGAATAGAAAAAGAGGTTGTATAGCGCACGGTGCTTGCTTTTTCTCTACGGCCAGTGTCAGTTTTTGAATGTCGAGTCAATGTCAAAAAACCCAATGCTGTTAAAAAAAGTAAAGATCCGTATGAAAACTGTGAAACCCATCGTTTTAGTGTGTATAATTTCTGAAATTTTTGTTTAATACCCGTGCGAAGCCGGGGCGGGCCGCTAGTTTTTATATAAATTGGTAATAATATAGGTAGGTACACAGATTTGCCATAATAAATGTCACAAAAATCAGTAAGAAGCTATTTTTACACCCACTTAGGCCCGTATGTATAGGGGGGGTTTGGGGGATCACCCCCCACCCAAATGATGAACATTATTAATAAAAAATTTCACTCGGATGCTTACGTGTCACGCTCACGCAGCATTTGAAATGGTTATTTTTTATTTTCCTCCGAATTCGTCTCCTCTTCACAACAGCGCGCGCCGCCGCGCCCCGCCATACTCTTCTTAACCTAATGCTAACGACCGAAAATGGAACAAAAAAAATTGCGGTTGTATTAAATACGTAGGTAGTCTTCTAAGCTTTTTACCAGCCTTCCGAAAATGTCACAATTTCTAAACCATACCGTTGTTGTCCTAACTGGGTATGTTATGTACGCTAGGTGCTCATGACAAGAGGCCTATGTCCACCTGTGGACTAACACGGGCTGATGATGATGATGATATCTGATTTGCCACTTTTCTGCCAGTTTTTTCAGTTCATGAAAATGTCATATTCATGGAATGGAGGCGATGCGATTTACAATATGAGCCCTAAATTTCGAAAAATACCTAAGGCGATGATTTGCACGTAATTATAAAATGCCGATATTTTATCTTGTATCGAAAGGAAGAAGGAATCCGTTAATTAAATATAGCAGAAGTGTATTTCGCGAATTTTTATTTGTGCCAAAACCTACGAGGTATGTTAGGTTGTGAAATTATGGATTCAAAAGAAATAAGATGTAGAGGACAGGATGAGAATTGATGAACCGAAAACGGGAAGTTTTATGTAAAGCTCCCGTACCTATACCTGTAAGGTCTAAAGGAAATAAAGCACTTTGATTTTAAATTAAACAAGAGGGTGCTATTCATTCGATAATCATATTATAGAAATGGTTTCACAGCTTTTTTCGATTGCTAATAATGCGTCAAAAACCAACTAGGTATATATACCTACCATAAGTACAACACAAAGATTAGGTATTTTTTAAAGGATAGTTTAATTTAACTTTCTGCATTTGTAACGAGCGCTCTCCTCTCTCTGTCTCTCTCTCATAGGTTTTGATGATGCAAAAATCTTAATACTCAAAGCAAAAATCATAAGCTAACCGGCTACCGCTTGGGGCCTCTGGGGTTAACGAAAGAAATGAAGGAGAATCTTAACGTGGACGGAAGAAATTATACTCATAGTGTGAAATCATGACATTGACATCTTAGTGTGACTTGGCTGGCAACATTTTTCTAACCTAACAATCGCGACCGGCTGTGTTGATTGGATTTTCGTTTACAAACATTCTACTCAATTTGAAATAAGCTGTCGCAAATCTTGTATTGTGTTTGTTGCATGCATCATATAACAGAAACCTTATCATCATGACGACGAACCCTAGAAAAGGGACGGATGTGGTCCCTCTGGAAGAGAGCGACCAACTTACTATTCGGCCTTTGTAAGTTTTCCACTTCGATATTTTTACAAATAAATAAATTCTAGACAGTTTTATTAGATTATTCTAGACAGATATTCAGAATCCGAAAGAGAGAAAAGCTCGTATAAATTGGTTCATTTACTAAGCATACCCAAGCAGCTGTTGATTTATTTTATTTATTTAGTTTGCCCTTATACTCAAAAACTCCCTGTTGTGGGATGGTAACGTAACGTAAACAAACACATAATCTATCAAACACAGTTATGTATAATAAATATGATGTTTTCAGAGGAGCTGGCCAAGAGGTAGGCAGGTCGTGCATCATGCTCGAGTTCAAAGGAAAAAAGATAATGGTAAGTTTCTATTTCTCTTTAAGTTTACTGTCATGCAAGAGCAACTATGGCTTGGAACCTTACCATGGTACTTTTATTTTGCAGTTAGACTGTGGCATCCATCCTGGACTGTCAGGCATGGATGCCTTACCATTTGTGGATCTAATTGAGGCTGATGAAGTAGACTTACTTCTCATTTCACAGTAAGTATCATCATTATAAGATCAGAACCAGATGTTCAGGTCAAAAGGAATTGATAGTATTAATTATTACTATATCTTTTACAGTTTCCACCTGGACCACAGCGGAGCCCTGCCCTGGTTCCTGACTAAGACCTCGTTCAAAGGCCGAGTGTTCATGACGCACGCCACTAAGGCCATCTACAGGTGGCTGGTATCAGATTACATTAAAGTTAGGTAAGTCAGATATTTTCTCAGCTATGCACTTATCTTGAGACCATCTTGGCAATAATAGCTATTCATCTAACTTAATTAAATTAACTATTGCATAGTTTAGCAAGCAGAAAGCCAACATAATTTGAAATGTATGATGCTCCTGTAAAGAAGCTAAATAACGAAAATAACATAGAATTTAGTTATCTACTTACTTTTATTGTTAATTGTGCCTACCTGAGTCAGCACTCTTACACCTTTCTTTTCTTTTGCATTTCCCGTCTAATTATTTTGTTATTTCAGCAACATTTCCACAGAGCAGATGCTCTACACAGAATCAGACCTGGAAGGGTCCATGGACCGCATAGAGACAATAAACTTCCATGAAGAGAAGGATGTGCGAGGCGTGCGCTTTTGGGCCTACAACGCAGGGCATGTGCTGGGGGCCGCCATGTTTATGATTGAAATAGCTGGTGTTAAGGTAGGGCACAATTCACTAAGTGTTCCTTGTGAGCTCATGGTATTAAATAAATTGAATTGAATTTGTTGAGGTATTAGAAGATTCAGTGTTTGTACAAACCTTTGTGAAGTCGCTGTCAAAATACTGCTCTGGATAAATAAATAAATAATTTTGGACTACTCACAAACATTATAATCATATATGTTGTAAGAACACCAACGTTTAAACCGCTTACATTCATAATGAATTCGTCAAAGTACGATAGTTTTTATAGTAAAACGATGTGCGTCAGTTTGCCTTGTTGATTAAATTAAATACAAATACAATATTTTGTTCTTTCGGGACTCTCTTCGGGAGTATCTCTTTTTGATTAGTAATTAACGGGTATTTATCGCGTTTCTTCTTCCTCCTTTCTTCTTCTTCTTTTCTCGACGTTTCAACAGGTTTGCACTCTGTCGTGGTCACGAGATGACTGGAGTATTGGAGCTGCCGCCGCCTTTTATATACTAGCGTTACTCACACGTACACACACTCGGACGACACACTACACTAACAGTGTCCGTGACGCGCTGAGAAGCCGGTCTGCGACGAGTGCACTTAGCTAACACTGGATTCCATGAGGCAGAGAGTCTGAAACCGTCTTCACGATTGAAATTAGGATATTTCTTAATTTCAATCGCTTCCCGAACCATTCTCTTGTAATAATGCCTTTCATTACAGATGACTTGCGGTTTGTGTAATTCAATCCAGTGATTGGGTCCTGAGTCTACTATGTGCTCAGCTATTGCCGACTTGATTACTTGTCGATTTTTGACCGCTGCTATATGTTCCTTAACACGTTCCGCTACCGTGCGTTTAGTCTGGCCGATGTAGGCACGACCGCAGCTGCAATCGATCTTGTAGACTCCAGGAACTTGCAAGGGTACTACATCTTTCGGTGTTCGTAATGTCTTCGCCATCTTAGTAAGTGGAGTGTAAACCGACTTGATTGAAAACTTTTTAAGAAGGTTTCCAATTTTGTCCGTCACCCCTTTCACATAAGGCAAAAACACCGGCTGTCTGGTCACTTCAACATGTTTTTCTTTGCGCCTATGATTGGGTTGCCATCTGATACTAGTCTTGTAGCCATTTCGTTTCAGAACCTCCTGAACATGTTCTAATTCACTTGTTAAGTGTTCAGGGTCACATAGGTCATGAGCTCTGTTTACTAGAGAAGATACTACTGACTCCAGATGTGACGGATGGTGGTGTGACGCAGCGTTAAGATATCTGTCCGTGTGTGTTGGTTTTCTGTACACAGTGTGTCCTAAGGTCCCGTCGGATTTCACCGTCACTTTTAAGTCGAGGAAGGCCAACGATCTGTTCTCCTCTATTTCGTGCGTAAACCTGATCTTAGGGTGTAAGGAGTTCAGATACTCTGTCAGCTCAGCCACTTCCTGGTTGTTTCCGGTCATTATACAGAACACATCGTCGACGTATCTCTTCCACAATTTTATACCAAAAGCTGCTAGATCTATCTTTGATTCAAAATGTTCCATCCAGATATTGGCAAGTACAGGTGCTACAGGACTACCCATTGCTACACCGTCTATCTGAAGGTAATGTTGCCCCTGGTACAAAAAGAAATTGCCATCGAGACAGTTCTTTAAAAGTAATAGGTGTTGTTCAGGAAGGTCATCCTCACTTAATCTCTGTCTAACAACATCTAGACAATCAGCAAGTGGAACATTAGTGAACAGAGATTCAACATCAAAGCTCACCAATAAATCACCAGGTTCCAACGTTATGTCACGGATGATGCTTACAAAATGGCGCGAATCCTTCACAAAGGACGACGTCTTTCCCGTAAGTGGCTGAAGAACCCCAGCTACGAATTTGGCTAGATTATAAGTCGGTGAGTCTATTTGACTTACTATTGGTCGTAGTGGTACTTCTTCTTTATGTATCTTGGGCAGGCCATATAGCTTTGGTGACTGCACAATGGCTGGTCTGTATAGACGTTCGAAGACATCCTCAGTGAAAAGGTCCTTATGTTCGTGTATAAGTGCTCGTACCCGTTTGGTCACTCTTGCCGTGGGATTGTAGGTAACTGGCTTATATACCTTCTTGTCACTTAGCAATTTCCGTATTTTAGCGTCATAATCTTGAGTGTTCATAAGTACGGTGGCGTTTCCTTTATCAGCTTTAAGTACCAGTATCTCAGGGTTTTTTCTGAGATTTTCAAGAGCTTGACGCTCACCCGCAGTTATGTTGGGTTTCGGGAGTCGACATTTTCGCAATATAATTGAAACATCTTGTCTCAGCGTTTCCGCGTCATTTGTAGGTATTTTATTGCGAACAATAGTCTCCTCGACACTGCTGACAATATCCTCATACGGAATGCGTTTTGGCGTAAGAGCAAAATTAAGACCTTTTTCAAGAATGTTTATTGTGTCGTCATCAAGTTGAGTATCAGTTAAATTAATAACAGTTTTAGGAAATTGTGTCGGCGACTGTACCTTATTATTCTGTACTTTTTTACAACGAGCTACCAATCGTTCAAACTTCTTTTCATGCCGCTCGGTACAGAGATCATAGGTCCGCTGTGCTTGATTGTACGTTATTCGATCACACAATTCAAAATCACTGACAGACAACACTACACTGCATTCCATATGTAGGTCATACAGGTTACATTGCACTTGTTGTAGGTAGCGCTGATCATTTCTGATCATTTGCTTGAGTAGGCGGGCACTCGCTTTCCACAGAATTTTATCGGAATGTTCAATGTCACTACGCGGTTTAATACGACAACACGTAGGTATCAGGTCCCAATCGCGACATTTTGTTAAAAATGTTAGCGATGTTTTGAGACGCGCACTTTTATTCCGTAAAAATTCTAGCTGTTTCACTTTGTTTACCATTTCCGGCCCGTACCGGGTAGCAATTAATGTTTTGAAACTTACGCGATCTGAACACATAATGATTAGTAATTAACGGGTATTTATCGCGTTTCTTCTTCCTCCTTTCTTCTTCTTCTTTTCTCGACGTTTCAACAGGTTTGCACTCTGTCGTGGTCACAGAGTGCAAACCTGTTGAAACGTCGAGAAAAGAAGAAGAAGAAAGGAGGAAGAAGAAACGCGATAAATACCCGTTAATTACTAATCATTATGTGTTCAGATCGCGTAAGTTTCAAAACATTAATTATCTCTTTTTGTATTGATTTTCTTTTATTTTTGTTAAACTTTGCAGGTACTCTACACTGGAGATTTCTCAAGACAAGAAGACCGGCACTTGATGGCAGCTGAAATACCCACTGTTAATCCTGATGTACTCATCACAGTAAGTTCAAGTTGGTTTTCCACGTAATGTCTGTGTGACAAGTGCTCAGTATGCCTATAAATTTGTTCTAAATCATATAATGAGCATTTTGAACTTTTTTAATCTTATCATTCTAATGATAAAATTGGATAAGTTAATCCTTTTCTCATAAGAGTCATAAGAGAGGAGTTTCTTTAACTTCAAACATAGTTAATTTATTCATTACAACTTGCTTGTTGTTTAAATTTGAAAACTTTGTTAATTTCATACTTGAATATCTATTTTATCCTATAAACAATAAATTATTATAGCATTTTCGACAATTAACCTATTCTCTCTTCAGGAGTCCACATATGGCACGCACATCCACGAAAAGCGCGAGGAAAGGGAGAGTCGCTTCACAGGGCTCGTGTCAGAGATCGTGCAGCGCGGCGGGCGCTGCCTGATCCCCGTGTTCGCGCTGGGCCGGGCGCAGGAGCTACTACTCATCCTAGGTAAGTCGGAATTAGACAGAGGCTGGCCTACGCCTTTGCTCGCCTTGGAGTCGACATTCCGTAGTGTATCTAGGCTCTCCCTTAACCAAATTCTATTAAAGCATCTGGTTGAATGACCCAAGAGCCGTTGAGCATCTGACGCAGCGGATTAGCATTGTCATACAGCTGGGCAATGTGGCCAATATAAAATACTCTCACTTGTCAGTGTTCAGCAGCAGACGTTTCAATGAAACAAATAAAAATAATGGTGTTTCAGACGAATACTGGTCCCTACACCCGGAGCTGCAGGACATCCCCATCTACTACGCGTCTTCCCTCGCCAAGAAGTGCATGGCGGTCTACCAGACCTACGTGAACGCAATGAACGACCGCATCCGGCGACAGATCGCCATCAACAACCCCTTCGTGTTCCGACATATTTCCAACCTGAAGGTATGTGATATTATGCGTTAGGTATATATTACTCTATGAAGTGAAGTTAGGTATGTAAATAAGTTTCAGAGAGGATAGTGATGATCATAGCTTGAATAACTTAAATATAAACCTCTACGATGAAATGAGTTCAATCGTTGATCCTGCTAACTTACCCTCGACAGATCTAGTAAAAGTGCTATCATATTTATATTAACACTAGTATAATATTATATAGCCTATGTTCATTACGGAAAATTTAGGATTCTAATGGTGAAAGAATTTTTCAAATTGGTCCAGTAGTTTCGGAGCCTATTCAATTCAAACAAACAAACAAACTAACAAACAAACAATCAAATCTTTCCTCTTTATAATATTAATATAGATATAGATTATCATTGTTTAAAGTTTCATGTAAAAAACATAACAAACACAAGCAAAGTATGTAATAAAATAATTTATTCAACTATAGCATTCTCTTCTCCAATCGCAAACACATCCAGCTCTGGCTTCACCTTATCATACAAATGCGGGAACGCACCGTCAGCTTTATACTTCTTCCTCACCACCTCATACAAACTCAGATCGAACATTTCTTCGAACTCAGCCCTAGTCATGAAGATATCTGCGTAGAGGAACGAGTAACCTCCTACTTGTCTTGTAAACTCCTCCATTGCCCTCATAGCTGCCACAGGGTTGTAGGGCTTCTTGTCTTTGACCCTACCAGGCACACCGTACACTCCCAGATCATTGAACATCGCGTAGTTAGTCCCTGGTACTAGATATTTAGCGTCAGGTCGTGGCAGTTGACCAGAGGTCGGTCCGTGGTCGATTATCTTGCACGGATAGACGAGGAGAGGAAACTTCTCGAACAGCTTGCTTGCTATCTCTATTTGTTTTTCTAACTCCTTGATCGGTAGTACTATATCTTGGAACACTTGTTTGGTGAACGTGTAAGCTCGGACGCCTGGTGTGGTTGTGAACTTTAAGAACGCCGGTTTAGGGGGTAGAAGCCATCCGAATAGGTACCGGAATAGTTTGTCATTTCCAAATGACAGCATGTCTTCTACCACCCAGAATATAGCTCTGTTATGTCTCAACAGATAGTCTCTCAGTGGGATGAGTTCTACTGATTCACCTTTGGTTAGGAATGTTTCCACGTGTTTGTAGAACCACGGTTTGTACCAGCTAGAGCAGCGATTCACTGTGATATTCGGATCGTAATCTGCGTAATCGCCAGTCATGATAACAGCTTCATCCTTAGAGTAAATAGTTCCCTCGATATAATCAGGGAATTCCTTCGGCTTCTCTTCATAGGTTCCTGATAATTCCCTGATCATGTTACAGTAGTTCTCCTGCCCCCTGATGGGTATGTATTTGATTTTGATGTAGGGTTTTATTTTAACGATCTTCAAAGTCAAAGCGACCAGGAACCCTAAGCTGCCGTGGCACCAGGGTAAAGCCTTGAAGAGATCAGCGTGCTCGTTGGTCGCCGTGGCCGTTACCAAGCTGCCGTCGCCGAGAACGACTTCGTAGCTTGTGATCGTTTCGTGGTAGAGGCCTGCCTTGTGGGAGTGGGTCGACATGCCTGTTCCGAACGCTAGGCCTGAAACAAACAAACAAGTATGTTTTATTAAAACGCCCACATGTTACATTTCGGACCTAGATTAACGGTTTGAGGCTTTGGTGCAGATCGGTCTTGGGTGAGGAATTGGATTTTGTTCCTAATGCTTTTTGACTCTCTAGTATGTGTGTGATGTGATGTGTGTGTGTGTGTGTGTGTATGTGTATGTGTGGCTGGGTGTGTGTGTATCTGGAACCGCACTCACCCTGAAGAAGATCCACGTTAAGGGATGAAAGGTTGATGTCCTACTACCACGTTCGTATTTAACCCGCTTACATTACAAATACAAATACAAAATTAAGAAGTCTCGTGTGTGTGTGTGTGTCTGTGCCATAAATTATAAAACAAGATACACCCTCACCTCCCAAAGTAGCATCAGTCAGCTCGATACAAACAGCCAGCGAATACCCCTTCGGTATGAGAAACTCCGTGATATCTCCAATCGTACACATCGGCTCGACCCTGACAGTCATCGCCTCTTCATTGAGCTCCAGGATGTCGTAGAGAGGTATCGGCACTCTGTGGTGGAGGTGCTTCTGGAAGAAGGTCGTGGAAAGGGAGAGCCAGTTGGGGCGGGAGGTGCAGAGCAGGCGGCGCTCGGAGGCGGGGAGCTTGTTCCATTGTTGCACCTGGAAACATTTCAAGTTCCTGTCCTATTAACCTTTCGTAACAAAGCTTTTAACACAAACCGGTTGCAGTACATTTTGTATGGCCCGCGATGAAAATACTCGTGTAAGATCCTTCAAATTCAAATTTGTTTATTTCATAAAAGTACATAAGACAAGGCGCTATGGCGCTTTAGAGGCCTTTGCCCAGCAGTGGACTAACATGGGCTGATGATGATGATCATGACAAAAGTACATAACACTTATTTAGGGCTCTCATTACCAATATAAGCTATTTTGAAAATAACGATCACAGACTTATTTATGACTGCTCGCTCCCACAACGCGTCCAACAGAGACGGAGGCGGATTGTTATTGTACAAGCCGCCTTTTATCAGAACTTCATTGTAACCGCGGCCATTCTGTCAGTCTCGGATGATCTGAACCAACCGTCTTGGATAATACTGCTGTACACAGACATTCAGCTTCGTAACCACAGCCATTGTGTCAGATTCTCGGATGAGCTGATCCACCTTTCTTGGATGAGAATGGTGTGTACCACAGACATTGAGTATGTTCCTTTACCCTGGCTTGTATGTCTCTAACGGCCCGAGCATGGTCCCGCGGGCGCAGCGCCCGGGCCGCCGCGCGCGCCCGCAGCGCGACGCTGAACAGGAGGCTGGCCGGCAGACAGAACAGCGCCACCACGAGCGAGCGGTGATCCTCCAGCCAGCGGACGATCCTCTCTTTTATTGACATTGCTGGGGGAAAATATTTATCTATACTAATATTATAAAGAGGAAAGATTTGATTGTTTGTTGGAATTGAATAGACTCCCGAAACTACTGGACCAATTTGAAAAATTCTTTCACCATTAAAATCATGAAATTTGACTTGTCTAAGTGCTTATTTTGTAAACCTAAAGAAATAAATTTGTTGAATCTGAGTCTGAATCTGAATCCTAAATTTTCTGTGATAAACATAGGCTATAGAATATTTTCAAAAAAGTTAGGGCTCCGTATGAAAAATGCAATTTTTGTTAAATTTCCGTGCGAAGCCGGGCGGACAGCTAGTTTATTATACTTTAATTTCGAACAACATAGGCTCACTAGTGCAAATTAAAAAGCATACTGATACTCTCAGTTTCGTTTATGTGATAAATTACTATTTTTAAGGTAAAATCTAGTCTAGTGCCCGCTTTTTTACCGCAAAATACAATGTATCTCTTATAAATTATTGTAGGTACTCGCGCAGTCGTGAAACCGTACGAGATACAACTGTTAGTATATTTTTGTCTGGATTCTTTCTTTAGTTTGTGACATTTTGTAATATTTAATTCATATTTACCCAATAAAATTTTGATAAAAATTAATATCAGACAGATTCACCCGAATTACTTGCACAATAACTGTACACTACCACACTGGCACTGTACACACGCCGACTACTGATCAGGTGTTTGTAGATCACTAGATACAACTATCTTATCAAAACATTCCTTCGCAAACTCGGTTAGAAAAACCACACTAAATTTCTGATTTTATTTAATGTTTAAAATATCCCGAACGAGCTCTTGTGTCGGTCTGTTTGTTAGGTTATGTTTTGATGAAAGAATATCAACAGCCCTGACCTTCAATACCGTCTGAGCAATATTTCATCTGACCATGAACCCTAATTATTTGATTACAGAGTTGAAATTGGTTTGCTTCGAATTATATGACTGATATTTAATGTAGACTTTATGACCGTGGAGTAATGCTTAATTTTAGTTGAGTGGTTGCTTCATATGTTATATAACTAGCTGTAGGTGGATACATAAATGCTATTATCTCATAATCCGTAGCTATGGTCTGCAGGTGTCGATAACGGGTAATGATAACGTAGACTAAGTTCAAAGGAAAGGAAACTAGTTATTTCATCTCAGTATGTAGAGTGAATAAAACTTTCGTAGTTCATTTATTGATAACTTTTATAGGTCACATATTTAATATATTTAATTTATGTAAGAACTACATAAAGTATCTCAAAAATATTATTGAAGATTGATTAAATTAATTACAACATAACATTATTATTTAGGTGCATTTTATAGTCCAGAGTTCGTTGACATAATACATAATATAGTGCTGGACAGTCCACACAGCATCATCTAGCCCCAAGTTTAGCAGAGCTTGTCTATGGGTACTAGATGATTGATACAATCTTAATAGTTAACATATATTACACAGAAGATATTTTTTAATATACATAGAAAACAACCAGAACACCCTGAACCAATCTAGATCGTACATACACATTTTGTCCCGAGGCGGGAATCGAATCCTCAAGCGTCGCAGGTGGACCTTCGCCCACCACGCCACATAAGTCGTCGAACTCGTAACATTTGCTCAATAATGTAGGTACCTACGTATTTGTATAATTCTCATTCTCCGTTGATACCCACTTGATAATAGGTATGCCTCTTCTTTTCACACTCTAGTTTAAGCGGTCATAAAGCCTTATTTAGTTCTTCCAAACTTCTAGATGCAAGAAGAAAAGTAACCACGTTTTTATAAAAAAAAAACAAAATATTGTTCTGCATTGCACATACTATTATGTAAACCTAACCTCGGAAGCGGCCCTTTACTGAGTATCGTATACTTGTAATTATATATAGTACTATTTTAACGGGTATTTATAGCGTTTATTTACCTATTTTTCCCGACGTTTCAACAGGTTTACACACTGCCGTGGTCACGGGATGACTGAAAAATAGCTAATTAAACGCGATAAATACCCGTTAAATAGTAAACAGTACTAATAGTTATGTGTTCAGATCGCGGATTTAAAAATTTAAAAAAATATTTAAAATTAAATTATTATAAATTATTTAAAAAATTATTTGATGCGATACTAGTTTTGTTGTGTAAAGAGTTATAACTTTCGTGCTTTGTATTCCAGGGTATAGACCACTTCGAGGACATCGGTCCGTGCGTGATCATGGCCTCGCCGGGCATGATGCAGTCGGGCCTCTCCCGGGAGCTGTTCGAGAGCTGGTGCACCGATCCCAAGAACGGAGTCATCATCGCAGGTCATTTTCACAGCTTCATTTAGGAAATTTAATATTTATCCCAAAAATTTTCCATTTCGGCGGGACTCCAACCCGCGGCCCTCCCTCAGTATACTTGAGTGTGTTGACCACTCGATTTTTTTTTATAAATATTAAATATCCTAGACATTACCCAGAGTGCGAGGGATTACGCACTATATGACAAATACCCCTATGAATTGTTTGTCAGGCTACTGCTTTGATCGATAAGTTTGAATCCCACAACACAGTGAGTGAAGACATTTGCATAATGTATCGTTGGGCAGGGTACTGCGTGGAGGGCACGCTCGCGAAGACGATCCTGTCGGAGCCGGACGAGATCACGTCCATGTCGGGACAGAAGCTGCCGCTGAAGATGTCCGTCGACTACATCTCCTTCTCGGCGCACACCGACTACCAACAGACCAGCGAGTTCATCAACATACTCAAGCCGCCGCATGTCGTATGTATTACTACTCACTACCAACATGTCCCTGCTGTACTAAGTGTTGTTTACAATAACAATGTGTCCAATAATCTTTTCGTAGAATATCTATATTAATATCGATTTGATTGTAAAAAGATTTGATTGTTTGCTAGCAAATTTTTCCTGATGAACATAGGCTATAGAATATTAAAAAAAAAGGGTTCCGTATGAAAAATTCGAAGCCGGGGCGAACTGCTTGTGTACAATAAGAATGTTTCCAATAATCTTTTCGTAGAATAAAGGGTTTACACCCAAGACTACTGCCGAAGAATGAATGGGGGCGATCACCCATGTGGCATGCCTGTGGGACACCCTGTAGTGTGTACATGAAAGTGCGTGATGTGATGGTACTCGTATGTGTGTAGGTGTTGGTGCACGGGGAGCAGAACGAGATGTCCCGACTGAAGGCGGCGCTGCAGCGCGAGCACCGCGGCCGGCTCGCCGTGCACACGCCGCGCAACACGCAGCTGCTCTCTCTCACCTTCCGCGGGGACAAGACTGCCAAGGTACGCACCCACACAGAACGAGATGTCCCGGCTGAAGGCGGCGCTGCAGCGCGAGCACCGCGGCCGGCTCGCCGTGCACACGCCGCGCAACACGCAGCTGCTCTCTCTCACCTTCCGCGGGGACAAGACTGCCAAGGTACGCACCCACACAGAACGAGATGTCCCGGCTGAAGGCGGCGCTGCAGCGCGAGCACCGCGGCCGGCTCGCCGTGCACACGCCGCGCAACACGCAGCTGCTCTCTCTCACCTTCCGCGGGGACAAGACTGCCAAGGTACGCACCCACACAGAACGAGATGTCCCGGCTGAAGGCGGCGCTGCAGCGCGAGCACCGCGGCCGGCTCGCCGTGCACACGCCGCGCAACACGCAGCTGCTCTCTCTCACCTTCCGCGGGGACAAGACTGCCAAGGTACGCACCCACACAGAACGAGATGTCCCGGCTGAAGGCGGCGCTGCAGCGCGAGCACCGCGGCCGGCTCGCCGTGCACACGCCGCGCAACACGCAGCTGCTCTCTCTCACCTTCCGCGGGGACAAGACTGCCAAGGTACGCACCCACACAGAACGAGATGTCCCGGCTGAAGGCGGCGCTGCAGCGCGAGCACCGCGGCCGGCTCGCCGTGCACACGCCGCGCAACACGCAGCTGCTCTCTCTCACCTTCCGCGGGGACAAGACTGCCAAGGTACGCACCCACACAGAACGAGATGTCCCGGCTGAAGGCGGCGCTGCAGCGCGAGCACCGCGGCCGGCTCGCCGTGCACACGCCGCGCAACACGCAGCTGCTCTCTCTCACCTTCCGCGGGGACAAGACTGCCAAGGTACGCACACACACAGAACGAGATGTCCCGGCTGAAGGCGGCGCTGCAGCGCGAGCACCGCGGCCGGCTCGCCGTGCACACGCCGCGCAACACGCAGCTGCTCTCTCTCACCTTCCGCGGGGACAAGACTGCCAAGGTACGCACACACACAGAACGAGATGTCCCGGCTGAAGGCGGCGCTGCAGCGCGAGCACCGCGGCCGGCTCGCCGTGCACACGCCGCGCAACACGCAGCTGCTCTCTCTCACCTTCCGCGGGGACAAGACTGCCAAGGTACGCACCCACACAGAACGAGATGTCCCGGCTGAAGGCGGCGCTGCAGCGCGAGCACCGCGGCCGGCTCGCCGTGCACACGCCGCGCAACACGCAGCTGCTCTCTCTCACCTTCCGCGGGGACAAGACTGCCAAGGTACGCACACACACAGAACGAGATGTCCCGGCTGAAGGCGGCGCTGCAGCGCGAGCACCGCGGCCGGCTCGCCGTGCACACGCCGCGCAACACGCAGCTGCTCTCTCTCACCTTCCGCGGGGACAAGACTGCCAAAGGTACGCACCCACACAGAACGAGATGTCCCGGCTGAAGGCGGCGCTGCAGCGCGAGCACCGCGGCCGGCTCGCCGTGCACACGCCGCGCAACACGCAGCTGCTCTCTCTCACCTTCCGCGGGGACAAGACTGCCAAGGTACGCACACACACAGAACGAGATGTCCCGGCTGAAGGCGGCGCTGCAGCGCGAGCACCGCGGCCGGCTCGCCGTGCACACGCCGCGCAACACGCAGCTGCTCTCTCTCACCTTCCGCGGGGACAAGACTGCCAAGGTACGCACCCACACAGAACGAGATGTCCCGGCTGAAGGCGGCGCTGCAGCGCGAGCACCGCGGCCGGCTCGCCGTGCACACGCCGCGCAACACGCAGCTGCTCTCTCTCACCTTCCGCGGGGACAAGACCGCCAAGGTACGCACACACACAGAACGAGATGTCCCGGCTGAAGGCGGCGCTGCAGCGCGAGCACCGCGGCCGGCTCGCCGTGCACACGCCGCGCAACACGCAGCTGCTCTCTCTCACCTTCCGCGGGGACAAGACTGCCAAGGTACGCACACACACAGAACGAGATGTCCCGGCTGAAGGCGGCGCTGCAGCGCGAGCACCGCGGCCGGCTCGCCGTGCACACGCCGCGCAACACGCAGCTGCTCTCTCTCACCTTCCGCGGGGACAAGACTGCCAAGGTACGCACCCACACAGAACGAGATGTCCCGGCTGAAGGCGGCGCTGCAGCGCGAGCACCGCGGCCGGCTCGCCGTGCACACGCCGCGCAACACGCAGCTGCTCTCTCTCACCTTCCGCGGGGACAAGACTGCCAAGGTACGCACACACACAGAACGAGATGTCCCGGCTGAAGGCGGCGCTGCAGCGCGAGCACCGCGGCCGGCTCGCCGTGCACACGCCGCGCAACACGCAGCTGCTCTCTCTCACCTTCCGCGGGGACAAGACTGCCAAGGTACGCACACACACAGAACGAGATGTCCCGGCTGAAGGCGGCGCTGCAGCGCGAGCACCGCGGCCGGCTCGCCGTGCACACGCCGCGCAACACGCAGCTGCTCTCTCTCACCTTCCGCGGGGACAAGACTGCCAAGGTACGCACACACACAGAACGAGATGTCCCGGCTGAAGGCGGCGCTGCAGCGCGAGCACCGCGGCCGGCTCGCCGTGCACACGCCGCGCAACACGCAGCTGCTCTCTCTCACCTTCCGCGGGGACAAGACTGCCAAGGTACGCACACACACAGAACGAGATGTCCCGGCTGAAGGCGGCGCTGCAGCGCGAGCACCGCGGCCGGCTCGCCGTGCACACGCCGCGCAACACGCAGCTGCTCTCTCTCACCTTCCGCGGGGACAAGACTGCCAAGGTACGCACACACACAGAACGAGATGTCCCGGCTGAAGGCGGCGCTGCAGCGCGAGCACCGCGGCCGGCTCGCCGTGCACACGCCGCGCAACACGCAGCTGCTCTCTCTCACCTTCCGCGGGGACAAGACTGCCAAGGTACGCACACACACAGAACGAGATGTCCCGGCTGAAGGCGGCGCTGCAGCGCGAGCACCGCGGCCGGCTCGCCGTGCACACGCCGCGCAACACGCAGCTGCTCTCTCTCACCTTCCGCGGGGACAAGACTGCCAAGGTACGCACACACACAGAACGAGATGTCCCGGCTGAAGGCGGCGCTGCAGCGCGAGCACCGCGGCCGGCTCGCCGTGCACACGCCGCGCAACACGCAGCTGCTCTCTCTCACCTTCCGCGGGGACAAGACTGCCAAGGTACGCACACACACAGAACGAGATGTCCCGGCTGAAGGCGGCGCTGCAGCGCGAGCACCGCGGCCGGCTCGCCGTGCACACGCCGCGCAACACGCAGCTGCTCTCTCTCACCTTCCGCGGGGACAAGACTGCCAAGGTACGCACACACACAGAACGAGATGTCCCGGCTGAAGGCGGCGCTGCAGCGCGAGCACCGCGGCCGGCTCGCCGTGCACACGCCGCGCAACACGCAGCTGCTCTCTCTCACCTTCCGCGGGGACAAGACTGCCAAGGTACGCACATTACTGTAGCTGAGGCGTCACCTGAAATCAACGCTGGAAGGGGTATGTTCGCGCATGGGTACACTCGCGCACGATACTACTATGACAATTTACCAAGTCTATTTTTTAACTAATATTTCGCTCGCGGCTTGGTATGTATTGGTTATTAGAAAATAATATTAGATAAAATGAAAACTCGATTTAGTTTAGAATGGGTGTTTAATTTAATTACAAAAAAATATTTAATGTAGCAACTCCATCCATTATGTCGTCTTGGGTGACGCGAAAACCAGATGACGAAGCGACGCTCCTAATAAATTATCAAAATCATTATTATCTGCCTCTCATTTCATACAACAATATTCGTCAAAAATATTTGTTCTATGTAAATCCATTTCGTAAACTTTTTGACGAGAAACGTGACGTGGATTCAACGCTACAAGCAACTGACAACTGACGGACCAATAGCGCGGTGGCAGGCATGCGGCGCGTGACCCGCCCGCCCCGCGCCCCACCGCGCTCCACCAAATAGACCTATAAATCGACTACTGCGCAGGTTCAAAGCCAGCGTTCTTTTTATATGACGCGAACTATAGTTGACTTCTTCGATATTGCAATATGTGTCTGAAACAATACTAAACCCAGAATACAAGTAAGTACGCTTCATATGGGTTCTCTGCAAAGTTGTTCGAACATAATTTTAAGGCGAGGTATTCCTGCAGCTGTAGGCATTTTGTCCTGTCTAAAGTTGCGCGCGAAATACTTAGCGCAGATGCAGCGCCAACGACATAGTATAGAAATAAGCAGTAGCATAATATTATTTCACTTTAGAAACGCTGTTGCTATGATCAAACTTTGTTAATAGTTTTCAGTTAGAGTCTCGTAAATAAATGAAGTTGTTACAACTTCATCTCTATTTATGTTTCTTAATATAGATAATGAATTAATAATAAAGTAATTGATCCCAAGATAACCAACCAAACCAAGAACGCTGAAAAACGTCTGGACCAGACCAACAAAAGGCATAGTTAATTTCCGAACTTCGTTTTTTAAGTACCTACAAAATTTTAAATAAATACTCAAATAAAGAAGACAAAGAAGCAAATAGAGAACATTCGCTTCTATGATTTAAAATTTTGTTTGAAATAAATACAAAGAATAAAGGGTATCAAATAAAACAATTATAATAAAATATTATTATTTTCTCAAAATTCTCCAATATTCAATTCTAGCGTGCTTGTACCCGGTTAGTGGCTCAGGAGATGATAAGGCTATGGACATCACATAATTATTTTTTCCATTTGTGGTAAGGCTAGGAAGTCTATAATTTACATTTTCATCTTGAAATCACAACGATATTCGGATCGATGGGTTCGAACCTACAATTCTTTTTTCGACCTTTTTCAACGTATTTTACTTAGTATGAAACTTAGGCGATTTTCAAAACCTGTTTTGAATTGTCGAATTCCATACCATTGATTTGAATTGCTCTCAATGAAAAAGTCTCATTGTATGAAAATTTGTTTTATGACCATATTTCAAAAAGTTTAATTTTTACAGACTTCTCTATATTTTTTCTGTAAATTATAAATCTATATCTACAAACGCATAGTACATTTTACATCGATCACTCTGCAATCTTCGGAGATAGGGGGTTGGTGGGGGAATGGTTAATTTTTTGACCATTTATTACATTTCACATCGATCGCTCTGCAATCTTTGGAGATAAGGGGGGGAATGGTCATTTATTCGACCTTTTTCTAAATATTTCAAAAAGTATAAAATTCATCAAAATTTCAAAATCTGTTTTGGAATGTGCAAATTGAAACCTTTCATTTGATACCCCATTCCACTCTGTAGGGTCCCATTTCTCTCATTTAGAATAAGAATATAGGTATAGCGCACGGTTTAATTATTGAATTTTTCATCTGGGTCCCTAACTATGGTCATCACGGAAAATTTAACATTTTAATGATAAAAAAAAAATTCAAATCGGTCCAGTAGTTTCGGAACAATTCAAACAAACAAACAATCAAATCTTTCCTCTTTATAATATTAGTATAGATAAAAGAAACCTATTAACATGTAATAAAATTATAGATTAAAAACTAGAGGTTAGCAGCTCGGGGGGAGTGCCTTGCCTTAGGCGGCCTTATCGCATTGGAGTTTTTACTTTTCATAACCTAAAACGTCTTTGATTTGATGGTAATCGATATCCATGTGTAAAATCTGCGATAGTAAACTTTCAGCCATCTTGGATTTGAAAATGGACATCTTTTTCGTAATCTACGTGTTTGATTTAGTCGAAAACGATACCCATATAAGTGGGTGTTAGGTCACACAGCACAGCTCGCTTCGCTCGCCGTGCTGTTCCTCTTTGTCGCATTGCAGCTGGCTTCGCTCGCCGCAATGCTCCACCCGAAAAAAAAGGTCAAAATTTGGCCAATTTTCGGTTTTTTATAAAAAAAGAGGGTCTGGGGGTCATAGGGTTCAAACTTTTTTTGGAGTTCAAAATGATTTCTTCTCCTCTACATAACTGTGAAAAAAATTTTCTTCTAGGTCGATCCGTTTGGGAGATACAAAAAAAGGGGGGGTGAAAATGTGGGTGGAGGGGGGGTGATTTTTTTTTATTTTTCAACACTAGAAGAAACCTTCTATACGACTCCGCAATCCAAATTTTTCTATAGCGACTATTTCCGGTAGCAACTTCAAAAGGGGGGGTCTGGGGGCAAAGGGAGGGGGGAATTTTTGCCTGCCTTTGAACTATTTGACCCCCTCTATACAACCCCACAAAAAATAACATTCAGTATGGCTCTGTTTGGGAGCCCCCCTAAAGGGGGGGGGGAAGAGGGGCAAATTTGGAAAAGTCGGAATTTTCCTTAGGTCCCCCCGATGCCCTCTATACGATTCCGTAAAAAAAACCACACCTATGATGGTGGAGGGGGCTCCACCATCAAGGAGAACAATTATGTCAATGCTTTATAGATATATAAAATGTTAATGTAGTTAACTAAATATTATTGGCTTCAATAAATCATTCCAGTAAGTAGATAATATATTTTTAAACTAGAACAATAACCTTTATTAATTTTCTGCCTTACATACCGATGATTTTATACTATGGCACTACGACCGTCACATATCATGTCAAAGGTTGAAGTAAAATTGAATCTAACGCCATTGTGTCAGAGACTAAAATTGCATAACAAATGAAACATTTACGTACTTCATAAATTAGCGGAAAAATTGACATAGGTCCGTCGTCTGTAAGCGCCAGAGCGCGACTGATCGTGTCTGCCAAGCCACCACGCTTGTGAATTTTGTAGTTATTTCAAAATAGTGATTTTGAAAATCATTTTATCAGGACAAACTCTGCGAATTTGTCTAGAAATAGTTACTGTCTTTAATTGAGTACAAAAAAAAACTTAAAATATCACATAGTTTAGTCATAATATTGAAAAAACATTTCAAAAAGGGGTAACTTCGAGATTTTTTTTTCCCGAGCGAAGTTTATAAAATCTTGTATCTGAATGCGAATTTGACTAGACTAAATCCTTAACTATTACATATCTTTTTTACAGAATTTTTAATCAGTATTCCTACATCTCAGATGGTTTTGAAAACCACAAAAGTGCGGCCTCTGTTGGCCTACCTGGCCTTAAGTGGCTCGCTACATATTGTACGAGTTAAGTTACATCGAGTACGTTTCAGTAGAGTTGAAATGTCTGATAATTTGTCACGAAAATATTCTGGCAAAAATTACACAGAATAATAAAAAGTCTCACATGTTCAGATTGGCCGAAACAATGTCATTTGATAAAAAGGAATGGGGCAAACTGATTCTTAAATGACAAATGATGTCTATGTCCAGCAGTGGACTATTGTAGGTTGGTGATGTGATGTAATGTGTCATGCACATCGTCTACTAGACCCCGTATCAGTTTCGGATGTTGATTATATTCCAGGTGATGGGTTCCCTGGCCATGGAGCCGCCGACGCCCGGCATGGAGCTGCAAGGGATCCTCGTGAAACGGAACTTCAACTACCACATCCTCGCGCCCAGTGATCTTAACAGTAAGCCGTCATACTGCCACTCACACTATGCCTTATTCTCTACTAGCGGTCCGCCCCGGCTTCGCGCGGGTTTTAAACAAAAATTTTCACAAATTATACACACTATCACGATGGGTTCCACGGTTTTCATACGGATCCCTTACTCATAGCAGCATTGGGGTTTTTGACATTGACTTGACAATACATAACTGACACTGGCCGTACAGAAAAAGCAAGCAGTCATAATAGAAAAGAGTAGAAAAGAGTCACAATGTGTTCTAAATACGATTTTGTTAGGTCCCACGCCGCTGTCTTGTCATATCTGTGAAATATGTAGGGATTGGCTAGGTATAGTGAATAAAGATTCAGGGTGTCTGGTGGGAACGTTCGGATCGGAAATTAGAATAGGTATTTAGATTTATTTTAATTTAATTATTACTATATTCTTCATTTTAAATTTAATAGCTATTGTTTGCGTAGTAAAAATCTGATTGATGTTTTTCATAAATTAACGCTCAAATTACTATAGTAAATTGCCTCCATTCCATGACTAAGACACTTCCATGAACTGGACACTGACAAAAAAGTGGCAAATCAGACACATATTGCCATATCGAAGAAGTCAAGTCAAGACAAACCATTAGTATCTACAACCGTTAGTTATCAGTCTATGCATGTAGCATATTGTATTAAATATAATCAGTCATGTAGTGCCCATAACATAAGCTCTGCTTAGCTTGAGACTCGATGATGCTCTGTAGATTGTCCGGCATTATTTATTATACGTAGAAAAACTTGAATAATGTAATGTATTTCCCAGAATACACGGAACTGACGCAGAGCTCGGTGACGCAGCGCGTGTCGATCCCGTTCGGCGGGTCCATGGCGCTGCTGCGGCACGTGGTGACGCAGGTCGCGGGGCCCGTGCAGTTCCTCTCCGAGACGCGCTGGCGGCTCTACTCCTGCCTCGAGCTCACCGTCAGCGCGGACGTGCTCACCTTGGAGGTCTCTATATACTAACAACTCAGATTTGTGTACATAATATTGGCATACTAAGTGTGCCTTAGTTTTAGGCTCCAAGGCACTCGTGTCTTAACCTCCGATAAAAGAAGTTATGGTCCAAGTGACTCTATGCAGTGTTGGAACATGTGTCCTGTCCAAGTGACTATATGCAGTTGTTGGTACAACATGTCCTGTCCAAGTGACTTGCAGTGTTGGTACAATATGTCCTGTCCAAGTGACTATATGCAGTTGTTGGTACAACATGTCCTGTCCAAGTGACTATGCAGTGTTGGTACAACATGTCCTGTCCAAGTGACTATGCAGTGTTGGTACAATATGTCCTGTCCAAGTGACTATGCAGTTGTTGGTACAACATGTCCTGTCCAAGTGACTATGCAGTGTTGGTACAATATGTCCTGTCCAAGTGACTATGCAGTGTTGGTACAATATGTCCTGTCCAAGTGACTATGCAGTGTTGGTACAGCAGGTCCTGTGCTATAGTTCGACCGAAACCGCTGTACCGCTCCCTAAGAAAGTGCGGCGAAGTGGGGGCCGAGGAAAAAAGAGCAAGAATACACATGAGATCGATATTGTCGGATATATCTTACGATATCGTACCAATATAAACAATATTTTTGTTTTATATATTATATCGATATGTTTATATTTTTTTATAACTAAATTATCTACAGATATTCTGACAGAGCTTCTGCTTCAACTTCATCTTCCGTTTCGCCATCGGAATTTGAATCAGAGTCGTTCTGCAAATTTATAATTAATGGATCGATAATAATATCAAATCTACTATCGCGATCCCAGTAATTGTTTTCATTTTTTTGGACATGATCATCACATTTCTGCCATTTTTCCGCCGTGAACTCCGAAAACAATGTATTCAATAAGTTTATCTTTTCATCTAGAGAAGAGTTAATATGGTTATGAGCTATATTGTTTTTAATATCAGCCCAGACTAACTCTATGGGATTCAAATCCGGATGGTACGGCGGTAATCGTAGAACAGTATGTCCATTGGCTTTCAGGAGTTCATCAATTCTGTACACGGGCTCTTTTTGTGTATTATCGATAAGAAGTTGCAGTTGAGATTTTGTCATAGCTTCCGAAAATTCAACATTGTGGCGCCGTAACCAGTTCTGCATTTCGGTTTTGAGGCTTGCTATGGTTGGCTTCTTGTCAACCTGAACGCTGTGGTAAGACGCGTTGTCCAAGACAACCACAGAATTCGGAAGCAATTTATCTTTTAACTTTTCATCTACCCACTTATAAAAAGTAGGCCCGTTCATGTCTCCATGATAGTCGCCGGTCTTAGCATCTGATTTGAATATCGTCAATGCACCATCAACCAAGCCATTTCGACATCCAGCGTGAAGAATTACCAAACGCCGTCCTTTTCCAATATCAGCATAAATTCCAGGTTCGGACGATGATTGCCAACATTTGCTTACATGGTGACTGGCGTTAATGTATGTTTCATCAAGGAAATATATGTTGCGGTTTTGCGTTCTGTAATTTCTGATTTGTGTTAAGTATTTTTTCCGCCACACTACAATATTAGGCTGCTCTATAAGGAGATGTCTCTTCGATTTGCATTTTTTGAAACAGTAACCTATTGTGTGTAAGAGGCTCCTTAGAAATTCTCGTCCACAATTTAATATGCCATCTTGTTTCAAACTTGAAAGTAACTTACGGACACTTGGCACTCTTTTTTCAAATTCATAAAACTGATGAATTTTTCTTCTGATAACTCCTAAATCAAAATCATCAACAACATGTTTTTTCTTTATAGTTTTTGGTTGTTTTGTCGAATTAAATTTCAATCGGCCCAAATTTTCAGTTGATGAATTGCCCTCTTTTATCACATTTCTTGCGGCTTTTTCGCAGTACCCCGTAGCGTCTGCCACGATTTTGGCAATATTTGCATCACTTTTATATTCAAAGCTCTCTCTGTCTGCTTTTCTTTTCTTAAAATATTCGGCCACTTTAAAAATTATGGCCTTGACATCACGAGATAGCGCTCGGCCCATCTTTGGATATTTATCTCATGTGTATCTGACATAGACCGTCCGGTACAAAGGCGACCTACTGCCGTGAGCGTCGACGGCAGACTGATGGATCGGAGCGGCCGATACTTCCCCCCCGTCTCGCCGCGCGCATACCTCAGGAGCGGTACAGCGGTTTCGGTCGAACTATAGTGACTGTATGCAGTTGTTGGTACAATATGTCCTGTCCAAGTGACTAGATGCAGTGTTGGTACAATATGTCCTGTCCAAGTGACTATGCAGTGTTGGTACAATATGTCCTGTCCAAGTGACTATGCAGTGTTGGTACAATATGTCCTGTCCAAGTGACTATGCAGTGTTGGTACAGCATGTCCTGTGCTAGTGAGTGTACAGTGTGCGTGTGTTGCAGTGGACGGCGGCGCCGGTGGCGGATATGTTCGCGGACGCGGTGGTGGCGGGCGCGCTGGCGTGCGCCGCGCTGCCGCCGCCCAAGCACCTGCCACTCGCGCCCAAGCTAGACAGGATGCACTTCAAGGTGGGATTATAATAATAGTTATAAATAATGCCGGACAATCCACACAGCATCATCTAGATATCTACCATACCTTGAGTTATTCACTTAATTAAAGCTTTATGCCACATTTACAAAAAAAATAGTAGTAAGCTTTTATTGAATTGAAAATTTTTGGGGTATAAGCCAGTCACACACCTACGTCGAACACTTTCAGAAACTCAAGAAAACATGAAGAGTGATAGTGATAGGCCTTGAACTAACCTTGTAACACTTGACTGATGAATGAAAACAAAAAGCTCTTGTAATCCGCGTTTAAACATCATGGTTATTGTATTGGAGTATCATACGGCGAATCGTCGGCTTTTCAAGTAGTATATTTTGTAAGTATTTGTACTGTGTGGCTTTTAGAGATGACAGAGGTTGGACAAATCCAAAACTTACGATAGTTAGAGAAAAGTTGTGAAACGAGTCTCAATTTATGAGAAAACATTGCATATTAAATGTAGATTTTTTTTTACGTTTGCGGAAAAACCGATTTATTGAGTTTTTAAAAATATGACACTTTTGTTGGATCGACCAATTCGGTTGCTGATAAGAATAAATCTTCGCAAATATACATATGAATTATTGAAAATTAAAGGATTTTTTTATTATGTATTAGAAGTATAGGTACTATCTACTATATTAAGTATCATCATTGTGAAAATGTTTACTATTTTTTTTTTCGACAACTGTTGTGCATAGGCTACGCGTTGTATTATAATACAGCGAGGATATAAAACCCACAATGTCCGCTTCAGGAGTGCGTGATCGAGATGCTGCAAGAGATGTTCGGAGAGGACTCTGTGCCCAAGATGTTCAAGGGAGACAAGCTCTACGTCACCGTGGACGGCAAGCGCGCTGACATCGACCTGCTCAATATGGTAACACTCGTCTGTTGCGCTCTATATCTTACTGGCAAGCAGCCTTATTGTCTAACTTGAAACCCATTACCAGTGAACTTCAAACCGATTACCAGTTGTAGACCCAGTCAGTGTTGTCGGTATTGTCTAAGGTATTCAACTGGTCCTCGGTTTACACAATACGAAAGTGACAATCGAAGTCCAGTCTAGGTTTGAAATGACAAACTGAAGCCGATTACGATTACCAGTTGGAGCCGCGCGGGTGGGATGATGATCTGCGAAAGACTGCTGGCAGATTCTGGATGCGACAGGCTGAGGACAGGGCGCTATGGCGCTCATTTGGGTAGGCCTATGTCCAGCAGTGGATTAATATGGGCTGATGATGATGATGTGTTACTACTGTATACCTACCAACTATAGCTAGTGTGCTGCCACTTCGTCTACTTCCACTGATAAGTGTCCGATATGTTTTAGTTGTGCGGGCGATGTGTCAAGTTAGTTATTGAAGCTTTATGCGAGTAGATTTATTAAAGAAACACATCCCAAAAACATAGGACAATGAGATGTGAATTTTCTAAAACTGTAATTTAATAATGAGTAATTCAAACCTGCTACGTGCAGGTTCAAATTACTCATTATTGAATCTTTGACCGTCTATCATGCATGACACAACGGGTCTGTTCTCTCATAATATGTCCTCGAACCTGTTCTGACGGTGTTCCCCGTGGCGCAGGAGGTGGTGTGCGGCGCCGACGAGGCCCTGGAGCGCGCCGTGCACTCCGCCGTCTCCAAGCTGTACGCCGCGCTCGCGCCCGTGCGACCGCCGCCTGCCGCCGCCCCGCCGCACAGCGCCACACTCTAGGGCACTCACTTACTATATACAGTGCGCCCGCCGCCGCCCCGCCGCACTCCGCCACTCTCTAGCGTACTACGTACACTCACTTGTGTACATGTACAGGATCGCATTTGTTACGGGTTACTAAACTTGAAAATAAAAATGTTGTGGTGTGATGTGTAGTTTCGCATAAGAAGCATATCGGTTTCATACCGTCAAATCTCTTAATTATGTTATGGAGATATTTTTTACAAAAATGTGTTGTTAAGTCTGTTATGTACGGTGTGAGCAGCAAATGATTGTCTATGTGATATAATATTGTATTCAATAATATGTACCTGTTGAACATAATATGTTCAACCATATTATGGTAACGATCCTCCATTTTTTTCGATTTAAAAAACTGTACTGGCAACTATTTTGGTATAAAATAAAATCTAAATATGTAGTTAGAAGCTCATTAGCATTTACTACATGTTGTGGTGTATTTAATGTGTTGCTATAATAAATAGTACATGAAACTAATTTGCTTCTGATACGTTACAATCACAACCACAGAGTATCTTTGTACGCTGGAAGTCATTATCGATGGCAAATTGAGGCCATTTCATCATACAAAGATTGCAGGTAGTAATAGAAACTTACCTATGATTTTGTATTTGCCTACTTAGACCATCTCATACATCAATGTTGTTATACTGTTTGCTAAATAAATAAATATTGGTACTGAACATTGCGTGCAGCTGACTGTCCATGGAACTAATATTACTGTTGTCTACAAGACAAACTTCAACAATAAATGTAAATATTTATACCGAAGACGTCGAGAATAGATAATCGCTTTGAATCTGCGCGTCAAACATTCAACGACTGTCTTTGTGTAGAATATCCGTTCCGGCGTAGTTACTTGTATAATGGTAGTATTTCGTTATAATTAAATGACAAGTAACTGACTGTAGTGTTACGTCCAAAGTCGGAGTGTTATTGTATTGTGTGCGTGCGCATGTGAAGTGGTCAAGTTGTCTAAGTATGGATGGACATTGTGATGTTAGTATATAAGTTATTTTATATAAGATAAATAAAAAGCAAGATAAAGTTTCACTTTTAGTTTATAAACTTATAGATATATTTACAAAATCTTAACATTATAAAGACGCACTGCGCCGAAACATTACTTATAACTTATAAGCTACAATGATAACAGTTTTAACACTGCACTGGGTAAGTACCGTCATGCGTCACGTTCAAAAGTTAAAACCAAATTTGTTGAAAACAATATACTTACCTAATTTAGTTTCCACTATAAATGTACGACGTCCTGAGCTGCGGCAAATTATAAAAGCTCCCTTTGGTTATTCTATAAAAGTCGTTGACTAATAAAAACAAATAGCTTCACTTCAATTTCTCACTTTGTTTTAAACTGCAACAAATACCAGTTTTAATTCGACCTTGTTAGAGTTCCATACACTTCCACGCTTATCTATCTACCTCCTCGAATAGGGATATATACATATCTACTGGAGAATCAACCTTTGGCACTTTTTGTCCATTCGATGATGCATAGTTGCTGAGCTCCACCGAACTGCGATCCCCAACCCCGCATGCCCAGCGTGGATATGGGCAATAACCCCCTAATAAACACTGCCATCTATCGCGCTCATTCGGGGGATGTCCAGCGGACTTATGTTGTTGTTAATAACCCCCAAATGATGATGCTATCTATCACGCTCATTAGGTGAGGCCTATGTCTATTATAGGCTGTTGTTGTTGTTGTGGATCCCGCCCTAGGCTGCACGGCGGCGCCGGCCTACGAGGACTTGGAGTATCTCTTCCAGAAGCGCTTGACGTCGTCGTGCGAGGCGCGCGTCACCACCATCGTGCGCGCGCGCTCGCTCTGCCACGTCAGCACGCCTGCGCCGCGAGCGAAGTCGCGCAGCACCACGAACTCCGCCTGACACAACACAACCATATTATACATACACCAGCGGAAGGGCTTCGAACGAACATAAAAAAAAACATCCAGAACTCTTTTTTTTGAAAATATTCTATAGCATTATGTTCATCACTGAAAATTAAGATTCTAATGGTGAAAGTTTTCAATATTTATCTATACTTATATTATAAAGACGATAGATTTGATAATTTGTTTGAATTGAATAGGCTCCGAAACTATTGGAGCGATTTGAAAAATTATTTCACCATTATAATCCTATATTTTCCGACGACGTGTGTCACGTCACGCGATACGTGCTAAAACACCGGCACAGCACATTCTTCGGCCAGAATTCCTTAGTTTAGATGTGAGCGAGTAAATAGTTTAATTGATGTATACCTGCGACAAGAACTGGTTGTAGACGACCCCCTCGGTGTAGGTGAAGCGGTTCCTCTCCGTCTCCCACAGCCGCACCTGGTCCACGACGGTCGGCGGCAGCGGGAGACGTCGTGCGGATGCCGCCCGTCTCAGACTTCAACATCTGACCGTAACACATTTATACATCAGTCTTATGAATCAGTTATATGAGGACCTCTGTGGCGCGGTGGGCGAAGAAACTATAATAAATATTTCTTAGACTTGAAGCGCAATATCGAAGCTAAGAAGTGAAATAAGTCTATAGTACACACACCCATACATATACTACTTGTAATATGTACACCACATATACTACTTGTAATATACATACATGCTTTGTTTGTTCATAAGACTTTTACTTAAATAAATAAATATTATTAAATGGACCACTGTGTCCAACTTATTTAGCTAAATTTGTGAAACTGTGCGAAAACGTCCTATTTATTTAGGTTAGACCTACCAAGTCATCTAAATTAATATTTTGTTTGTTTGAATTGAATAGGCCTTCGAAACTACTGGACCGATTTGAAAAATTCTTTCACATAAGCTATAGAATATTTAAAAAAATTAGGGTTTTGCATGAAATATGTTTCTTTGTTGT